>CM056049.1:545064577-545377664 GCA_029574335.1 Rana kukunoris
AAGCCCAATTCGCACAACTTGACACTGCAAGACAAGCTTTAAACCTAGCGCTCATGGTCAAAGATGAGAAGTCCATCTGATAAATTTTAATCGCAGTCAGACAAGATGAGCACAATGTTAGCCAATAAACTCTCCCCTAAACTTTGTACATACGATCTTCCTAAAATAAGACTGCAGGATGGCTCCACAACCCTCAACCCCCAACGTATACTACAAACATTTCAGGAGTTCTACACTAAACTGTACCAGAAAAATTATACGGCTAGGGAACCCACCATAAACTCCTTTTTGGATAAATTTCCCTATACCTTCCCTCAATAGGGAACATGTAGAACTAATGGAGGCCCCAATATCAACAGAAAAAACCATAGGGGGGATTAAAGATTTAAAAGGGGATCGGCCCCTGGACCTGATGGGTTCTCTGCCCAATATTACAAGTCTTTAGTGGACACACTAGCCCCTCACTTCACCAAATTCTTTCATTCAAAACATAGGGGGGATCCGGTTGATACTCATCTCAATGCAGCCTTCATCTCCGTAATTCCCAAACCCGAAAAAGATCCTGAATGAGTAGAAAATTATAGGCCCATTTCCCTGATCAACAATGATTTGAAGATCCTTACTAAAATTTTGGTTAATAGAGTGGGCTCCTTAATTAACCATTATATCCACAAGGACCAAGTGGGAGTTATCCCCAGGAGACAAGGCCCAGACCAATAAGGAGAGCAGTAGATATCATCTCTATCCTCCAATCAGGGTGGGAAGGCCTTCTGCTTTCTTTAGATCTTCAGAAGGGCTTTGATAATCTTTCATGGCCCTACCTATTTACAGTACTGAGACTTTGGGGATTTGGCGAAACTTTTTTGGGGCTATTAAAATCACTCTATTCCGAGCCGGAAGCTAGGATCAAGTTACAGGGGTACTACTCTGATCCCATTAAAATCGCCAGAGGGACAGGACAAGGCTGTCCTCTATCCCCTCTGATCTTCGCCATAGCGATTGAGACACTAGCCATCGCAATAAAAACGGACCACAACATTAACGATGTCATCTGCGGACATGCAGTCCACAAGTGCACCTTGTTCGCTGATGATGTTCTCCTTTTCATCACCTCCCCAATCATATCTCTTCCCAACATAAACAAGCTTCTCGAGTCCTTTGGGAACATATCAGGGCTACGGGTCAACATGACCAAATCCCAAGCACTAAATGTTTCCCTACAATCCACACTGGTCGATCAATTAAAGCCCCTTATCAAACTCAATTGGAGTAACTCCTTGATCCGTTATTTGGGGATTAACTTAACCCCCAAGATTGAACAATTATACAAGGCAAATTTTCCCCCCATGTATCACAAACTTGAGAATGACCTTCAGGCCTGGTCACACTATAAAATTTCATGGCTAGGTAGAAATTACTCTATAAAAATTACACTGCTCTCAAGGCCTGTTTTATCTGTTCAGGTCCCTCCTGATAGCGGTCAGCAGAGAGCATCTCAAATCTTTCCAGGGGAAAATAGTTAAATTTGTATGGGGGGGAAGAGCGCTATAGGCTTTCTCAAATTGTTCTTTATAATCGTAAAACATGAGGGGGACTGGGTCTACCCAACCTGTTTAGATACTATCAAGCAGCTAGGCTGACCCAACTCTCATTAATTTACTCTAGATACGAAAAACCTGACTGGATAAGTATAGAAAGGCAGTCGCTTTCTACACACACCCTAGACTTCCTACTTTGGTGCCCCCGTAAATCCAGACCATCGATCTTATCCCCTACGCTGCCACAATCACTGAAACTTTGGGACGATATGAAACATCTCACCTCACTGACATCAGATATAAGGCCATTAGCTCACATATTTCACAATCCACAGTTCAGCCCAGGCATAGACATTAAATCATTCCAATGGTGGCTAGACAAAGGCATGTATAGGATTGGACACTTTTTCACCTCCTCTGGCCCTCTTTCTCTTAAGCACTGCTTGGAAAAACTGGACCTTCCAGAATCTGAGAAGTTTAGACACCTCCAAATCTTCCACTTCCTAACATCCTTATGGAAAAACAAATCCAAACCCCCAGAGTTCACACATTATGAACGCTGGTGTGGCCAGGGAATGGAACATAAATGGGGTATAACCATAATATACTTGTCACTGTTGGAACCCACCTCCAAATTCCCTTATATGGAAGCATGGAAAACTTGCAGGACAACTGGGACCTGGAGGATTGGCATAAAGTGAGAACAAGAGCGGTTAAAGGTATTGTGAATGTAGCATTAATAGAAGCTAATCTGAAGGTTTTGATGAGATGGTACTTGGTCCCCACCAGACTAGCAATGATGTACCCCTCCACCTCATCTTTATGTTTCAGAGACTGTCAGGCCCAGGGTCATAGGTGTGCGCAGCCTTTGACATTAGGGTGTGCACCCCAAAGCTCAAACACACTCTACCGATCACTCGTGATCTTCATTCAGAGAGGGAGGGGCCGGTAAATGGCATATTTACAGCCCCCTTCCCCCACTCATCCTATAACATCCACAGCAACAACCAGTGGGAGAGTAGGGAAGCCGGCAGTGCTGTGGGGGAAAGAGGGGGAGCCAGATCAGTAGGGAAAATCTGTTCTGCACAGGGTGATTAGGGTGTGCCTGGGCACACCTGGCACACCCTGTGCGCACGCCTATGCCCAGGGTTCAATGTTGCACATTTGGTGGGACTGACCGAAAATTAGGTTTCTGGAATGAGATGTTTTGTCTTATTCGGAAAGTATCGGGTACCCCAGTAGTGCAGTCTCCCCAAATAGCTCTGCTGAATGCCAGCATACCCAAAACCCCTAAATATACTCAAAAGTTGATAGCTTTTATGCTTCTGGGAGCAAAAATTGTTCTAGCCAAAGCATGAAGGATACCAAAGGTTTCTTTGGCGGCTGCCAAGAGAAAGATCTTGTGGATAATGTCCCAGTATATGTTAGTCAGCTCTATAATGAAGACCACCAAAGCATTTGAGGCGACATGGGAACCCTGGGCTAAACACATGGTAATCTCTCTAGTTCCTGGGAGTTGATGGGACAAGATAATTCTCTCGAGTCCACAAACTGGTACTTAATCCCCCTCTTTTTTCCTTTACCTTTCTATTCTTTTCTCTCCAATCCTTTTTTTTACTGGTCGATTATTGAAGTTGACAAACAACGACAGTATTTTAACTCGATTGTTAACTGTTGGAAGCTTCACCTTCATCAGTATCTCCCTGATGAGGGCTCTCAAACAGTTGAAGTGATCTGCTCCGTTATTTTGGGGAGGCGTTTCGACAAAAGATACCTATTTGTTTTGAACTTGGGGTCGCTCATGCAGCTCTGGAGACCACTGTTATTCTGGAGCTCCATGATCGACCCCTTTAAGGCCTCGTACACACGAGGCAATCTATTTGTTCAAATCGGTCGGACCGACCGATTTGAACAAATCTGTTTGCTAGGATTTTGGTTTGCTCGCGTGTACACACGAGCAAACCAAAATCCCCGCCAGCAGACGGCGCGCTGATGTGTCGGTGACGTGGCGGTGACGCCGCCACGTCACCGCACCAGGAAGTAAAACACTTCCGCGCATGCGCCGAATCCATTCGGCGCCGGTGCGAGATGACATGTCTGCTGGTAAGTGTACTAACCAGCAGACATCTCGGGCGGACGGATTCCCACCCGATAGATTTCAAAGCATGCTTTGAAATCCGTCGGCTCGCCCGTACACACGATCGAATCTGTCTGCTGGGACGGTCTAGCTGACCGTTTCCAGCAGACAGATTTGATCGTGTGTACGAGGCCTAAGAGTGGAGTCATTTGTATCCCAATCGACTCAGTCGGCTCCAGGCACAGTGTGTACCCAAAAGGGGTGCCTAGACCAGCGACCATTTGTTATGCACCCCACTGATTTACTTCTTTCTGTTGAACACTCAGTTATACTATGTACACAGAGAATGGTGCATTGTTGCTTTAAAGAAAAAAAAAAAAATGATAATAATATAGTTACCTCAGTTGCACTGCTTTGTCAATATTATAATGTGCCCCAGAGTGAAATGGTGGCATTAAGCTGTATTGTACTGCTTTTCAATAAACTTTATAAAACCCCCCAAAAAAAATAAAAATAAAAGCCAGATTAGCTAAAAAAAAACATCTAAAAAAGCCAGACCAGTTCTGGAAAAACATTCTTTGGAAGGATGAAACTATGATTAGAGTTGAGCGGACACCTGGATGTTCCGGTTCGACGGGTTCGGCCAAACTTCGGAAAAAAGTCCGGTTTTGGGACCCTAACTTGGCCCGAACTTGACCCCGAACCCCATTGAAGTCGATCGGGAATTTTTGACTACTAAAATGTTTCTAAAACAGTAATGGAAAGGGCTAGAGGGCTGCACATGGCAGCAACATGATGGTTAGAGCATAGCAAGTACTCTGCAAATGTGGATAGGGAAATAAATTAAAATAACATAAAATACATTAAAAAAAATCTTGACAAGCAGGAACCTTCCCCTAAAGCATTGGTCTCCAAACTGCGGCCCCCAGGTCCGGATGCAGCCCTTTGCATGCCTTTATCTGGCCCTTGGGAATTCCTCCTACAGATATGAAGCGCTATTCCTCCCAATGATATGGGCGATGAGGCACTTTTCCTCCCACTGATACCAATGATGGGGCACTATTCCCCCACTGATACTAATGATGGGACACCATTCCTCCCACTGACACCAATGATGGGACACTATTCCTCCCACTGACACCCATGATGGGGCACAATTCTTCCCACTGACACCAATGATGGGGAACTATTCCTCCTAATGATACCAATGATGGGACACTATTCCTCCAACTGACGCCAATGATGGGACACTATTCCTCCCACTGACACCAATGATAGGACACTATTCCTCCCACTGATACCAATGATGGGACACTATTCCTCCCACTGACACCAATGATAGTGTATTTTTCCCTTCCTATGACACTAACAACGGGGCACTATTCCTATAACTCATACCTTTTATAGAGCACTATTCCACCTACTGACTACCGGCACTATAACTTTCATTTTTTTTTTCCCACTGACCATAGTCTGGCCCCCTAAAATCTGAAGGACAGTAAACTGGCCCTTTGTTTAAAAAGTTTGGAGACCCCTGCCCTAAAGAATCTTGCAGAGTATCTCACAGTAACATATGCAGTGCTGGTGTAAATAATTTGATTTTAGAAGCAGGACATACTCCTATCTATTTCTCTCCCTACAAGCACAAACATCAACCTTCCCCCTAAAGTATCTTGCAGAGTATCTCACAATAACATATGCAGTGCTGGTGTAATTAGATTTTAGAAACAGGACAGACTTCTATCTATTTCTCTCCCTACAAGCACAAACGGGAACCGTCCCCTAAAGTATCTTGCAGAGTATCTCACAGTAACATATGCAGTGCTGGTGTAATTAGATTTTAGAAGCAGGACAGACTCCTATCTATTTCTCTCCCTACAAGCACAAACAGGAACCTTCCCCCAAAGTATCTTGCAGAGTATCTCACAGTAACATATGCAGTGCTGGTGTAATTAGATTTTAGAAGCAGGAGAGACTCATATCTATTTCTCTCCCTACAAGCACAATTAGGAACCTACCCCTAAAGTATCTTGCAGAGTATCTCACAGTAACATATGCAGTGCTGGTGTAATTAGATTTCTGAATCAGGACAGACTCCTATATATTTCTCTCCCTACAAGCACAATCGGGAACCTTTCCCTAAACTATCTTGCAGAGTATCTCACAGTAACATATGCAGTGCTGGTGTTTCTGAAGCAGAACAGTCTGACTTCTATTTAAATCTCTCCCTGAGAGCAGCAGCGGCAGCCTTTCCCTACCCTATCTGAAGCAGAGTGACGAGCTGTGCTATGTGCCTCTAGCTTATATAGAGGCTAGGTCACATGCTGGGTCACATGCTGCACTGGCCAATCACAGCCATGACCTTAGTAGGCAAGTCTGTGATGGCTTCTAGGTCACATGAGTAAAACAAATGGTAATTGGCTGCCCTGCAGTGCGCCATTACATTGCCCAACACCGAACCCGAACTTACAGCAAATTGTTCGGGTCCGGGTACAAAAAAACTAAAAGTCCGGTACAAACCCGAACTTTACAGTTCGGGTTCGCTCAACCCTAACAATGATTAATCTGTACCAGAATGACGGAAACAAAAAAGTGTGGAAAAGACTTGGAACAGCTCACAACGTCATCTGTAAAACATGGTGGAGGCGGTGTGATGGCATTGGCATGCATGGCTTCCAGTGGAACTGGGTAATTGTTGTTTATTGATGATGTGACAGAAGACAGAAGCAGTCGGATGAATTCTGCAGTGTTTAGAGATACACTGTCAGATATACTGTCAGCCCAGATTCAAGCCAAATGCAGCAACGTTTATTGGATGGTTCTTCACAGTACAGATGGACAATGATCCAAAACATACTGCCAAAGCAACCCAGGAGCTTTTGAAGGAAGGTGGAATATTCTGCAATGGCTGAGTCGCCTGATCGCAACCCATTTGAGCATGCATTTCACTTGCTGAAGGCAAAACTAAAGGCAAAAAGACCCACAAAAAAAGAACAACTGAAGACAGCTGTAGTTAGAGCCTGGCAAAGCATCAGAAATGGGGAATCTCAAGGGAATGGCTACCTCGCCACTGAATGGACGCTTAAGCCCACTGCTCACTCCAGCAATGGAAATCAGACACTACACCTACTGACACCTGCCTAAGAGGTCAGCCTGACAGTAGAGATGATACAAAAATGAAAAGGCACACCCCAACCGAAGAAATTACAGGATTACTTCCCACTAGCGGCCCACAGCCAAGATGCCATTGGCGCCGGAGATGGATCCCAAGCCTCCTCTGGCAACTGCCTCTGAGATACGCTGAGCCCGAGCTCATAAGGCAAATCCATCCAACACACTCTCGGAGCTTCTATACTGCTCTGCCGCAGTCCAGCAAAATCTAAACCACGGATGGCTGCAGACACCCAGCATTCATACCAAATACAGTGTCTGGAATTGGTGGGAATCCAAATCGCATCCCCTTCGCTTCTTCCTCGTGCTTGCTGTAATGTGTTGTTCCTATTGCAGCCAGCGCGTATGTACAGCACCCTAGTCAATATTCCAATTGCATGCGTTCCTGGTAAAGCGGCTCATAATAGAAAGGGTGGGTGCTAAACGAACACCAGCTGGGCACTGGAACCATGTACAGCAGCCTGTCACCGAGAACCAGCGCGATGCGATCGCGCTGGAAACACATTATTTTGGGCTGGTACTGTATGTTAATGACAGTTAAAGAGGTGGCTATAGGGAGTATTACATGGTCAGACCATGCCCCGGTCTCACTGACATTAACTATGAATGAAGCCTCGTACACACGACCGGTTTTCACAGCAGAAAAACTGCCAGGAGAGCATGGTTCCAGAATAAAAAAGGAAAGGGAGGTCCAATTGACCCAATTACTGACAGATATACAGATGTTAGAGACCCAACATAAACAGAACATGAGGTGTATAGGGGAGACAGAACTCCTTAAATTGCATAGACAAGTGACATGCCATGTACACACGATTAAAATTTCCGATGAAAAAAGTCTGATGGACTTTTTTCATCGGAAACTCTGATCATGTGTGGTCCACATCTGACTTTTTTCCATTTGTGTTTAGAAATAGAACATGTTTTATCTTTTTCCGATGGGAAAAAAAAGGTTGGAAATTCCTATCGTCTGCGTGCAACTCTGAGGCCCCGTACACATGGCAGAGAACCTCGACGGGCGGAACACATCGTTCCGCACGTCGAGGTTCTCTGCCGGCCGTCAAAATCGGTGACCGGCCCGTCGGGAAAGGCAACCAGCCATTCATCTCGACGGGCCGTCGAGCAAATAGAGAACCTGTTCTCTATTTGCTCGACGGGTTTCCCGATGGGCGTACACACGGCCGAGGTTCTCGGCAGAATGCGGCTCCCAGCGAGGTTCTCGCTGGTTTCTGCCGAGAACCTCGGCCGTGTGTACGGGGCTTGACGGAGAAAGAATCCAGGCATGCTCAGAATTAAGTCGACGCATTCTCGGAAGCATTGAACTTTATGTTTCTTGGCTCGTCGTAGTGTTTTACGTCATTGCGTTTTGGACGGTCGGAATTTGGTCTGACAGTGTGTAGGCAAGACAGCTTGAGCAGAAATCCGATGGAAAATTCCATCAGAAATTTTGATCGCGTGTACGGGGGAATTAGAGTTACACCAACATAGAGCTAAGGCAGCACTTCAGAGATGCGGAAATATTATTATGAAACAGGAGACATGTCAGGAGAAATGTGGCCGTTTACTGGCTAGAGCTTTTCAGGAACAGAGGACTCAATCCAATGTCCCCCACTTAGTGGACCTTCCCTCCCAGATTGTCTCAACCTTCCGTAGATTTTACCAATCCTCATATTATTTGCCTACCAGATCACAACCTCAAAATATCATGGAGGAATATATTTCCTCTTCAGGTATTCCTCAATTGACAGATTCGAGAAGAGTTGGACATTGCTATTACCTTAGAGCAGTGTTTTTCAACTCCAGTCCTCAAGGCACACCAACAGGTCAAGTTTTCAGGATTTCCCTCAGATGAAATGGCTGTGGTGATTACTAAGGCAGTGAAACTGATCAAATCACCTGTGCAAAATAATGGAAAGCTTGAAAACATGACATGTTGGTGTGCCTTGAGGACTGGAGTTGAAAAACACTGCCTTAGAGGAATTGCAAGAGGCCATCAGGACATCCAAACCCGGGAAAGCTCTGGGTCTAGATGGCTTTACACATAAATACTACCAGACTTTTTTCCCTCAGTTGGGTAAGCAGATGGTACAAACATTTAATGCAATGGGACACGGGACAGGATTTTCTCCAGAAACCCTGAAAGCATATATCACTGTTATTCCGAAGGAGGATAAAGACCCATCAATATGTGACAGCTATCGCCCCAATTTCATTATTGAATGTAGATCATAAGTTATTTACAAAAATATTAGCCACCTGTATGCAACCACATTTGACTGCATTAGTACACCCAGACCAGGTAGGCTTTATTCCAATGCAGGAGGCCTGTGATAATACCATAACAATTTTGAATCTAGTCCACCTAGCGGGTCATTCTTAAACATCCACTGTGTTCCTGGGAACGGATTCCGAAAAGGCATTTTACCGGGTCATTTGTTTTTTCAAGTTTTCAGTCCTAAGGTATTTTGGGGTAGGTCAGAGGATGGTAGGGTGGATCTTTAGCATATACACAGGGCCGGAGGCTCAAATAAAAGCGCATGGAGTTATATCTTAACCTTTCCCTATCTCTAACGGCACCCGCCATCACCCTAGAGCCATCACCTTAGAGACATTTCTTTGTAAGGTCAGGCAAAACCCAGATATTAGTGGGTTAATAACCGGAGATTTACATCATAAAGTATCCGCATATGCGGATGATCTTTTATTCTGCCTTAATAAACCTGTTATATCTATGCCAAACCTACTAAGAGAATTGGACCAATATGGTGCACTGTCCAATTTAAAAATTAACATGTCCAAGTCAGAGGCAATGGGTGTATCTATGTGCTGTTGTGTCGTAACGCGTACGGTAAAGGGAAAGACGTACACCGGGAGTGCCGTGACACCAGCGCTGCGAGTCGCTGCTGTATATGCCCGTTTTTATTCCATTTGCTGTAAGTGCAATTTTATCTATTAAACCAGTTTATCGGTGGTAATACAATACACTATTGGAGATCCTCCTTTCTCTTTGTATGTCCTGCTTCTGAGACTTAGGTCATCTAGATCCACCTATGGTGTGGACACCAAGAGCTACCAGGGAGATATCCGGCAGAGGATCTAATATTGAGGTCTTTTTTTGCTGCTTGGAGGTGAGGGTTCTGGGAGACCAGACTGTGTGTGTGGTGTAGTGCACATCTCTCACAGGATTAGTGGGCATCTATGAACACATCTTTCAGTATCATGGACTTTTCTTGCACTTACCAATGATTTGGCACTATTTACTTTATATTTATCACTTGCACTACTCTGTATGTTGTTAATTTATATAATTTATCATTGTTATTCAACAGTTGTTTGGTCTTATACACTTTGCGCAATCACCCTCTTTTTGATACATTAGCGTAATAAGTGTGGGGGAATCTGGGGTGGGTGCACCTCGGAGGAGAGTCCTGTAGGAAGTGGGTCTCCTGGACGCATAGAATGTCACATTGTTGTTGCAGTGCCTTCCTTCCACAGGGATCTCCTCTTGGCCGGGTGGTTGAGCCCTTTGGCATTCAAAGTAAGTATGTTTACCGCCATGGAAGGGTAGTACAATATTGCATAGTGTAGCAATGTGCATTAAAACACTTACAGGTGGAGGTCCGGCGGGTCCTGTGGAGGTGGTCGGGACGATTCCAGCTGGTCTCGAGGGGTTGTGAGTAGAGAAGTCTCATGGTTCCAAGCGAGCATGGAGATATTGAAGGATCCGACTTGAAGGGCATAGAGAAGGTTAAAACAAAAACAACTGGAACAAACAAAACATAGGCTAAAAGCCAGAGAACAGATATTAACTGGGTGTGGCTCATTGCCACTCAAAAGGTAGGTGGGGTAGTAAGGAAAGTTCGGAGCAGGGAGAATTTAACTCTCCAGCGGCCGCAGAGAAGTAAGGTACCGGCTTCCCCCAGGTCATTTAAGAGAACAAGCGTTTTTGCGGTCGACCGTGCTCCACTCTGAATCCAGGTTACTGCTGCTGTGGCCTTGGTGAGGCTGAGGTGGAGGGTCAGGGACTATCCCCCATGCTTTCAATAAAGCTAAGCCCTTGGCCACGGAGTCAATGACATAGTCTCTCTCATCCCTTGTGACTATCAATTTAGTTGGAAAACCCCACTTGTAAGTCCGGTTATGGTTCCTAAGCGCCTTTGTAATGGTGTTCAGATTTCTACGTCTCTGAAGTGTATGTTGCGAGAGGTCTGCATAGAATTGCAGGTTTGAATAAGGGGCTGGGTTCTGCTCCTTCTTCCTGGACAGTGTCATGAGCTTTTCTTTGGTGTGATAGAAATGCATCCTGAGAATGACGTCCCTCGGTATGTTTTCTGAAAGGTATGCAGGCTTAGGGAGTCTATGGATCCTATCCACTGTAAAATCCAATTCGGACAGGTCTGGCATGGTGGCAGCGAACAATTGCGCAACATAGCCGCGCAAGTCCTGTGGCCTAACCGATTCAGGGATCCCCCTGATCTTGACATTGTTCCTTCTAGACCTGTCTTCCATTTTTGTCATTTTGGATTTAAGTGCTTCAATGTCATCTTCCGTATTTTCATTGGCATCAACCAAATCATTAATTGTAACCGCATATTCCCCCATCTTGTCTTCAATGTGAGAGACCCTATCTGCAACATGTCTTAAGTCAGCACTAAATTTGTGTACACAGGACACCATATCAGAGTGAAGGGAACTTCTGAGTGAAACTAGCATTTCTTTTAGAACAGTGTCCAGGACAGGTTTGTCAGCAGTAGGGAAAAGATCTATTGAGTCAGGCATCTCCCTGGTGTCATCCCCAGAATCAATTAATGAGCTCACCTCATGGCTTGCATCTGTGGCATCTGCCCTGAATCTCGTTTTCTCCGGGCTCCCAGATGAAGGGGTAGCAGGTGGGGAGTGGAGGCTTTTAGGAGGACTACTCCTTTTTGGCTAGATTTCCCCTTCTGTGAAGAGGGCTGTGATGCGCTGATCCGCGGTGTGGAAGACGGACCACCGCCATCTTGTCTGGCCTCCATGCTGAAGAACTCTGTGAGTTTCATGGGCCTTTTCCCATCCTTCTTGCGCCTGGTCATGGTGGCGGTTTGCTCTGCGGGTGTTGTGGAGCAAGATCGCCGGGTTTGTGTCGCCAGATGTCGCCTGGGAGAGCTGCTGTGAGCCGATCAGGTGCCGCTGGAACCGGAGCTCCGCTAAAGCACGTCCATTCAGGTCTCCGGCTGTCTCAGCCCCCCCCCCCACAATTCTTAATTGGGTCACACAAATTGAAGAGGTTAATAGGATGGAGGATTTGTTAATATTGGTTCAAAATTGAAAGGCAACATATCTAGAAACTTGGGGCCAATTGAATATATTTAAATTCTCGGAGGAAGGGAGTTCCCTATTTGATCCTGAGAGTATTTGAAAAAGAGAGGAGTGGGGGGCCTTTGGTGTGCCCTCCCTCCCCTGGATGATGGTATAGTGAATTCACCTCTACCTCGGTGCATTCCCCCTCCAACTCAAACTCCCCCTCCCTTATCAGTGACTTTTTCCCCCTGTTTCTCTCATTCTATCTTTTTTCTCTTTTTTTAGTAAATTCTTTCCCTAATGGGGCTTCTTACTTTTCGCCTCTTCAGATATGTAGAGGTTTTTCTTCTTAGTAAAGTATGTTGTCAGGGCATACAAGAGAAGCAGGTCTAACGAAAGATAGAATGGGGACTATCCCAAATAACTAGGTATTGTTTTTTTCTGTGGATCTATTTAAGATAGGAGTAATGCTCTTATAGGATTTTGAATGGATTTGTTGGAGCTTATATGCTTGATGGATTAATGAAATTGTTTATTTCTCTGTATGTATGACAATTAAAATAATAATACAAATTTGCTTGCCAAATCAATCCAATGTGAACATAGCCTTAAAGTGGATGTAAACCCCCAAAAAATATTTTTTTTTTTGATGTCACAATGTAGAGTATAATATTTCCTATCATTTGTGCACAGTCTTGCCACACATAGTTAATCCAGCACTGAGTAATCCTCTTTTATGTTCAGTGAAAACGAACAGCCTTCCAGATAAAACCCTGCCTAAATCAAAAAGTCCGGAATCTCTCTTCTTGCTTTGAGTGGGAGGTTATTTACAAATATAGCTAGGACATGTTTATCATATGTTATGTTTTGTTTATCATAACATGAGGTGATATAACATCATAACACATCCTAGTAATATACAATGAACTTTGGATCACCTCTTGTTATGATAAACATGTCCACGCTATATTTGTAAATAACCTGTTACTGAAAGCAAAAACAGAGAAACGGACTTAACCTAATTTGGCAGGTTTTTATCTGAAGTCCGGTAAATTTGCACTGGACTTTAAAAGAGGATTACTCAGCGCTGGATTAACTTTGTATGGCAAGACTGGGCACAGATGATAGGAAATCTTATACTCTACAGTGTGACATAAAAAAAAAAATATTTTTGGGGTTTACATCCACTTTAAAGATGTTAAGATTACCACTGCTAATTGACTGATCTCTGGTTGGATCATCTTTGCAAGCAACCTGGCAAGGGATCCAGGGTACCATTGTTTACCAAATTATATATTATAAGTGCTGTAAGTTCACCAGAAGTATTTAGATTTACTAGGAATACTCAGAAACAGATGCAAAATTACATCTGATCTATGTATCGCTAACTGGCTGCTGTAAGTTGCTGCATTTTACATATAAAATTGTTCTTGGCACTATGTTACTGAATAAGTCTGTTTATGTTCTTTATTCAAGTCGGTGTGACCTGTTGCTGAATAAAATCACTACATACATATGTCAGAACTGTGCCTGAAAGATTCCCACTGAGCTCACATCTGTTATGTTTCTTTCTGAAAAAAAGGATTCTTTTTTTTCCAGAACACTGGTCAGCGTACATGTAGTGTTAAAAATAATACATTTTGTGGAGGGCTTTTATAATATTTTACACAAAGTATTGTGATTTTTACAAATTGTTGTCCCTGCTTAAATAACTCCTTGCTAACGTTTTATATTTAAATAGCACAAATACAATAAATATGATGTATAAATCAGATTTGGGATATTATCCACCATACAGTATATACAGGTGATCTGTGATTTTTAGCAAATAAGGCACCCACATCACCAATACAATGAACAGTTTCAAGCAAAGAGCTGCAAATAGTTTTAAAGCATGGATTCAATCGACAGCTTCAGTTTTTATTGCGTGTATTTAACAGTAGTTTACTGTTGTTTGTTATACTGTAGGTGCAGCTAACCTAGTTAAGGTGAAGTTAAATTACTTAAATTATTATATAGATAAATAGATAGATAGATAGATAGATAGATAGATAGATAGATAGATAGATAGATAGATAGATAGATAGATAGATAGATAGATAGATAGATATAGACAGACAATATATATGTAGAAGGAGATAATCGGTAGACGGATAGAATACAAAAAAAAGGTTTGCTCTACACATTAAGATGAGCTTGAGTTGTTGTAACAGTTTGCTACCTGTACAGCTGTCGATTTAAACAAAAAAGGCATATGAACATCTTTCTCCAGGGATGTTCTGTCACTTCAATAAAGTCATTGACCTGATCTCTTATGCAGCTTTATTTCAAAAGCCAATTTGCAATCAAAGCACATTTTAACATTTTAAAGACTACATTTTGTTGTTGTTTTATTTTTTATTTATTTACGTATAAAATATGTACTTAAACATATATTTTAAAAAAAAAAAACAAGCATACAGCATAATTACAGCACTATATGGAGACAGGACATACTTTTAGTTTATCACCGGCCCTCAGGAAACCCTAGAAAATTCTAGCTTTCATAAAATTAGATTATATTCAGTACATGCCCCTCTGTTTCCACTATGCCAGTTCTTGGGTATCTCATTTGGTTCTACAGGCACTCTGCATGGCTTTGGGGGGTGTTACGTGCATATAGGGGCCCAGTGATGAACGTATATTATGCCCTTGCACAGGGCCAGACTGGGAATCAAAACCAGCCCTGGAAATAATTTCATACCAGCTTCATAGCATTTTTATACTAGCCCAACAGCATAACGTCACAGGGGCTTTACGGACATGGTACAGAAGATGTCAGAGGATTTGCAGACATGGTGCAGGAGGTGTTCTTATTCTGTGCAGACATGGTACTGGAGGTGGTCATAGGCTGTGCGGACATGGTACAGGAGGTGGTCATAGGCTGTGTAGACATGCAAAATGCTGCTGCCCAGTGCCATTACATCGCAGCGCAAAATGGCAGTGTGTACAGGCTTTCCTGAGCCCAGCTAGCTTTGAAACGGTGCATGCACAGTTGAAATGTCGGCCCACAGCTATATTTTTTAGATTGGCAACACTTGGCTGATGACTAGGCAGTCGCAACCACAGCTCAAAGCGGCCCCAGGGCAAGCAGCCTATGGGAAATCTCCTGCTATCCCAGTAGGCCAGTATGACCCTGCCCTTGCATCCCATAGTGTCTGCAATTATATACCACATTTGATTTATATTTGTAACTCAGCACAGGTTTCTTGTCAATGTTTTCTTTGGATTGTATACAAGTTAAATAGTAATACATAGCTTATATTCAGTAAGTAGAAAAATACTAATATTTCTATATAATCTGTGTAGATGCTCTGACCATTTTTTCCTTATCGTCTTTCAGGACAGCACCTTGGGAGAGTGTGGCTCCACCCACTTAAAAGGAAACACACCTTCACCAAACTTCTTAAAAGGAGGCTCCTGTCCACTTATCACCAGTTTGTGTTTCCTCTGGCGGATACACATGTGGGGGTTAGGAGCTCTCTAGGTGCTATCCTGAGAGGCCAGATCTCCCTACTCCACCCGTTTTTTGCAACCTCAGAGAGTCTGATTCCTCCCACTTCCCACTAGAGAAGTCCTTGTGGATGGGCTCCTTCTCCCTCATTGGTGTTTAGAGGAGCCAGGACTGCTCCGGGATGTTACCCTTCGGCAAGGTAGAAGGTGCAGACATTTTCTTCTGGTCCGGGCAGCCAAACGCAGCCGCCATCTTGGGAAGGTCAGTCAGGCTGCTTCCCCCAGAAGTGAGGTAACTGGAAGGGGGCGGCATCTCACGAGCGGGCACGAGGCATGGGGATGATGTAATTTCCACTGGAAAGCGCTGAGGGAGGAAGGAGGAACGTGTCTGGTGCCTTTTTCGCTACTGGAGTCCAGAATCGGCATTTGCCACCAGCATCGCGCTGCTGCCTCAACATGGATGCAGGATCCGCAGTGAGTGGGACAGGCACAGGCACCAGCAAGTCCCAGGTAAGGAGTAGACTGAGGTTCTACTCTTATTTACTATGAGGTCTCTCTCTAGCTCTCTTCTCCCTTAGGGGGGGTTTGAGTTATTTCCCCCTCTAGTGGCACGGGCCTGTCTGGGCACATGAGTGTAGTGGATCTCTCATTGTGCACCTGTGGTGAGCATCTTAAATGGTTTTTAGGCTGACTCAAATGGATGGTTTGACTTTTTTCCTCTTTTTTTCCTCTTATCATGTTAGGCCAAGAGCTCTGAGCCAGGGAATAAAAGGAAATGTCCTTCATGCAAGTCTAAGCGACCTGAAGGCTGGAAAAATACGTTATGTCAAACATTAGGGTTGAGCCGAACATACCCGCGTTCAGTTTGCACTAGAACCGTCGAACGGACCGACTGTTCGCGCAAACATTTAGAACCCCATTGAAGTCTATGGGACTCGAACGTTCAAATTCAAAAACGCTCATTTTAAAGACCAATATTCAAATTATTGTTGGAAAACGTCTTTGAGAACCATCGTCTTGCCCATGGAACATGTATCAATGGAAAAAACTTTAAAAAACGGTAGTTTTTTCAGGAGCAGGACTCCTGAAAAAGTGACCATTTTTAAAACTTTTTTCCATTGATACATGTTCCCTTGGGCAAGACCCGGGTTTTCAAAGACGTTTTCACAGGCAAGCTATAGACACCCAGCAGGTACAATATTTAAAGGAATTTTTTTTCTTTAATTTAAGCATCATTAAAATCACTGCTCCAGGAGCAGTGATTTTAACCACTAACCAGGCACTGCACCTTCCCGCCCAAGCCAATAGCTTTCAATGTCGCAATTTGAAAAATTGCGCGGTCAAACTGCACCCAAACAAAATTGGCGTCCTTTTTTCCCCAATAGAGCTTCTTTATTTGATTATTGTAAAAATAGAGCCTGCAGTGCTGGGTGTCTATAGTTTGCCTGTGAAAACATCTTGGGCACTAAGAACCCGGGTCTTGACCGAGGGAATAGGTGGCACAGGCGGGCACTCATAGTACAGGTCAATGGAAGGTGGGCAAAAGTTTTAAAATGACAGACACTGGTAGTTTTTTCAGGAGTCCTGAAAAAACGACTCCCTGGTGGTCCGTGTGGCGAGTTCTCAGCGCGAACCCCCCCTAAAACTTTGTTTCCATGAGGAAGAGCCGTGATACATGTTCCCTCGGGCAGGCTCGCCGGAGACCCGGGTTCTCAAAGACGTGCGCGCCCCCACGGGTGCGCGCGGCATTCACAGGCAAACTATAGACACCCAGCAAGAACAATTTTTAAAGGAATCTTTCATTTTTTTTTATTGATGCTTAAATTAAAAAAAAATTAAATTAAATTCCTTTAAATATTGTACCTGCTGGGTGTCTATACGTGTGATAATGTCTTTAACCACTTTAGCCCCGGACCATATTGCTGTCCAAAGACCAGAGCAGAGCACTTTTTGTGATTCGGCACTGCATAGCTTTAACTGACAATTGCGCAGTCGTGCGACGTGGCTACCAAACAAAATTGGCGTCCTTTTTTTCCCACAAATAGAGCTGTCTTTTGGTGGTATTTGATCATCTCTGCGGTTTTTATTTTTTGCGCTATAAACAAAAATAGAGCGAATATTTTTTACTTTTTTCTGTAATAAAAATCCCCCAAAAATATATAAAAAAAACTTTTTTTTCCCTCAGTTTAGGCTGATACATATTCTTCTACATATCTTTCGTAAAAAAAAAAATCGCTATTAGCATTTATTGATTGGTTTGCGCAAAAGTTATAGCGTTTACAAAATAGGGAGTAGTTTTATGGCATTTTTATTATTTTTATTTTTTTACTAGTAATGGCGGCGATCATTGTTTTTTTTTCAGTACTGCAACCTTATGGCGGACACTTCGGACACTTTTGACACATTTTTGGGACCATTGGCATTTTTTTAGCGATCAATGCTATAAAAATGCATTGGATTACAATAAAAATACCATTGGCAGTGAAGGGGTTAACACTAGGGGGCAGGGAAGGGGTTAAGTGTGTTCCTGGGTGTGTTCTAACTGTATGGGGGGGTGGACTCACTAGGGGAAATCACTGATCTTCTGTTCATACATTGTATGAACAGAAAATCAGCGTTTCCCCCGCTGACACGGGGGGCACGCGCGCGGGACTCGGGGGCGCGCGGGCCGCCGGCAGTGCGCACACGCCCCCTAGTGGCCGTCGAAAGTGCCGACGTAGGATGACGGGCTCTCGCCCAGGAGAGCCGACCTGCCGCCGTAGAATGACGGCGGCTGGTCGGCAAGTGGTTAAATATCACAATCACCTGCCTGCCAGTAAATTAGGAAGAACTGATCTATCTAATCTATACAGTGTATAAATATATGTACAACTCCTAGGGATGTATATATAGTCTCTACACACTGTAAATTAAGCTAAACTGACTAACCTGCCTGCCTGCTCTATCTAGCTATATAAAAAGACAATCTCTCTGTTTCTCTGACTGCTCTCATTAACAAGCCGGAACACACTACACGAGGCCGCCCAGCAGGTGGCCTTATATAGTGTTGCACGTGTGCTAAAGACCTGAGCCATAATTGTCCAAAGCCACCTAGGCTTTGGCCAATTATGGCTCTTCGTTTTTTGCGCGCTGTGATTGGCCAAGCATGCGGGACATACAGCATGCTTGGCCAATAATCAGCACGCAATGACGCAGTGAATTATGGGCCGTTTTGCATCACTCGAATTTGGCACGAAAGACCGCTTTTGTTCGAATTTCGTCGAACGTACGAACAGACAATGTTCGAGTCGAACATACATTTGTATCGAACGTGAAGCTCATCCCTATCAAACATGTATTGATGCATTAGTGAAGGAGGAAGCGTCTTCCGCTTGCAGCGACATAAGACAAAAGACAGACAAAGATGAAAAACCCCACCAAAGTCAAACAATTGCTTTGGTGGTGGAGAAGTCAGACAAACCTGTCAGCAGGTGTGTTATGGTTGTTTCCAATAGAAAAAGTGGTAACGACGGATGCCAGCTTATGGGGATGGGGAGTGCACCTGGGTCAAAACTACGCTGAGGATGTTTGGTCCCAGTCAGAGGCAAAAAAGTCCTCCAATTGGAGATAACCAAGGGCAGTGGCCTTAGCTTTGGATGCCTTCTCTCTAGACTTTCAAGGTTCCCATGTGCAAATATTATTGGACAATGCCACTACCATAGCCTACTTAAACAGGCAAGGAGTCACAAGAAGAAAATCACTTCAGCTTCTTGCCTCAAGCATCCTAAATTGGGCAGAAAATCATTTGCTGTCTTTAACAGCAGTCCACCTCAAGGGCACTCTAAATATAGTGGCAGATTTTCTAAGCAGAAGACGGATTCAGGAAGCAGAATGGACCTTAAATCCAGAAGTCTTCACAATGATCATCGGAGCCTGGAGCCAACCACAAATAGACCTATTTGCGTCAGAAGAAAATATGCCACGTCTGGCTTTTTTCTCCATTCACAAAAACAACAGTTTCCAGGGAACAGATGTGTTAATACAGCCTTGGAATTTCGTCTTTCCTCCATTTCAACTAACTAATTCTGTTGGTACTAAGGAAGATTCACAAGGAGAAGGTGGAAGTAATTCTAATAACTAAATTTTGTCCAAAAAGGGCATGGTTTACCACCATTCTTCGAATGGCAGTCAGACCGTCTTGGCGGCTGCCTCTCCGGCAGGACTTGCTTCTGCAGGGTCCAATACACCATCCAGAGGTGGCCAGTCTAAGCCACACGGCGTGGTATCTGAGAGGCAGTTGTTGAGACAAAAAGGTCTGTCTCGTCCCCTGGTAACTACTTTTCTTTCCAGTAGAAAGTTAGTTACCAGAAAGATCTATGCTAAATACTGGAAGGTTTTTCAACTCCTGGTGTCACTCGTCAAATAGAGTGGTACAAAATCTAGTGTCAATTCTGGAATTTTCTTTAGAATGGAGCAGAAAAAAGGCTTGTCAGTCAGTACACTTAAAGTGCAGAGCCACATTGGGAGTTTTTCTAGAAAGACCGATATCTTTGGAGCCTCTAGTTTCAAGATTTTTCAAGGAGCTTGCTAGATCCGGACCAGGTCCTGCTAAGCACTTTCCCAGTTGGGATTTATCAGTGGTTCTTCAGGTATTCTCTAAGGAACCTTTTTAACCACTGCAAGCAATTTCTCTGAAGAATCTTACTCTTAAGACTTTGTTCCTAGTGGCTATAACATCAGCTGGGAGGATTAGTGAGCTGCACGCAATGTCAATAAGAAAATTATCCATCTAATTGGATAGGATTGTACTAAAAACCGATCCAGGTTTCTTGCCAAAAGTAGCGTCAGCCCTCAACCGTTCGCATAAGATCATCCTTCCAACCTTTTGCTCAAACCCTTCGGGAGAAAAGGAAAGCCAATTCCACAATTTGGATGTGAGAAGGACTCTGTTACATTATCTTGAAGTAACCAAGGACTTTCAGTCATCAGATTATGCATCTGCATCAAGCATCAAAGGAGCCGATAGCTAGATGGCTTAAAACTGCTATTCTGGCAGCCTATTCCCAAAAGGGGCTATCTTCCCCACTGGAAATTAAAGCACATTCTACCAGAGCTCAGGCCACTACATGGGCAGAAATGGCTGGTGCCACGCCAGACCAAATTTGTAAGTCGTCTTCATGGTCAAGTTACCTAACGTTTTTCCGTCATTACAGACTGGATGTTCTGTCAGCAAGCGAACAGGCTTTTGGCAGAAAGGTCTTGCAGGCTGTGGTCCCTCCCTAAGTGGGTAAGTCTCTTTTATCCTTTCAAGGTGATGTCCTGAAAGACAATATGGGAAAAGTCAAGTTAGACTTACCGGTAACTTGTTGTCCATGAGTCTTTCAGGACAGCAGCAACACTCCCTTATTGTTTTTGATTATTATGCTGTGACTAACCATACCCTGATTATGTCTTCCAGCTTGGGTCAGAGGCAGTGGCTGCCCGTCCATAGAGGGCGCCCGGGCGCCGCCCCCCCTCCCCCAGTCAGTAAATTTTTTTTATAAAATTGTTTTTTTTTTTTTTTTTATTAAAACATGTCCCTTTAAGATTTTTTTTCCCCAAAAATGGTCCTTATGTGCACTGTGCACTGTGCCCGGCACCGGCACCAGTACGGGTAGCGCCATGTCTGTGCAATCATAAGATTGCAGACGAGGCACTACAAAAAATGCCTTTGTGGCGCTCTCCATCCCGCCACAAACTTCCGGGAGATGGACTTTACTATGGCCGAGCGGGTGCACACGCTATAGGGATCCGACGTCACTCGATGTACAGGAAGTGACGTCGGAACACTCTGCAGCTCAGCGCCCGTGTGGTCCCGACTCCCAGGACATTAAGGTATGCAACTATGCATCCTCCTCCCTCCGCTCCTGTGCCTGTTATCTGAGTGCAGAAATAGTAGCTGCCACGATCCCCCAGCCCCCCCCCCCCTCCTCGCTTCCTGACTGAATCATGGCTCCTCTGCTTATTATTCTTATGTGCTGCCAAAATAATGGTCGTCACCCCCCGCTTTTACTGTAAAAGACATTTAGTTAATAAGGGGGTGGCGGCCACTATTTTGGCGGCACATAAGAATAATGAGCAGAGAAGCAGAGAGTGGAATGTACATGTAACATGTACATTCCCCTCTGCTTGTTATTCTACATGTACATCACTGCTGGGACTTGTAGTCTCATAGATGGTGGATTGCATGCACCTGAGCACCAGGAGAAGATGTAGAACTACAAGTCCCAGCAGTGATAGAAAAACTGGACAAAGATGGTGGATTGCATGCAACTGATCCCCAGAAGACGATGTAGAACTACAAGTCCCAGCAGGTTATAATATAAGTTTCCGAGGTGGATGGATGTCTGGACACCCATCCACCTCGGAGCCTTATATTATAACCTGCTGGGACTTGTAGTTCTGCATCGTCTCCTGGGGCTCAGGTGCATGCAATCCACACCCATTCAACTCAGAGCCTTATTGTTTGTATAACCTGCTGGGACTTGTAGTTCTCCATCATCTCCTGGGGCTCAGGTGCATGCAATCCACCAGATGGTGGATTGCATGCACCTGAGCCCCAGGAGACGATGGAGAACTACAAGTCCCAGCAGGTTATAATATAATGCTCCGAGGTGGATGGATGTTTGGACAGTGACAATTGATGGGCAGTGGGCATAGTGGTGACAATTGGTGGCACAGTGGTAACAATTGATGGCATGGCACAGTGGTGACAATTGATAGCACAGTGGCTGTGTTTGATGGCATGGCACAGTGGTTGCGTTTGATGGCATTGCACAGTGGTGACAATTGATAGCACAGTGGCTGCATTTGATGGCATGGCATAGTGGCTGCGTTTGATGGCACAGTGGCTGCATTTGATGGCATGGCACAGTGGTTGCGTTTGATGGCATTGCACAGTGGTGACAATTGATAGCACAGTGGCTGCATTTGATGGCATGGCACAGTGGCTGCGTTTGATGGCACAGTGGCTGCATTTGATGGCATGGCACAGTGGTTGCATTTGGCATAACACAGTGGTGACAATTGATAGCACAGTGGCTGCATTTGATGGCATGGCACAGTGGCTGCGTTTGATGGCACAGTGGTGATAAAATTGATGGGCCCAGTGAGGCTGCAATTGTTTTTTATTTTTTTGCGCCCCCCCAAAAAATTTGAGCACCAGCCGCCACTGGTCAGAGGTTTCTCTACTACTACTGATAAGTGGAAAGGAGCCTCCTTTTAGAGGTGTGTTTCCTGTAGAGTGGGTTGAGCTATGCTCTCCCAAGGTGCTGTCCTGATAGACTCATGGAAAACAAGTTACCGGTAAGTCTAACTTTACTTTTTCTTTTACCACATGTATGTTATGATATGAGTAAACCTCTATTTAACAGATACTAGAAAGTTAAAAAAAAAATTAAATACGGCTTCTTTAAATTAACCTATAACATAAAGGACAAGGTTCTTTTTTTCCTCACACACAATCTTTATTTAGTTTTGAAAAATTATACATTATAAAATAATAAACATAGACACAGTATATGTTTAGAATGCTTATTTTTAAGTATACAGAGAGGGCATACCACACTTTGTAACAACAGTATATCATCTAGAGGGTAGACTGTAGTGTATGTTTTACCAAATAAGCCATTTGTTCAGTTCAAGAGAATATTACAGCAAGACCAAAGAAAAAGTGCTGGTGCAATAACTTCTGAAACCTAAGGCTGGGTTCACACCTCAGCACGGAGCGGTTCACAGTCCGGTGCGTCCCTGTTTACCGTTTCAGGTCCAATTTCTACCAAAAATGTGGCTGAATTCGGACCTGAAACAGACCAGAAGTTGCACAGGACTCCTGTGCAATTTTCACTGGAGCGGTTTCGGAGATGTGTGAACCGGCTCCAAAGAGAGGCGGTTACAATCTCCTGATAGGTATTCTGGTTTTTGGCTCATAGTTTGTTTGTGGCACATATTTATTCTGTATTATGTGTAACTTCTGTATATATATATATATATATATATATATATATATATATATAAAAAAAAAAACTGTGATTTTCAAGGTCAACAAGAGTTGAGTCCTTTTTTCAGAATTAACCACTTGGTAACCGCCTCATAGGAAAAGTACGTCCTGTTTTTAAAGTTGGATATCTCGGTAACGGCAGCAGCTGCTGTCACAACCGAAGTATCCATCTTTGCAGTGGGCAGTCCTGTACACTATAACGGCAGTCTCCGCGGCGGATTCGCCGCGAGATTGCCGTTATCGGTGGCGGGAGAGGGCCCCCCTCCCGCCGCTCTCCCGCGCCCTCCGCCGCTTACTGTAGCCGCCGGTAGCGGCGGAGGCGATCAGGTCTGTTCGGCTCCTCAGCGGGGATGCGAGTGAGGGAAAAATCACCCCTACCCGTCCCCATAGCTCTTCTTTTTTTGCAATTAAGTCTAAATATGAGATCTGAGGTCTTTTTGACCCCAGATCTCATATTTAAGAGGACCTGTCGTGCTTTTTTCTATTACAAGGGATGTTTACATTCCTTGTAATAGGAATAAAAGTGATCATGTTTTTTATTTATTTATTTCAGTGTAGAAAATTATAAACTAAATTAAAATAAATAAGAAAACAAACATTTTTTTAAAACGCCCCATCCCGACGAGCTCGCGCACAGAAGCAAACGCATACGCGAGTAGCGTCCGCATATGAGGTATCGCCACGATTGTTAGAGCGAGAGCAATAATTTTAACCCTAGACCTTCTCTGTATCTCAAAAAATGCAACCTGTAGATTTTTTTAAACGTCGCCTATCGAGATTTTTAAGGGTAAAAGTTTGACGCCATGCCACGAGCGGGCGCAATTTTGTAAGCGTGACATGTTGGGTATCATTTTACTTGGCGTAACATTATCTTTCACAATATATAAACAAAATGGGCCAAATGATTTAAAAGTGATTTTTTTCCAAATAAAGTGCGCACAAAAGCAAAATAGTGGATGTGGAAAAGTGCAGCACTATTAATGAACAAAGTGTAATCATATATGTGAAAAAAATGAACCTACACATAAGCATAAAATTGTAGCAATATGAATGCCTCACCCAATTTGATTGTGACAACAAATGTCTATATACATATGTTAACAACGTAACAATATTGAGTGCACAAAAATAGTCCATATAGTGAAAGAAAGTGACTATCACAATCCAGGCAATAGAAATCTGATCCAAAATAGTGGACACAGTCCAAAAATAGGTAGGACCCTCTGGATATATACGTAAAGAGCCAACCAGACAACCACCACCGATGATAATAGGAGGCTTACCAGATGTCAGTAAATGGCAAAGTATACGCTGCCCAAGTCTTAGAAGGCTTGTTGGTAAATGCACCTGATGGGTACAGCTGATTCTGGATCCAAACGAGCTCATCAACCAACCAGGACTTCAATGGAACGTAGAGGTATATATCATACACTCATGTAGAGGGCAAAGGCTCGGTATCCACGTGACATGCAGAATATATTGAAAATACTTGCATAGCGTGATACAGTTTAAAAAGTAGTAATTTAATGAAGTTAAAAATAGAACACTCACATTTAGAGGATCTTGCATAAGCTTATCATGACAGGTACATGACTGATGCTTGTAGGTAGGTCCACCTAACACGTGTTTTGATTAACAAGTTGTCATCTGGGATAAGCATTATGCTTATGTATTTTTTCACATATATAATAACACATTGTTCATTAATAGCGTTGCACTTTTCCATATCCACTATTTTGCTTTTATGGCCACAATATTACCCGATTGGGTAATATACTATAAAGACCCTTTACATATATACTATACATGGCCTTTCCAGTGCTATTTGACCACGTGGATATACACATTTGTTGCAGCTGCCAATCATGTTGGACATTGAGGCACATTAAGGTTACGCTTTTTAGCTATTTCTTTTTCTAGTTCCTTCTCTTTACCTCTTGGGATAGATACATCTTGCTGTCACCTGTTGACTGATTGGCTTTTGAGCCATTAAAATACCTACATATGGTGTCAGGGTGGAACCTGCTATGCCCTCTGGGGGGTATATATGGAGGGATTAGCATCATGGGATTTCTCTTTTTATGGCCCTACACTCCACATGTTGAGGACACACATTGAGTGAGTGAGTGAGTGAGTGAGTAACTTGTAACTTAGCAGTGCAAATGCAAACTGAATTGCCTCAAGATTCTTTGTCCAATTTTGTCCAGGTCCTTCAGAAGAGGTGGGTCTTAAGTTTTTTCCTGAAGGCCCAATGGTTTTTCTTTCCTGTGGATGTTCGTGGGTAGAGCGTTCCATAGCCTGGGTCTTTGGACTGCGAAGCTTCGTTCTACTTTAGATTTGTAGTGGGATTTGGGGATGTGGAGAAGATTTTGATCTGTTGATCGGAGGGCCCGATTAGGGGTGTAGTGTTTTATTTTCTTGCATAAATATTGAGGCGCGTTTCCTTGCGTTTCCTTGCGTGCATGTGTGGGTGAGGCAGAGGGTCTTGAATGTAACCTGATCCTTTACAGATAGCCAGTGGAGAACTTTTAAGGCCGGGGTGATAGATTCACATTTTTTTTTTTCTGTTATCAGTCTTGCTGCTGTGTTTTGGATGATTTGTAGATGAGAAATTTGGTATTTGGGTACACCTAGGTAGAGGGAGTTTGCGTAGTCGAGTCGGGAATTGATGAGTGTTCCAACTACTGCTGCTGTTTCCTCTTCCGGGATGAATGGGATGAGTCTGCGCAGCAAGCGGAGAAGATAGTGAGATCCACTGACTACTGATCCTATTTGTGCGTCCATAGTCATGTCTGAGTCAAAGATGACTCTGAGGCTTTTGAATTTGTTGCTTGGAGTGATGGTTTGTAAAAAAGGGGGGATGAGCGCAATATATACCACTATAGATCTGGCATAAAAACAAAAAACACAGCAACAAAGTGCAAACTGTGCAGCAAGCTGTGCAGCAACGTGCAAATGGATATAATAGTGGTCCTATAATATCAAATGAATCAAATAATCAAATAAATTAATCTGTGATAATGCGAATGCATATGATAATTTTCTTGTAATATCAAATAAATATCAAACAGTATAATAAGTTCAACCCGTGATATTACAATTAATACTGTGAAAATAGGTGATGATCTTGAATAAAGTGAGCTCACATTGCTCTTACCTTAGTAAGGCAAAGAAAAAGCCTTGAACTGTGAAACACTTAGGTGAGCTCTCCAGCAGGTGTCCTTCTATCCTCTCTGTAGGATGATGTTATAATCAAAATGAGGTCCAATGTTCCAGGGTGTGGAGATGCGTGTGTTCCAGTGGTGCTCAAATAAAAAGGGATGATGCCATAGTGAAGTATGTAGAAATAACGGTTTAATGAAAAAGTAACAACTTACATAAAGTAAACAAACGAGTGTACGATCGGGTAACACATCCACTTCCGGTTCCGGGTCTTACATGTTACGCTGCACCACGCAGCTTCATCAGAGATACCCGATTGGTTCCTGGCTTTGTCCTTTATATCTTAAAACCGGAAGTGTGTCGGCGGCCATTTTGGTGGAGTAAATGTCTCCTTTATGGCAGCGGCCATTTTGTTGGTTAGGTTCCTTCTATATGTAGTACAGTCCGGTTCTCCATAGCTGGAGAATTCTGCTGCTCAAAGTATTATAAACAATCCTCACTGTTTTAAATTCCTTGGTTCTGGAAAGACAGACAGCTAAGGCTGTGGCTTACAGTGCGGTTCTTGTATTTCTCATATGTGCAATGATAGCTTGGATTTAACCACCGGCACTGTTAACCCCTTGTGTGGTATAGCTGAGCAGTTACTACTACAGTGGCAAATGTAACATAAATGTATAAAATAGATGACAGGGATGTGCAATAGTTTAAAATCTTGATAAGAACAAAGGCCCAGATTCAGGTACATCTGCGCATTATTAGACCGGCGTAGCGCACCGCCTTTACGTTAGACTTGCGCAATTTTGCCGCGTAATCACCCTATTCTCGTAGCTTTTGCGCAGGAAATTGCGCATACGTAACGTTTTTTCAGAGGCGTAAGGAGGAGTAATACAAATTGGGAAGGACGTGGGCGTGTTACATTGAAATGAGCCGTGACCCCATGCAAATGAAGGGCCGGCCGGCTCGCGCATGCGCGCTTGAACGAGACCATGTCAGCTCCGCTGTGCGCATGCTCACAACTCGGGAGCGGCGCAATCAGTGAAATTGGAAATGGACTAGGGCAACGTTGTGAACTACGCAAACAGTATAAATAGACACACACAAACGCACTTCCTTTGCAAAAGTACATCCCTTTGTCCCTTCCCATTTAACCAAGTGCTTTTGTTCTTGTTGTTCGTTGCGGTGTGTTTTGTAGTTGTCAGATTAGTGTTATGTGTGATCAGGTGTTTGTTAGTAGATTTTTGAAAGTGGTTTTTGATAAGTGTTTGAGAGACTGTTTGTTTGATTGATATATTTCTTTTTGTTTCTTTTCCTGCTGTATTTTTGTTTTGTTTTTTGGGGACTGTTTCTTGGTGAGTAGTTTTCTCTCTGTGTGTGTGTTTTTTTGTGATTGGTTGTGCTTGTTTGTGTGCGTGAATTTTGTTGACTGGGACTGTTTTTTTTTGGAAGGATGACTGAGAGAAAACGAAAGCTGAATTTTACAGTTGTGGAAAAACAGATTCTTGCCCAGGCCATTAGCGAGTATGGGCGTTTCCTCCACGGCCCAGACAGTGCCAACACCACCCCGGCCAGGAGGAGGGAGATTTTGGATATGATCACTGACCAGGTGAATTCAGCGGGGCATGGGGGAGACACGGACCAGGTCTGGGATTGACAAAAAAATCAATGACTTCCGGCGTCTGGTCAAAAAGAAGTTGGCCAGAATGCATGCCCATGCCAGGGGCACAGGAGGGGGCCCACCATGCCGTATTAGCCTGACAGCGGAGGAGCGTGCGGTGGCCCTGACCTTTCATCGGCATGAAGTTGAGGGCCTGCCCGGCTTTGACTCAAGTCCCGAGCCCGTGGTGCCAGGTAAGTTGTTTTATTTTTTAATATCAGGTGTGTAGCATGTGTGGGGGAGGGGGTGAAAGGGAATATGTGGCAAGTGTGTGGATCCTCCAACCTGTGAATGTTTTGTGTCATCCACAGATGTGCAGGAGGGTGCAGGGCCATCTGGCCTGACCGCACCAACCCCAAGACAGCAGCCTAATGAGGCCCCCCCAACAAGGCCGGAGTCCGCGGAGGAGGTTCAACAGGAGCAGGACAATCATGAGGAGGAGGAGAATCATGAGGAGGAGGAGTCCATGTCAGGCACGGGACGTTTGGGTTTTAAGGACTCCTCCCATCTGGCTGGCAGCAGGCAGGCCTCCCTAAGGGGGAGCCCCCCCCTCCTCCCCCAACATGGCTCCCCTCACAAGGGCCTCCCCTTCTCCCCGGCCACAAGCATCAGCTGGAGGCAGGATGTCATCCCAGACCACCAGGGGGTTGGCCGATCTCCTGCCCGCCACCCTGAGAAGGGACCAGTTCCTCCAGACCCGCCATCTGGGACAGGTCAGCCAGACATTGGTGCGGATGGAGGAGAGCCTATCCTCCATCAAGGATACGCTGGGGAACCTGGACTCCCACTCCCGGGCTTTCACAACCTGCCTAAACGAACTGCAGACGACATCAGCAGGCGTTGGGCAGGATGTGAGGGCCCTTACCCTGGCTATCCAGGCCAACACGGCAACACTTGGTGCTGCCCTGGACAGAATTGCCATGGCCTTGGAGGGCAGGCCACCAGGTGGGCAGAGATCAGGGGCTGATCCTCCTTCCCCGGTTTTACCCCTTCCCCATGAGTCTCCCCTGAGAAGCCGGGGCCGTGGCCGGGGGCCCCCCAGGCGTGGCTCATGCAGAGGGCAGTAATTTGTTTTTCCCCCATTTTTTTTTTTTTCTAATTTTTTTATTTTTTATTTTTTTTTGCTTGAAATTTTTTGCTTTTGCTGGTCATTTTTTTTTTGTGTTGTGAATGCTGTGTGAATGTGGGGGTGACATTCCTGCCGGAAAAGGGGTGTCACCCTCTATTTTGGTGGAGAAGGGTTCCCCAGGACCAGGGAGAAGTGATCCCCAGGTCCATGTGATTGGTGTATGAATGTTCAGTGACATAATTGGAGCCTTGGCGTGGCGTTGCTGCTCACAAGTCCAGCATGGTGGACTGGTGCCAATCCAATTTGATGTGGATGTGGGGTGTGTGTGCTAGGGACCACAGTGGTGTGCATGCATGCATTCTCATTGTGCCATGATTAATGTGTATGTTTAACGTGCAAAGATGCCCAATGTGAGCTGTCTCCTGGCTGCTCTTCCCTCAGAAGACGGGGTAGCCTCGGTTAGGGGGGGATTGTCTGGTTCAGGGGTCAGGTCATCACGTAGGTCAATCTGCAGGCCCTTTCTTTCTGCAAAGTTGTGCAGCATGCAACATGCACCGAGGATCTGGCACACAAAGTTTGGGGAATACAAGAGGGTACCCCCAGACTTATGCAGGCATCGGAAACGTGACTTTAGGAGGCCAAAGGTGCGCTCCACCACTGCTCGTGTTTGGGCATGTGCTTGATTGTATCTTTCCTCTCCTGGGGTTTGGAGGTTCCGGATAGGAGTCATGAGATGGGGTCTCAGTGGATATGCAGAGTCACCTGTAAGGGAAAAGACAGGAGGATGTTAGTCATGCATGTGCCCCTTGTGATGTGCATCATGGGAGGGGATAGTCATGCCTGCTACCCATGTCACTCACCAACCAGCCAGGTGTCCCCATACACGTTCTGATCGAATTCCAATCGGATGTGGCATTGATTGTATATGTAGCTGTCATGGCTGGACCCTGGGTGTTTGGCACGGACGTGCCATATGAGGCCTTGGGCATCGACTATCACCTGTACATTGATGGAATGGCAATGCTTCCGATTGCGGTACATGTGCTCTGTCTCCTGGGGGGGCTGGAGTGCCACATGTGTGCAATCAATGGCCCCCACAGTGCGTGGGAATCTGGCAATTCTGTAGAAATCTGTCATTGCCTTCAGCCGCAGCTCCTCAGTGGTGGGTTTGATGATTTGGTTGGCCATGCGTCTGAGGATTGCAGGGACAACCTGGTGCACACATCTGCTCATGGAGGACTGTGACATCCCAGCCACCACTCCACTTGTACGCTGAAAAGAGCCACTGGCAAGGAAATGGAGTGTTGCCATGACCTTGACCAGTGGCTGCACTGCATGTGAGCGGTGTGTTGGGCTGGTGATGTCCTCCTGCAAGGTTGTGGTTAATTCCAGGATGACATGAGGGGTGAATCTGAAGATGCGAAACACCTCAGAATCACTCATGCCAAACAGGTCTATGCGCGTACGGTATATCCTCTCCCGTGCCATCCTCCGTGCCATCCTCCGTGCCCTCATCCTTCTTTGTTCATCTAAAGTCAGTAGTATAGCTATGTGCGACGATGCCCCTGGCATGTTGGCATAGAGATTGTTGAGCAACACGTGTGACTGCTGAGCTCCTCACTAACAGTGTTGCTTTATCTAACAAGTAGACTTTTTTTCTTTTTTTAGACCAGCTTTTATAAGCTCTAATTTTAGACAGGACATTTTGCTGTTGCGCACACCGCGTAGCCTGCGCTGCCCCAACGTTGTTTTGTGGATCCCCGTAAGTCCCTCATTAGCATATTTGACTAGCAAATCAATGGTGTGTCTAGCGCACTTTTGCGCGTTAGGATGCGCCAGTCTAACGAAATTACGCGGGACAAAAAAAAGTTGATTTTTTGCGTATCTCGTTCTGGGGATGCCGCGCAACGAAACGCACGTGCACATTTCGACTTACGCACGCGCATCTCCTGTTGCGCAGGCGTAATCGCTCTGTGAATCTGGGCCAAAGTATTTTTGGTTAAAATATGATATTATAAAAAATATATATAAAGATATATATAAAAAATATACATATATATTTAACCATAATGAATATAAAAATGTTAAAAATGCTAAAAATTACTTAAAAAACAGTTAAGATCAAATTCAACATTCATTCCATCAGGTACCATTGTTTGTAAATTAAAGATCCATTCTGACTCTTTTTGACTAATGGTTCTGACTATATGTGCTCCTCTCCATGGTTTCTTAAATTTTTCTATAGCCCAAAAACTCATCTGTGTGGGGTCACTATTATGGTATTGTGCAAAATGTTTGCTAACGTTGTGTTTGGGGAACTTTTTCTTAATATTTTGTATGTGTTCTCCTATTCTTACCATAAGGGGTCTTTTGGTGCGCCCTACATACTGTAAATTGCATGTGCATTGTAGTACATAGACTACTCCTTCTGTGTGACAGCAAATGAAGTCTTTGATCTCATAAGTTTGTCCTGTTTTAGTTGAGATGAAATTTGTTCTTTTTTTCTGTGGCTTTTTTGAATGCCTACATGCAAAGCAATATTTGCATGGGTGGAATCCTTTACTTGTGAAATAACTGTGTCCACTTTTTGGGGGGTTTACCACATTTTTGACCACCAGGTCTCTTAGTGTTGGTGCTCTTTTGTATACTATGTTTGGCTTTTCTGGCAAAATATCTTTCAGGCGTTTGTCACTCTTTAGTATGTGCCAGTGTCTTTTGATAGATTTTTCAATGTCTTTGTGTTGTATGTTGTAGTCCAGTATAATCATCGGTGCTTCCATTCTGTGTTGTTTCATTTTTGGTCCTTGTAGCATGTTTTGTCTATCGAGTTCTGATACCTCATTAATTTGTTTTTGTATGTACTTTTCGGTGTATCCTTTTTCCTTGAATCTGTCTCCTATAAATGCCGCTTGGGATCTGTAGTCTTCTTCATATGTGCAATTTCTTCTGATTCTTGTCAGTTGTCCCTTAGGAATGTTGAACAGCCAAGATTTGTGATGGCAGCTTCTTGTTGAGAGGTAGCTTAGCTGTTCGCATCAATGTTTTTAAAATGTGTCTTAGCGGTAATTGTGTTGTCTGTAACTGAAATATCTAGATCTAGAAAATTGACACATTCCTCACTAATGTTCCATGTGAGTAAGATGTTGAGGTTGTTTTGATTCAGTTTTTCTAGAAATGTTGTTAATGTTTCTTTGCTGCCATTCCATACTATTAGTATGTCATCAATGTATCTTTTATACAAAGTTAGTTCCATCGGGACATTCGAGTAGATTGCATCTTCCTCCCATTGGGCCATAAATGCATTGGCCACACTGGGGGCAAATTTGGCCCCCATGGCTATGCCCGTTGTTTGCTTATAGAAGGATTTGTTGTGCTAGAAGTAATTGTATTTTAGGCAGAAATCAATGCATTTGACTAGGAATTTTCTTTGTTTACAGATAAGGGTACTGTATTCTTTTAGAAGCCATTGTGTAGAGTTGCAGGCTTGGTGGTGTTCTACTATTGTGTATAATGATGACACATCTGCTGTTGCAAGTAGGGTTCTTCCTTTTAATACCGGTGTGTCTTCTAGTAGTTGTAGTACATGTTTTGTGTCTTTGAGGTATGATATTGTTTGTTGAACCGCTGGTTGTATATAGTGATCAAGGTATTCTCCCATTCTGGACGTGAGGGAGTCAATTCCATTGACAATTGGTCTACCTGGCGGATTAGTTTTGTCTTTATGCAATTTGGGGACCATATATATAATGGGTATTCTGCACAGTTCTGGAATGAGGTATTTTGCTTCCTTTTTATTCAGTATTGTTTTCTTTACCCCTAAATGTATAAGTCTTTCAAGTTCTTTTTTATATGCATTCAGAGGGTTGCCTTATAATTTAGTATAGGTTTTTTCATCTCGTAATTGTTTTTCCATTTCACCTAGGTACTGTTCCTTTGATTGCACCACTACACCCCCGCCTTTATGGAGTGATGGTTTGTCCAAGAATGGTGGGTGGTGTCAAAAGTCGTCCTAGAGTTTGTCTTTCGGTTTGCATGTAGAAAGAGAAGTTCTGTTTTGGATCCGTTAAGTTTGAGGGTGCTATCCATCATCCAAGTATCTATCAATGTAAGGCATTTTTCTAGATCGTGATATTGGTCTTTTTTGTTAGTGATGCGAAAATAAAGTTGACTGTCATCAGAATAGGAGTGGTAGAGCAGGTCCTGTTTGCTGATGATTTTGAGGAGTGAGCAGAGATAGATGTTGAAGCGCATGGGTGACAGGGGTGATCCCTCTCTCTTTTCGATGCTTTGACGAAATTTCGACAAAGCATCGAAAATCTCTGTTTTTCGATGCTTTGTCGAATTTTCGTCGTTCAATTTGACAAAGCATCGAAACTCATTGTTCTGAATACAGTGAATAGGTAGTAATTGAACGACAAAAATTAGACGATTTTCGATGCTTTGTTGAATTTTCGTCGTTCAATTCGACAAAGCATCAAAAATTGTCGTTCTGAATAGAGTGAATAGGTAGGAATTGAATGACGAAAATTCGACAAAGCATCGAAAATCGTCGGATCTGAACGAAAACAAAAAATAAAGTATTTTATATGTCAGATCTTTCGGTTTTCGTTTCTTGCGCTTTCGTTTTTGTTCGTTAAAACAATAACGAAAATACCTGATTTTCGGACGAAAATGCATTTTAACGAAAACAAATGCACATGTCTATTACACATATGGTTGGCCTTCCCAGTACTTATTTGAGCACTTAGATGTACATTTTTGTTGCAGCTGTCAATCATGTTGAGCATTGAGCGACATCAAAAGTTACATTCTGTAGCTCCCATTTTATGCGTGCCCTCCATTGGTCCCTCCGGGGGGTCTTTGTTGGTTCCTTTCCTTTAGCTCCTGGGACAGACACACCTTTTTGTCACCTGTGGGTTAATTGGCTTTTGAGACGATGGCTTAGTCCATGTGTAAGTATGCAATCTCTTTGACATTTATCTTTATGTTATATATTTCTCATTGATATTTTTATTCTATAGATACACTGAATTTACATCTGAAGAAGTGAGCAGTGACTCACGAAACGCATTAAGTTTCATGATGCCTGTCGATTACTGTATATCAACAATTCCAATATATATTTGGCCGCTTGGTATGCTATATGTATTACTGCCAATGGCTTGGCACCTTTGTTTATACAGTACATCCCATATATGAAGAATGTTATACATTTTAATACATTTATAAACTATGTTTACTTTGTATACTCTTATTTTTGTGCTCCCCTCATTTAAAGTCTCACGGGCACTGTTCTTCATTGTTGTTGTACTGTTGTTTTATATGGATTAGAATAGGAAAAACTACATGTAATCCTAACAAGAATTTTTATTTATCTATAGTTCCAAACATCCAACTTATCTTGCTTATGTATTACATTTGTTTGATTTACCATACATATGTATTTCTATTCAACCATTGTAAAATGTGTTTTTTCTTGTTCTTAGTTCTTGTTTCAGTTGTTTTCTCTGTGCCTTCAAAGTATTGCTTTTTTTTTCTTTTCAACAGTGCAAAAACATGGAGCACAAGTCACCTGGTACTAACATGTTTTTTAGTGTGTCCAATAGATGCATCCCAAATTAAACCTGGAGCAAGAGAGGGGAACAAGAAAACATGTTATGTCGGTAAGTCATGATAGCTTCCTTACAATGCTAAAATGCATGTCTTGAAATGCTCTCAAATGTGCAATGTGAATAATTGAAATGTGCTGTAATGTGCAAGTGTTTTTTAAGGAATTTCAAATAGAAATAAGAATCTTCAATTTCTTACCTTTTAGGCACACATAATATTTATCCCACAAAATGCAATAAGGGAAAAACACCTCAAGTCAAAATGGCAAATTGCCACAGTAAGTGCCATACTTTACAATTGTTATGAAGGTATTTACTTTTGTCAAACCAACCATACTTCACATTTCTCAATCTCACTGTCCATACATTTGTGATTCTATTGTAGTTCAAGGATGCATTCCCCAAAAAACTTGCAGGAAAGAAAGAATTGTTAAAAGCAACAACGTTTATGGTAAACAATAGGGTTGTCCCGATACCGATACCATTGAAACCCGCCGCCGCTTAGTTAAACATAGTGCGGGAACATCACAGCTTTCATTTAAATAGCTGTAGTGTTCCCGCCCATATAGACACTCACCCTTGCTCGGGATTGGATGGGTGATCGTGATCTGTCCAATCCCAAACAAGGGGAAGTGTCTATACGGGCGGGAACACTACAGCTATTCAAATGAATGCTGTGATGTTCCCGGGCTGCGGTGGCAGCGGCGGTGGCTAGGTAGGGTGGACATGGCTGCATATATAGGTGATTTGGCTTAATTTGTGGGGGACATGGCTGCATATATGGGTGATTTGGCTGCATTTGTGGGGGACACGGCTGCATCTGTGGGGGACACGGCTGCATCTGTGGGGGGACACGGCTGCATCTGTGGAAGGACACGGCTGCATTTGTGGGGGGGACATGGCTGCATTTGTGGGGGGGGACACGGCTGCATTTGTGAGGGGACACGACTGCATTTGGGAACACATTTAAAAAAAGTATCGGTATTCGGTATCGGGACAACCCTAGTAAACAATGAGTGGTATTTTTACATCCCCAATGTAAAGTGAAATACTCAGCAGCTTAAAAGTATCTTTGTGTTTTTCATAGTGCCCCAAAGACAACACTGTCCGAGAAGCAAGCTATACTGCAATCCAAAGGTCACCCACCAACTCTCTCTCATTTGGAAGTAACAAAATCAAGGTTAGTCTAAGCCTCTGAGAATGCTAAATGTAAAAAACAAACCATGTTATTACCGGGGCTCAAAAATTCAAGTCCTGAGCTACTAGCCAGGTCTCAAGGGTTACTCTCCACCATTTACTCCACCCAACCCCTACCCTGTTCCACCCCTAATTCTGCCCCTAACTATGCCCTTATAAATTATCTCATGAAATGACACTTAAATGTTTCATGCAGAATTAAGATAAAAATAAATATTAACAACAACTTTATCCATGCCAAAAATGCAGCCTGCCCATGCCCATCAATGCAGCCTGCCTATGCCCATCAATTCAGCCTGTATCCACCAACGCACCCTGTATCCACCAATGCAGCCTTTATCCACCAATGCAGCCTATGTCACCAATGCAGCCTGTATCCACCAAAAACCTACTTGTGCAGGGCAAGAGTGAGGAGAGCCACTGCTCCGATGATCAGAGCGTGGGGAACATAACAACTTTAATTTCAATAGCTGTGTATTGCCCACAGCGGACGGGTGATCTGTCTATCAAGAGGAGGAGCTTGATGTGATGGCGTGCAATGGGGAATACACATCTATTGAAATAAAAGCTGTTATGTTCCCCGCACTCATCTTCTTGGTGGTGTCTCTCCTCTCTCTTTGCCTCCGATCACTGGGATAATGGCTCCCATACAGCTTGCCTGCCAGCGGTGTTGCCCCCCTGCTCCCAGGCAGCCCTTCCTCACCAGCCCTTAAAACCACTCACAAAATGCGAGCAGGCGATTGGAATTTTTGAGGGCTGTTATTAATGTCCTGTAAATCTCTCAATAGATCTGTAATTTGCAAGTTTTCACCATCTGAAACAATGACAAAGAAGAAGAGTCCCAAAGGCCCACTACTCAACAGAAGAAAATTCTATTAAACTACTAATCAAGTCAACTACCTAGATAACAGTACAGAAGTGGATGATGACCAAACCTCCATGCCCTTTGTGGAGGAACCCTCAAGAAATACCAGTGATACTTGCATGAAGAAAAATATGCTGAATAAAAAAAGAAAAGTGTTTAGTTTTGTGTTGTTATCTATTTGAAACATTTGCTACTAACCTTAGATCAGTTTTTAATATTCTGAAAATTCCAATGATATTTAAATCTAATATCATGTATTGTATATTCTATTTATATTTTTCAAAAGTTTGAATATGATATTGTTTTGAAAAAATGCATTGATTTTCAAAATATATTCAAACATACAACAAATGAATCAAAAGTGTGTGTTGCTCTAAGTGAGAGTTCCTTTACTTGAAAATCCAACTTCTAGAGTTGTTTTTTTTTGGAATATTACTTCAAGGACATAACATAACAATCACTAAAAGCAATGATACAATTGAGCTAGTGAAAAGGTACTTCAAGACATATAGTTCCAAGCATCCAATTCCAATCTTGAAAAAGTATAAATGTCAAGCTGGTCTGATCTGTGAAGTTTGGCCTTGGAATGCCTAAACTACCTGCCAAGATGCGTAACTTCTCAATGAATGCTTATCACAGCAGGAAGCAGTTTAACTGACACAAGATCGAGACAGTTGCCAGAAAATGCAGACTGTCTTTTAGGCTTTGAAGTTAAACTGCATATGTTTTCATACACATAAAGCTACAATCATAATCTGTAAAACCTTGAATAAACAAAAGTAAAGTATAATTTATAGAAATTACCAACAATTATCAATAATCTGTTTGGTAAACAATAAACCTAAATAATGTAAAAATGCTATTTATTTCTAAGATGTAAACATGTAGCATGTAACAATATGCATTCCTTTCAAATAATAATAATCCGTTTTTTAAAGCTACGGTAGCATATTTGTTTTTGTTTTTTATTGTTTATTTATAGATTTTCAAATCAGACAAAGTGATTATATAATCCAGACATTTGAATGATTAAGAGTGCAATAAATGAACAGTCACACTTTTAGCAGGGAACATACAAGTCTTCCACTTTTAAAAACTTGATTAATCATAATTTGAGCATGAGTAGAATTAAATGTATATACTGGACATAATTTGTGATTTTTTTTCTTAGTTATTTTATTTATCCTTTTTTCAGTGATGCAACCTTTGATTGCTAGAAATGGTAAAAGTGATTTTGGTTTAAAGAAATGTCAGCTAAGAGTGTTAAAGGAGTTTGGAATGGATATAGCATGAAAATACGGTGTGATGAAACAGAAGTTAAGAGAAGAGCCTTTGTAGGCCTACACTTTAACTTCCCTAGGTATTAAATATTTCTAATACATTTCTATGTGAAGGAAAATGTTGAAGGTCAGCTGGACCCAGAAATAGAAAAACTCTACACTCAGCATGAGTAATACAAAAAAAACAGCAATCACCTTTTTTTTTATTGCTCTCTGTTCCCCCATTATGTAGAATAACCGTCTCTATTTGAAATGTTTACCATTATTACTGAAAGTAAAAGAAAAACACACATTTTGAGTTGTCTTTCTTTTGAACAAAAATGCACAGAACATCTTTTAAACTTAACCACTTTAGCCCCGGACCATATTGCTGCCCAATGACCAGAGCACTTTTTGCGATTCGGCACTGTGTCGCTTTAACTGACAATTGCGCGGTCGTGTGACGTGGCTCCCAAACAAAATTGGCGTCCTTTTTTTCCCACAAATAGAGCTTTCTTTTGGTGGTATTTGATCATCTCTGCGATTTTTATTTTTTGCGCTATAAACAAAAATAGAGCGACAATTTAAAAACAATGCAATATTTTTTACTTTTTGCTGTAATAAATATCCCCCAAAAATATATAAAAATGCATTTTTTTCCTCAGTTTAGGCCGATACGTATTCTTCTACATATTTTTCGTAAAAAAATATCGCAATTAGCGTTTATTGATTGGTTTGTGCAAAAGTTATAGCGTTTGCAAAATAGGGTGTAGTTTTATGGCATTTTTATTATTATTATTTTTTTACTAGTAATGGCGGCGATCATCGTTTTTTTTCAGTACTGCGACCTTATGGCGGACACTTCGGACACTTTTGACACATTTTTGGGGCCATTGGCATTTTTATAGCGATCAATGCTATAAAAATGCATTGGATTATTATAAAAATGCCATTGGCAGTGAAGGGGTTAACACTAGGGGGCAGGGAAGGGGTTAAGTGTGTTCCTGGTGTGTTCTAACTGTATGGGGGGGTGGCCTCACTAGGGGAAATCACTGATCTTCTGTTCATACATTGTATTAACAGGAGATCAGCATTTCCCCCACTGACAGGAACGAGAGCTTTGTGTTTACACACATAGCTCTCGTTCCCCGCTCTGTACCGAACGATCGTGTGTGCCCCGCGGCGATTGTGCCCGCCGGGCATGCGCGCGGGACTCGGGGGCGAGCGGGGGGCGCTCGTGCGGGCCACCGGCGGTGCGCCCCCTAGTGACCGCAGAAGTCCCGACGTAGAGCTACGGGCTCTCGCCCAGGGGAGCCAACCTGCCGCCGTATAACTGCGGCGGCTGGTCGGCAAGTGGTTAAGGGCCCTTTCACATTGGTTAACTTAAAAACATTGGGCCAGATTCAGATAGAGCCACGTATTTTTGTGCGTAGTGTATCCTATTTACACTACGCCTCCGCAACTTTAACAGGCAAGTTCTGTATTCACAAAGCACTTGCTCCGTAAGTTGCTGCGGTGTAGCGTAAATGGGCCAGCGTAACCGCGCATTATTCAAAGTAGGTGGATGGTGGGCTTGTTGTATGTAAATGTATGGTGACCCCATGTTATTGACGCGCCGAACAAACTGCCCATGCGCCGGCCGTGGACGAATCCCAGTGCGCATGCTCAAAATCACATCGCAAATAGTCATTGATATTGACGTGAACGTAACTTACGCCCAGCCCCATTCTGAATCGGCTTACGCAAATGACGTAAATGACGTACAATACGACGCTGTTCCGACGTCCATACTTAACATTGCCTGCGCCTCATATAGCAGGGGTAACTTTACGGGATAACAGAAGAACAGAGCAGAAGAAAGCTACGGGACATATGAAGAGAGATAAGAAAACACTCCAGATATATGTGTCCAGCTCAAATTTCATAAATAGGGTTTACATCCACTTTAAAGCTTCATATAAATAATGCCATCCTATGGGTTGGAGTGCTCATCTATGGGCCATGTGTTTAATGGGGAAACAATCAGATATCAAATACAAAATAAATATATTTCCATTTTTGCATATTTGTCAGCCTACAAAAACAAGAAGTTTTTTTTTTCTTATCAAATGAGCATACAGATAGTATGCAAACAGGAAGGTAAAATTAGACATAGAATGATATGACTAATTAACTAATTGATGTTGTTAATGTGACCTGGCCATCTAGGCATCAATAAAGGTGTTAGCGTCATGCATCAAAATCTCAATTTTTAACATTGATGCATGTTTCTTACAAAAAATATATTAGACTTTGTGATTTTTATGTTTTTATGTTGGTAAATTAATCCTAAAATTAGCAAACTATGTAGAAAAGGTCTTAATTATTAATTGCCAATAACTAAACAAATGGTCTGTTTATATAATACCAAGTTGCATGGGCCATTTACAAAAAAAAAACTTTCATTGCAAATACTCAAAAGTTACCTGATTTTTCAATGTCTAAAGCTTAAGACCAGTAGCAAATAAATAAGTATGCATTGATTCTATCATTTTAAAAAACCTGCTCAAAGCATCCAGTGAAAAAAATTGTGGCATTGAGACATTTAAGAATATTACAGAACAATGGTACCATCATCACAGTAAGGGTAAGTTCAAATGTATTCCATCCCCATTAGTCAGTTTCATTTTCCACTGCTACTTTGGAATTTCAATTGTATCAAATGACCTTTCTTAAAGTTTAGTTGTCTTATAAATCCCTAAAATGACCTTTCATAAAATGTAGACTACTCATAAAGCTTTGCAACAAACAAAAGTAAATAGAGCCATGTAAGATTGTAAAAAAAACAAACATAACGGGTAATAGTATGGTAGCATACATAAGTGACAGTCTGTATCAATGCAAATATTGTAAAGTAAGGCTAAATGCATAGAATATTACATCATGGATATTTACTGTGTATATATATATATATATATGTTTATTTGCTTCAAATGTTTTGTAAAAACTTTACATATAAACTCATAAAACAAATAAAACAATAAAAAATTGTCGTTATATAATTATATCAACACTTGTTACACTTGCTACATGTATTATTAATTGCCTACTAATATGGCTGGGACAGCACCCCAAATCAGTGTGATTACAGTAAGTGCACATTTTGTTTCTTAATACTTGAACATGTATTTGTTATTTTTACTTAAAGGTCTTTTAAATTAGGGATTAAGCAGCAAGTAGGGTGAGCCACCACAAAGTAATGACAATATAAAGGCAGATTCTCAAGGTTGCTATGTTATCTTATTACTATCTTAGTATTTGCATATATGGGTAAACAGTAGACTTTAGTGACTGTGTTTTTTACACCTCTATTTAATGTTACTAGACAGGATGGACAGGATGGATGCATGCATACAATTCTTGCTATCACAAACGTCTCCATTATTTTGGCGGGGAACTTTTTTTATTTCTTTCAAATATAAAAATGTATTAAACACCAAAAAAGGGCAATGCCCCAACAGTACAAAAGAGAACATTTCTACAACTTACAAAGTGCAGAAACAGTGCCCGAGGAAGAGGGGTAGGTGGGAACTTTTACATTGTCCTTGAAGCTCAGATTGATAGATTTCAAAGTACACATCCTTCCCTTTCAATGTTACAGGGCTGGACACAGAGTTACAAGCTTGTGGATGCCTGGAGATGGAAGCATTCCGATAGGAGGGATTATTCATGAAGCTCTGATTCACATTTTTCTCAATCTAGGTTAGATTATAATGACTAGTTACTCCCTAGAGTCTCTCAGGTAAATACCAATTGTGAACCATATCAGACCACTTCCCTGGAACTTTTCAATCCCCTCCCTGGGTCTTACACTCTGACGGATGGGCCCATACTGGTAAACCACTTGGAAGACCAGGAATTTTTTGGCACTTTTTGTATACATGTGAAAATCTGTTTTCTTTTTTTTGCTTGAAAATTAGTTAAAACCCCCAAACATTATATATATTTTTTAACTACTTAACCCCTGGACCATATTGCTGGTCAAAGACCAGAGCACTTTTTGCGATTCGGCACTGGGTCGTTTTAACTGATAATTGCGAGGTCGTGCGACGTAGCTCCCAAACAAAATTGGTGTCCTTTTTTCCCACAAATAGAGATTTATTTTGGTGGTATTTGATCACCTCTGTGGTTTTTAGTTTTTGCGCTATAAACAAAAATAGAGCGACAATTTAAAAAAAAAAAAACTTTTTACCATAATAAATAACCCCCAAAAATATATAAAAAACTATTTTTTCTTCAGTTTAGGCCGATACGTATTCTTCTACATATTTTTCGTAAAAAAAAATCACAATAAGCGTTTATTTATTGGTTTGCGCAAAAGTTATAGCGTTTACAAAATAGGGGGTAGTTTTATGGCACGCGCGCCCCTAGAAACTGCTGCGAGAGCTGACGTAGAGCTACGGGCTCTCGCACAGGGGAGCCAACCTGCCGCCATATAACGGCGGTGGCAGGTCGGCAAGTAGTTAAAGCAGAGGCCCTAGAAAATAAATTGGTGGGTTTTGCAATTTTTTATGTCACACAGTATTTGCGCAGCTTTTTTCAAATGCAATTTTGGGGAAAAATGAACTTTTTTATCTTAATGAAAAGAAAGCACAATACATAACCCAACTTTTTGTAAAATATAAAAGATGATGTTACACCAAGTAAATATTTACCAAATATTTCACACTTGAAAACTGCATAGGTTACTACTTTATATCTACAGAGGAGGTCTAGTGCTCATGTTCTGATAAGTTGAATATGTGGATGCATGGATATATTTGACCATATTATACCACATTATACAGGGTTGTTTTATAAATGCTATGTATAAATAACTAATAATGCTAAGATATGCTAAAACTGTTATTTTCTTTTATTTACATAGTGAGGCCTGTTTCTTCTTATATCACCACTATGTGTGTCCTGAGGAAGCGGATCAGCATAACACATTAATACACAGGGGCCTACTCACCTGATACTGTGTAATGTCAATTTGCCTATTTGCCCGTGTAGGGCCATATTTTGCACATATGTCTACACATGTTTTTACTTGTATCTATGGATGTCTTTTTTTATGTTTTTCCCCATGTATAATAAAATATCGATATTTATTTACAATTGTGTGGTCCAAGTCTGCCTCTAAAGTCCAAACTAAGGGGGAATTACTTTGTGGTCTAGGTTACCTCTTTATATCTACAGAGGAGGTCTAGTGCTAGAATTACTGCCCATGATCTGATGTTCATGTAGATACCTCGCATTTGTGTGAAGATCGCTGTTTGGGTGTGTGCGGGACTGACGCACATGCTACAGCGTGGGCTTGCAGTGCCAGGAAGGTGCTCGGTACGCACCCCCTCCTTCTGACTTAGCTGATCACAGAACAGGTTAAAGGGCCAATCCCAACAGGCCCTTTACCACATGATCAACTGTCATCCAATGACAGCTGATCACAGAAGTAAATAAGCTAATTATCATCTTTTTTTCTTCTCACGTAAATAACTGTCTTCTGTTACAGTTAAATCAGTCTCTGCATTGGTGACTGCCAGTGCAGCTAATCAGTGCCCACCATTGCCACCCATTAGTGCCCACCAATGCTGCCATTTATTGCCCACCAGTGCTACTTATCATTGTTCATTAGTGCTGCCAATCACTGTCTCACCATCAGTGTTACCTGTCAGTAATACCTATCAGTGATGCCTATCAGTGCCCATTAGTACCACTTGTTAGTGTCCATTAGTGCCACATATCGGTGCCTCTTAGTGCTGCTCTCAGAGCCACCTCTCAGTGCCCATCAGTGCTACCTATTGGAGCCTATTAGTGCCACCTATCTGTACCCATCAGTCCCACCAATCAGTGTCCATCAGTGCAGCCCTTATCAGTGCCTCCTTATCAGTGCCCATCAGTGCTGCCTCCTCAGTGCCCACTATTGCCATATCAGTGTCCATCAATGCAGCTTCCTCAGTGGCCATCAGTGCCATCTATCAGTACCAAATCAGTGCCTATGAGTGCCCATCAGTGCAGCTTCATCAGTGCAAATTGAGAACCTTCTCTCAAATTTTTGTTGTCGGAAATTCTGAAGGCGAAAGTTTGATGGAGCATACACATCGAACATTTGTTTCGGAAAATTCCGACTGTGTGTACTTGGCAAAAGTGTGACAGCACTGAAAGCTGAAAATTGCCCTGGGCGGGAAGGAGGTATATGCCCAGTAGGCAAGTGTTTTTTTATTTATTATGAATTAATTAATTTATTGTACACTGTTTCTTTAAAAATATCACTTTTATTGCTGCTACAATAAATGTAAAAATCCTTGTAACAGCAATAGGCATGTGACAGGTACTTTTTATGGAGGGATCTGGGATCAATAATCCCTTCTTAGCGCCTGAAACTGTTCAAAATGCCAAAAAATAGGGCTGTTAAGATTCCAGTTTGCTTTCCTTTGTAGCCTGAGTGGTTCACATTTTCCATTACCTGTTCACATAAACACAGTGTTAGTGTGTTTTTGAACTGATTTGAATGTTTAAAATTCATGTCATGCTTTATTTTTTTTTTTTTTTTTTTTTTCTGATAGTATTACCTGCTAGCATTAGGGACAGTAGACCAGAGAAGAGCCCACTCCAAAGTCTGTAGGCAGAGATCCTGCAGGTGAATGTCTTTTATTTGCTTCTTTCCAATTTATTTTTCTTTTACATTACCCATACATGGCTATATTTTATCTTATAAATAAAGATATTCCACCATCCATGATAAGAAGTGTAAATAGGGGAATCTTGGCTGATGGCTAATGCATTTAGACAGCCATGTGACCGTAGCTGCCTGAACACTGAAACAGTGTCATTATCTGAGAGGGAGCAGTCATTATTTGCCCAAGAATTTTCTACATGGCTCATTCAATTTTTAGTTCAACCTTTGTTCAGCTGTGTACGTGACATTGGTGTACACAGAGCCACCAAAGTCTCAAAGTCTGACTGATGCAGAAGAAACAAGCCATTTAGCCATGTCGAAAAGATATTATAGAAGTCATCACTTATATGCATTAGTATTTATGTATCAATAGAGTAAAGGCAGCCTAATTAGGCAAGATAAATAAAGCTTAGCTTACTAAATGTCAAGCTTTTTGTGAATTTAGGTGGCCAAGTTTAGAATCTGGACTCTTTCCTAAACCAACAACAACAATCAGTCGGTGTCTATCTATTTCCTTAAAGTGGATGTAAACCATTCTCATTCTTTCCAAACTACTGCCATAGTGGTTATCTATAAGGATATAGATGCCTCCTGCATGTAACCTTACCTGTCAAATGTCTCCCCTCTGTCTGCTATGAGACCCAAAAAACTGCATATTCTGTGGGTGGGTCTGTTGTCCCAAGTTTGGTGGATGGACTCCTTGTAAAAAAATCAATATAGGGGCGTTGCGCTCCAAATAATGTATATAGTGTCAACATTGACACAAGGTATGTGTGTGATATAAAGTGAAGAAAATGATGAGCTCATAATGAGTGAACAATACATGAAATGAATACCAAATAAATATAAAATGATATCAAACATAACAAAATCCACAGAGTGCATGCGATAAATTGCATACAAGTCCATATAAAGTGCAAAGCCAATGTGCAACTGCTATCTAGAAATAAATATAAATCCACAATGAGTGAAAAAAGTGCTGGTGCAAGAATTGAAGTGCTGGATTGCATCAACAGAGTGACACTGTGAATTTGGTGCTTAGGATTTTCAATGTGTTTCACACCCGTGGGTGTGCTAGCTTATTACCTCACTGCTGTAAGGTAAATCAGCACAATCAAGTAAGGTTAGGTGATCATACAAAGGGAAATCTCTTCAGCGTTCCTTCCTGATGGTTCCGTTTAAGCTACAGCCTGATACTGTTTACTATATGTTCCTCACAGTGTAGGGTCGGCAAGAGATCATCTCAGGTAAAACCATATCAGTCATGGAGGGGGGGGATTAAAAGATGGAAGATGCTTCTATAGTGTAGTATGTATTTAGGAATATTTATTTTAAACAAAGCCAAAACGTAGAATAACTCTATAATAAAAATGGGTGAAGAGGCAAATAAACGAGCAGCGATTTTGTGAGCCTGGACTTTACTTTCGGTGTCCATCTGTTCCAACACGTGTCATCACAAGTCACATGACGACAGCTTAAACAGAACCATCAGGAAGGAACGCTTAAGGGATTTCACGGTGTATGATCACCTACCCTGAGGTAAGAAGCTATCACACCCATAGGTGTGAAACACATCAAAGATTCTAAGCACCAAAGTCACCGTGTTACTCTGTTTATACAATTCAGCACTTCAATTCTTGCACCAGCACTTTTTTCACTCATTGCAGATTTATATTTGTTTTTAACCACTTCCCGACCGCCCACCGCAGGTATACGTCGGCACTTTGAGGATGGATATCTCGGTAACGGCAGCAGCTGCTGCCACAACCGAGATATCCATCTCTTCTGTGGGCGGTCGGGTAAACGATAATGGCGGTCTCCGCGGCGGAATCGCCGCGAGATCGCCGTTATCGGTAGCGGACGAGCGTCCCCCCCCCTCCCGCTCCCGCGCTCTCCGCCGCTTACCGGAGCCGTCGGTAGCGGCGGAGGCGATCGGGTGCGCTCGTCTGGTCAGCGGGGATGCGAGTGAGGGAAAAAATTTCCCTCGTCCATCCCCGTAGCTCTGCTGGGCGGAAGTGACGTCAAACGTCAGTTCCAAACAGCGTCTTAAAGAGACATTTTTTTTTAAATGTCATTTGAAAAATGACATTTAAAATTTTTTTTTTTTTTTTTTGCATTTTAGCCTAAATATGAGATCTGAGGTCTTTTTGACCCCAGATCTCATATTTAAGAGGACCTGTCATGCTTTTTTCTATTACAAGGGATGTTTACATTTCTTGTAATAGGAATAAAAGTGATAATTTTTTTATTTTTTTTTTATTTTAGTGTTAAAAATTGGTAAAATTAATACAAATAAATACGAAAACAAAAAAAAAAAATTTTTAAATCGCCCCGTCCCGACGAGCTCGCGCGCAGAAGCGAACGCATACGCGAGTAGCGCCCGCATATGAAAACGGTGTTCAAACCACACAAGTGAGGTATCGCCGCGATCGTTAGAGCGAGAGCAATAATTCTAGCCCTAGACCTCCTCTGTATCTCAAAAAATGCAACCTGTAGAATTTTTTAAACATCGCCTATCGAGATTTTTAAGGGTAAAAGTTTGACACCATGCCACGAGCGGGCGCAATTTTTAAGCGTGACATGTTGGGTGTCATTTTACTCGGCGTAACATTATCTTTCACAATATGTAAAAAAATTGGGCCAAATTTATTGTTGTCTTATTTTTTTATTTAAAAAAGTGAATTTTTTCCAAAAAAAGTGCGCTTGTAAGACCGCTGTGCAAATACGGTGTAACAAAAAGTATTGCAATGACTGCCATTTTATTCTCTAGAGTGTTAGAAAAAAAAATATATAATGTTTGGGGGTTTTAAGTAATTTTATAGCAAAAAAAAATGTTTTAGTCTCGTAAACACCGAATCTGAAAAACAGGCCCGGGGCTAAAGTGGTTAAACACACATTGCACATTGGTTTTACACTTTATATGGACTTTTATTTAATTTATCACATGCACTTTACACATTTTTTATTAAGACTCCATGCACACTGAAGCTGATAAACTGCAGTTTATTGGCGTTTTGGCTTTTTTTTTTAAAGCCCATGAACTGAACTCTATGTTAGCCTATGTGCCCTTGCACACCTTGGCGTTTTTCAGTGTTAATGAGCTTTGGAGTTTATTGGCTTTTTTCTGAACGCCCGAAATTCGCGTTTAAAGTGCTGTTTTTTGGCGGGAAAACGCTAAAAAATTCAAAACGCTGAACCAGTGTTTTTTAGCTTTTTTTATCCATAAAAAAAAAAGTAAAAAATAAATAAAAGTAAAAAATAAATAAAAAGCTGATAAAAGCTACACTGAAAAACACTGATTAACCACGTGCCTACTGTGCACCTACACCCCCTTCCTGCCCAGACAAAATTTTAGCTTCCGGCACTGCGTCTCTTTAACTGACAATTGCGTGGTCGTGCAATGTGGCTCCCAAACAAAATTGACGTCCTTTTTTTCCCCACAAATAGAGATTTATTTTGGTGATATTTGATCGCCCGTGCAGTTTTTATTTTTTGCGCTATAAACAAAAAAGAGCGACAATTTAGAAAAAAGACACAATATTTTTTGCTTTTTGCTATAATAAATATCCCATTTAAAAAAAAAAAAAAATAATAATTATCTCAGTTTAGGCCGATATGTATTCTTCTACATATTTTTGGTAAAAAAAAAAAAATGCGCAAAAGTTATATTGCCTACAAAATAGGGGACATAATTATGATTTATGTATTTATTTTTTACTAGAAATAGCGGCGATCTGCGATATTTTTTCGGGACTGGGACATTATAGCGGACACATCAGACCTTTTTGACACATTTTTGGGACCATTTACATTTATACAGTGAACAATGCTATAAATATGCATAGATAACTGTATAAATGTAACTGTCAGGGAAGGGGTTAACCACTAGGGGGCAGGGAAGGGGTTAAATGTATGTCCTAGATTGTGTTCTAACTGTAGGGGGAGGGGCTGACTGGGGGAGGTGACCGATTGTGTCCCTATGTACAATGGGACACAGATCGGTCTCCTCTCTCCCTGACAGGGACATGGAGCTCTGTGTTTACACACAGATCTCAAACGTCCCAGCTCAATTGTCGGCAATCGCGTGTGTCCGGCGGCCATCGCGGCCGCCGGGCACATGCACGGTGTTCTCAGTGACGCGACAGGTGGCGCGCGCGCCCCTAGCAGCTTTCAATGACAGGACGTCATATGACGTGCTGTCAGGACAATACAGTATCCCGCCCGCCGTCAAGTGGTTAAAGCTATTGCAAAAACGCTAAAAAATGTTGCAAGGCTCCCTGCAAAGCTACTGGCGTTTTTTTTATAGCTTTTATCAGCTTCAGTGTGCATGGAGCCTAATTGTATCGCATGATTGTGTTTGATATCATTTTATATTTATTTGGTATTCATTTCATGTATTGTTCACTTATTATGAGCTCATAATTTTCTTCACTTTATATCACACACATACCTTGTGTCAATTTTGACATTGTATAAATTATTTGGAGCGCAACACCACTATATTGATTTTTTTTACATACATTACCTTGGAGACTGTTTGACCCATACGGTGTCTGCTGCACCAAAGCTCCTCACTTTTTCCTCATAGTAGCGCAGGAATATCTATTCAATACACCTAGTAGACTCCTTGCCTACCTTTACACTCCCCTTGTCAGCATGAATTTTCGACTGTGTATTTCTTACACTGAACTTCTGCTATGATCACTAACATCCAGTCAACACACAGAAAAGTCTCCACATGACTTCAGCATGCCCAATCATGCTGAGGTGTGGAGCAGCCAATTCTGGGAAAGCTGGAGAAGAAAGGAGGGGGGTGGGAAGTACACAGAATGCCTTTCTCAGGCTCATGCATGAGATATGTAAATCACCTGTCACTCACAGCAAGGGAGAAGAACTGACTCATATTTATCTGTGTGTCAGTTTTTATCTTACTGAAACACCAGAATCGCATGTGTGTTCACACCCATGCAATCCGATTCAAGTCCTAACTGTCAGTTCGCAGGGCGATATGTAAGCTGAAATGGGGGTGTCATTACTATTGTATGACACTCCCCAGCAGTTTGCATATGGCAGTGAGAACTGCCGTGCGAGTCGGTGCGATGTGGGAACCTGCAGTGGATTCGCAGGTTTTCCGAATCACACCAGTGTGAACTGAGCCTTGATGGGAGTAGTCAGGTGACATTTGTAGGCTGTATGCTTTGAGGCTTGGTTCACACTGGTGCGATTCGGGAACCCTGCGAATCCACTGCGGGTTTCCACATCACACCCAATCAAAAGGAGATTGACGAGGGGGAGTGGGAGAAGGGGGTATAACAACAATGACACAATAGGAATGCACTCATATTCGCGTAGGCGACTTCAAAGGATTTTTTTCCCATATTTCATGTCTATTTATATGGTTTTCTTATGTAATTGTTGGTATTGATGTAATGTTCTATTTTTGTAATATTTTTTTTTTTTTTTAATATACTTCCGGTTTGCCTCAAAGTCCGACCATCAACTTCTATTCTTAGCAATTGTTTTTTTCTTTTCCCCTTCACATCACACCCAACTCGCACGGCAGTTCACACTGCCATATGCAAACTGCTGGGGAGTGTCATACAATGGTAATGACTCCCCCATTTCAGCTTGCATATTGCAATGCGAACTGACAGTTTGGACATGAATTGGATCGCATAGGTGTGAACGCCCATGCGATTCTGGTACGGACCAAAAAAAGGGTCCTGTGTGTGTTTGGTCCAAATGTGATGCGATTTCAGCCATACAGTTTGTATGGCTAAAATCGCATCGCACAGACATTGCATGTGATCTGAACAGCAGTGCGGTGCAAATTACGGGAACGCGGAGTGTTGTGGGTAGTACATGCACGATGGTGTCAGGATAGTGAACAGTGTCAGAGGGCAGAGGAGGACACAGCGCTGGAGGAAGACACTAAGGACAGTTGAGGATGATCGGTGCGAGGGGGGGACAGCTGTGAGCATCGATCCCCCCTGCATGGCTTTTCAGGTGAAAGCCACGAGAGGGAGAGAAGCAGATGATGAAAAGCCATGCAGGGAGGATCGGTGCTTACAGCTGACCCCCGTCGCACCGATTATTCCCGACTGTCACTGGAGATTGATGTGTGTACAGAAAAGACAGGGGGCCGTGAGCGCGCTCTGTTTTTACCAAGAACGCGCTTTGCCTCTCCTGTGCACTCTCTGGCCAAGGGGAGTGTAGAGGTGGGCAGGGAGTCTGCTGACATCATGACTCCAACCACCAAGCGCCAATAACAGACCCACCCACTGAATCTGCTATTTTTGGGGGCTTCGAACTGATAAACGGGACACATTAAATAGGTAAGGATACATGCAGGAGGCATGTATATCCTTATAGTTCAGCACTATGGCAGTACTTTATAATTGATGAGTTTACATCCACTTTAACCCCCACATTTTCCTCCCCAAATATTGATATGGCCTGAACCTATTTGCCGAATTATCAAATCCTAAGATCAGGACAAATCCACTGCCCTAAACATTACTCTTCCTAAAAAATAGTACCACATATTCAATCGCAATTTCTCTTTGCCTTGTTAGCTTTGTCATTGGACTATTTAGGGATCAAACTATGACTCAATTCTGATCTAAGCTTCAAATACTGTAGCTCATCTGCCTTCTCTTGGGCACCCAAAGATGCATAGCTTGATAAGGGCATTCACTACAATACTCTAGCATTCTAATACCCCCTTTGTTACTTTTATGGAAGCAGCCCACTATTCAGGTGGTACTGGATACCAGCTTGGGTCTTGAAAATTGTCCCGTCCTATAGTTACAGGTGTTTCAGGGGTGTGGTAATTTGGTCAATGTGCTCCACATATGGTCTGGTCCTTAAACTGATATCTGTTCTGTACAAAATGTATGGAAACTCTGTTTAATGTCATTATTCAGAAATAACCTAGAATCGTTATTCTATACCTCTCTATTCCAGGCCTAGCATTTTTATAGCGGCTAAACAGACTTGTTGTACATTTTACAAGTGTTACTGGTGGCAAATGAGCCCCTTTATGTACAATTTGCATGTATTTTAACTTAGGCAAAATGCTAAAAGAAATTACAGGTAAAGGTGAATACAGAATACTTAAACATACCGGTACATCAAAAACATGTTGAAAAACATATAAAACAAATGCATGCAATTTAAAAAATGTGTATTAAAGTACATGTGTTCTGTACAAATATAGGGATGTGAAGAATTTGAAAGGTTACAAATCCTTCACAAATGAGGATGCACTCTTAATATGTACTGTATCCCTTTTGGTTTTCAGTAGATACTAATAAAACTAATTTGAATAATACTATCCTGCCCTTTGTAAATGCCAGCCCCTTCTGGCATACACAGTAGCTCATTTAGGTTTACCCACTTAGAGGTACATATAGTTTAATCAGCATAGTGATTGTAATTGCCTGTTGTTATTGATTGCCAAAAATATTTCAGTGACTTTAGACCAACTAATTCCATGCACTACATACTGAACAGAAAAACTGTCTGATTACTATAGGAAATATCACCAGCTTGTTTTAGTTTTAATAAAGCTGCTCTTATTTTGATTGTTTGGGTTTAAATCATATCATCCAGTATTCTCCCAATACAGCCCCAAAAACAATCAATCATACATTATTTAAACCAATTATGTGAGATAGATATAAATGGTAAAATATTATCAGTTAAGTACTTAGTATGATAAATATGCAAGTAATATATAAGTATGTATTTTAATATTACAAGTTTAACATATTATACATTTTTTTAAATAGTACATTATTACTCCAGTTTTACTTAAATTTTAACTAAAATATGCCATCACTTACAGTACATAAGGTTTATAACTAATGCTATAGGCTTTAGGTTTAATGCTGACAATTATGATAAAAATTAATTTAAATATAGACATCCATATTAGACCATTATACAGAAATAGCATGGTATTCATTGGTTAATAGTTTAGAACATTTGGCTGAGTAAGGTCAATTCCCTAGTGAGAAAGGCATTTACTACATTAATGACTGGTTTCAAGGGCAGCCAAATTAAGCCTGAATGACTTTTTGAAAATTGGCCATTCCCTTGCTGGTAATGAGTGATTGTCTGCAAATCGACAGGCAAAGCATGTTCTGCTAGATTTATATTAAGAATTAACATGCAATACCCCTGGAAATAATAATTATGAAAGAAGTAGCCAATCTAACCTTTATGACCTTTAGAAAACCCAAACTTCAAAATTTCAGCACAGTGATAACATTTGCAGATTAATAAGCTGTCTCTATGGATTTTTTACTTTCTCTACAGAGGTATCATGGTTTTAGAATGTCGTATAAACTTTGTTCATTTGCATTCATTAAAGAAATTGCTTGTCTGTGTTTTTTTTTTTATAATGTATTGTAAAGGCTAGGTAAAAAGCAAAACAAAAACAAATAAGACTATACAGTACTTACCTGCTTTGTACAATGGTTTTGCACAGAGCAGTCTTGACACTCTTCTTCCTGGATCTCCCGCTGGCACTCCTGGATCCTGCTCCTCTCAGTGTGCCATCATAGGCCACTTCTTATGGTGGCACACCTGCAAGCTCAATCTCAAGTTTGTTGTCTGTGTCTGTAGACTCTCAACCAGTGAGGAGAGAGAGAGAGAGTGCAGCTCTTCTGCTCTTGGGCACACAAATGGCTCAAGATCAGGCGCATGTAAGTAATTTGGAGAGCTGAGGGGGGGGGGGGGGCAAACAAGATACCGCATTAAGGTAAAAAACAAAAACAAAAAAAACTTTAGCCTTTACAACCACTTTGTAAATCCAAAAAATATAATTCTAAAATAAACTTTTACAAGTTGATCTCATGTTTTGGCTGCAAGTTTGGGTCTATATTACTTATAGAGATGGGCCCAACATCCTCTGGATTGTTTCGCACCAAAACAGCCGAATATTGCAAAAAGTTCAGACCCGAACATCAAACTCCCCTAAAGTCCCCGAACTTGAAAAACCAAAAATCCAAATTTTGAAGGCTTATAAACAAGTTATTGGCCATAAAAAGGGTATGGGGGCCTGGGTACTGCCCTGGGAAAAGTATCAATGCAAAACATTTTTTTTAAATTATAGTTTTTAAAAGAGCAGTGATTTTAATGATGCTTAAAATGAAACAAAAACATGATTATATAGTGCCTGCTGTGTGTGAGAAATAACTTTGGTAATATGACAATTTTGTGTAAAGAAAAAAGAATAATAATTTCTTTATTTTCCCAAGAAGTGTAGGAAAAATTACAACTTCAAAAAACACACCATGCCTCTTACTAAATACATTGGACTGTCTACTTTCCAAAAAAGTGGTAATTAAGGGATATATGTACTGTCCTGACATTTCGGGGCTTCAAGAAATGAGATCTCAGTGCATCAGGTGTGATCAACTTTCAACAATTGGCACCATAGCTTGTAGACTCTATACATTTTACACAGGCTAAATGATATCCACTAATTTTGGTTATTTTTACCAAAGATATTTACTGTAGCAGTATATATTTTGGCCCAAATTTTTAAACCAAAATTACTTATTTGACCTTTGGGCCACAATTCATTGTGGAGCGCACGGCGGGTGAACATCCTGCAAAGCTGCCCGCAAATTCAGGTGTTCCCCGAATGAGCGAACAGGCTATTTTCAGGCAGAACTTTCGTCCAACACTAATTATTTATTTATGTTGCTGATTGCTAAACTCTGAATGCCATAGATACCATTACTCTGACATATTTGAAAATTTAGACTATCTTGGATTATTAAAACTATTGTATGATTTACAGTATACACAGTAGAAAAGTTGTTGGCCAAATTCCAAATACTGTATATTTAATATTTAAAAAGACTCATAACTGAAACTTTCCTAATGTCTATTTATGCAGTACTAATTATAAATATTTGAACTTTCAGACATCATCTGCATTGCATTTGTAAATCAATATACATAGAAACATATGTTTTATTTTATCGTTTTATAACCTTTATATCTAAGCTTAGACATATTTATTCCAAATGTAGTTAAATTCACTTACAACTTACTGACTCATTAACTTTGTACTACCCACCTGCTACTTTCTGTAGCTAGAATCAGTGTTATTGACTGGCACCGCACCAGACCAATGCAGCAAACCATTTCCCTGCTCAATGCCACACCAGTCCCAGTGTCAACTACAACAATGTAAGCCAGCAACTGTGTCCCCGAATGTCTCCACATCAGTCCCAGAGTCACCAAACCAGTGCAAGCCAGCAACAATGTTTTTGATCGCTGCTACACAAGTCCCACTGTCAGCAGACCAGTTCACCCAGCAACAGTGTTCCTGATCACCACCACACCAGTGCAGAGTTTCCTCTCCCTGCCACTAGTCCTGGCCTGTTTATTGACCTTGTTCCTGTCTGCTGCCTTAGCCAATCCTTTCCCTGTTTTCTAACCATTTCTCTGCCTGCAGCTTGAATCGATTCTTGCCCAGTGAACATGGCATTCATGGGGGCAGCCACATATCAGTACGCTGGGCTTGCTTGTCTTATAGGAATAGGGAATATCATTGGTACTGCTACAGTAAGCTATATACCCTGACAGCTCATACAGAGAAAACCATGTGTAAATGATATCCTTAGAACATCTAAAGATGCTTCTTGGATTTTGGGCCTCTCTATGTGGATAGGCTGTGAAAAAGTCTCATTCATGTGGTGTTGCCATAATCAGGAGGACTAGCAGCATATGTTTTATTACACACTGTAATATTAAGTATGTCTATGCTGCTTGTGAAAAATAACTTGTAATGAAAACGTTATAAAACAGAAAATATATATATTTTTTTAATTTTCCAAATGATTGTGACAAAAAATTACAACTTCAAAAAACTCATCATATCTTTTACTAAATACATACTAGGGGGATTGCATCATACATACTAGTGGGAACACAACCTGTGACCCAGAGGAAAGGTCCAGCCTTAGAAACTCAGGCTAGACTTCTCCTTTAATTTTGGCTATCCTTTAACCTGTAACCACTCTTAAACAGAATATTGCTCCCTGTTTCTACACCATATACTTCCCTGAAGAAGATTATGAAAGCACATTTTAAACTGCATTGGGTCTGCACTGTATGGGGCATTCTGTCTGGTGTTTTCAAGTGGGAATTCTATGATTTCTTTTACAATTTATCCATATGTTTAGATAGCAGTTCTAATTTTGTACAATATGCTTTTATAATTTGTGATATGAATAAATATTGTTGTATATTTTTTTTAAATTATACTTTTAGAAACTGTCAAATGATAATTATTATAAAGTGTGTGTGTTTTTTTTTTTTAATAATGAACACCAATTAAGAGCATTTGGTAAATACAATATTATCGTTGGTACATTTTGGGAAGGTATACATATAACATTTCTTGCCATTTAGTCATGCCATTAGTCCAATGCTATAACGGAACACATCTCCATCCTCAGGAAAATGGATAAAATTGAAGGTGAGTCTCATTACATCAACATCCACCACTTAAGTAGCATCTCAAACATACTCTAAAACTCTCACAATGTATTACTTACATCATTTGTTTATGATTCCAGAAAACAATGGGGTTTTAACTTAAACCTAAAGGTCCTAACTTAAACTTTTCTTCCTCAACATTGAACTTCCTTTGAAAAATGTAGTCTCTGGGTGGAATCTGGGTAAATTTTCTTGAAAGTCCAAAAGCATCAAGATCAATTACTTAGGGATATTACTCTGAACAGAAACGTTATACTCAGGTTTAATCTCACTAAGGACAACATTTTCTCTCAGTTAAGGACTATATACAAGTATGAAACAATATGACTAGTGCTATATAAACCTATGTTCTTCTTAATCTTACAGCTTTAAAAAAAAAAAAAATACTAATAAATGAATACTTTGGAAAGGGTCAACAAAACCCTTTGTCCATTTATTTATTTGGCAAAACCAGACTAAAAATACAACGGCCATGATTAACCACCTCAATACTGGGCACTTTCACCCCCTTCCTGCCCAAGCAATTTTTCAGCTTTCAGCGCTGTCACAATTTGAATGACAATTGCGTGGTCGTGCAACACTTTACCCAAATGAAATTTTAATCATTTTTTCCCCACAAATAGAGCTTTCTATTGGTGGTATTCGATCACCTTCTTGGTTTTAATTTTTTTCGCTATAAACAAAAGAAGAGCGACAATTTTAAAAAAAGCAATATTTTTTTGCTGTAATAAATATCCCCAAAAATATATAAAAAACACATTTTTTCCTCAGTTTTGGCCGATATGTATTCTTCTACATATTTTTGGTAAAAAAAAAAATCGCAATAAGCCTGTATTGATTGGTTTGCGCAAAAGTTATAGTGTCTACAAAATAGGGGATAGATTTATAGCATTTTTTTTAATTTTTTTTACTAGTAATGGTGGCGATCACTGATTTTTATCATGACTGCGATATTGCGGCGGACACATCAGACACTTTTGACACTAATTTGGAACCTTTCACATTTATACAGCGAACAGTGCTATACATACTGTGTAAATGTGACTGGCAGGGAAGGGGTTAACACTAGGGGGCGATCAAGGGGTTAAATTTGTAGCCTAGTGAGTGATTATAACTGTAGGGGGAGGGGACTGACTGGGGGAGGTGACCGATCTGTGTCCCTATGTACAAGAGACACAGCATCGGTCTCCTCTCCCTGACAGGATGTGGATCTCTGTGTTTACACACAGAGATCCACAGTCCTGTTCAGTTGCTGGGCAATCGCGGGTGCCCGGCGGACATCGCAGCCACCGGGCACGCACATCGCGTTCCCAGTAACGCTGCGCGCCCCCTAGTAGCTTGGCAAGGTGAGGACGTCATATGATGTCCTCCCAGAACAAGAGCACTATCGTGCCGCCGTCAATTGACGGCGGCCGGTAGTAAAGTGGTTAAATAGCTAAGAAGACTGGGTAGAAATGCTGAGACCATTTTCCAAGGTCCAAAGTTTCCCTAAATTTAATAATGTAGAAACACTATAAAATATTATAACAATTATTCTAGATTCATAAAATGTTTAAACAGATATTTAAAACATCTGAAAACATGTGTTATAGTGCCTATGAACACTCAGATCCTTGCATTGCATCCTTGATCCTTGCATTGTTGATGGATGTGCACTGTGACTGTGACCGTGTATTTTAAGTTCTTTCTTACACAAAACAATCCTTTTAGACCCATTGTGAGACCTCTGTTCTAAAAATATGCCCAGATGGGAAAACACACATAAAATGATAGCTTATATAATATACATGCAGCTGTTAGATATACTATAATTAGCTCATTTAAAGCTTTATTATTGCAAAACAACAATTTAGTATAGAAAATCAGATGGATCTGCAGCATGGAATAAATCTTATTATTCATGCTAGACAGCGTTTACAGCATATGGTCTCCATGGATCAGTAACTACCCATACAATTTGTTAGAGATAGGGGGTATGGATAGCAGAAAACCCAAAGTAAAAAAGTAGAAATGTCCACAAATAATAAACTCTTTGACCTTCCCTTTCATGCAGTTGCCCTTAAAGACTATGGCCCAGATTCACAGAGCGATTACGCCTGTCTAACTGGTGTTAGACAGGAGTAATTTCAAATTTCGCGCACTGTATCACTAGTTTGAATCCTCAAACCATGATACGGCGGCGTTGGGCTTCGATCTGACAGGCTTACGTCTTCGTATGCCTTCGGATCTACGCTGCGATCTTTTTGCGGCCGCTGGGTGGAGTTTGCGTCGTTTTCAGCGGCGGGGTATGCAAATGAGTTTTTACGGAGATCCACGAAGTTACGAGCGTCGTTCGCAATCGCGTACGTCATTTTTTCGCTACGTAAAGTTAAACCAGCTTTTAGCTGGTCTAACGTTACGCGGCCCATGTTAAGTATGGCCGTCGTTCCCGCGTCGACTTTTAATTTTTTTATTTTTTTTTGCGTAAGTCGTCCGGGAATAGGAATGTCTGTAAACGACGCTACTTAAAAAAAAATGACGTAACAACGTGATTTCGCGCAATGCACGGCGGGAAATTTCTGAACGGAGCATGCGCAGTTCGATCGCGGCGGGGATGCGCTTAATTTAAATGCCTCACGCCCCCTATTCGCGTATTTTGAACCCGCCGGGAGAAATACACTACGCCGCCGTACCTTAGGGGCCAAAATCTCTCTGAATTCCTCCTAGAGCCAGGTAAAGTACGGCAGCGTAGAGTATCTCTGATACTCTGCGGGAATCTAATTCTTTCTGAATCTGGCCCTATATATATATAGGAAAAGGAAATTGAATGATTAAATAACATATTTTTCTGGTTCAATTGACATCATATTGCAATCTGTATACATGTGTTTAAATGTCTTATATGTTTTTTGGTTGAAATTATTGTAAGTGCACTTGCAACAAAAACAATTGAGTACTGTCCATGATACTTTTTTATTTGCACTAACATTCAAATTTTCAGGAAAAACTTTCAGATTTCCCCCTCTTCGGCCCCTTTCACAAAACTGACAAGCGAATCTGAACGGCCGCTCCATGCAAGGCTATAATGATAGGCTGTCCGTTTTCATCAGATCTCTCCATAGGAGACAGCGGTGCTCTACAAGCCCCTCCCTGCTCAGTAAGCAGAGAGGGACTTGTCATCCACCGGCTCAGCGTAGCGACAGAGTCCACCTCGTCTGAATGAGGGCTTCTTCTAATGTCCAAGCAGTAATAATACACAACGGAGATTGTTATGTAAGATAATCTATGAGAGAAAAAAAAACACACACACCATGAAATACACAGCAATAGTATTTTAACTGGTAGAGTTGATGAGAAGGAAAGGAGCGCCACAGAAGTGAAGGTGATCATAAAACTGATGGATAGCAAATTAGAAAAATAAGGTTCACATTTAGTCCCATGTCTTTTGTGTCAAATATAATGATTGTTCATAGTTAAAATATTTTTCTTTCGTAAATAGTCCTCGTTGGTAACTGAAACATTCATGTCTTCCATTCAGTGGTCCGGTTACTCTATGATAAATGATATCTCACAGATATGCAGTTATCATTTTCATTATATTCTTTAAGGCTGGGTTCACACCTCTGATGGATGTGGCTCGCAGCAGGGTTCCAGTGCATATCTGCTCTCCGATTCAGGGACAAATCAGGGCCAAATTTTTGCCTAAATTCAGCCCTGAAACTGAATCAAAGACGCACGGCGTTCCTGTGCAAACTGCTCCACAGCCGCAAAGGCGATATATGAACCGGCTTCATAGAGAGCCGGTCACGATCTCCTGTCATACGAATTATATGCAGAGAAAACCCACATCCAATTTGCATTGGTGTGAACCCACCCATATTGTGTGTATATTAATTTGTGTGTATCTTTATTCTTTTTTGTAATTTCTATCCTGTTTCACCAATGTAAAATCCTTGGCTTTTTTTTTTTTATTGAATGAAGTACACATTACATATTTCTCAGGTTAGGCAGTTGCCTGAAAGCCAGTATTGGCTGTTAGAATTTTTTTTTCAGAGTTGCATCCTCTGTTATTATGTGTTGCACATCTTTGGTTATCTTTCTTTCCCTTTGTAATGATGGAATGTATTTCCCTTTGTGCTATAGGTAATTTTCTCTCTGGGTTTTCAAGGCAGTGTTTGTGATTGAAGAATCTATGATATGCAGCAATTCCATCCTTTGCACCCCTCACAAGGATTGGACTGCTGCATGTCACTGATTCTTATCATCCTCACCAGATCACAAACACAGTGGCCCAGATTCAGAGAGTGATTACGCCTGTCTAACTGGTGTTAGACAGGAGTAATTTCAAATTTCGCGCGCCGTATCACTAGTTTGAATCCTCAAACCATGATACGGCGGCTTCGGGCTTCGATCCAAAAGGCTTACGTCTTCGTAAGCCTTCGGATCTACGCTGCAAACTTTTTGCGGCCGCTGGGAGGAGTCAGCGTCGTTTTCAGCGTCGGGATATGCAAATGACTTTTTACGGCGATCCACGAAGATACGAGCGGCCTTCGCAATCGCTTACGTAATTTTTTTGCTACATACTGTTAGACCAGCTATTTGCTGGTCTAACGGTGCGTAGCCCATGTTAAGTATGGCCGTCGTTCTCGCGTCGAATTTAATTTTTTTTTTTTACGTAACTCGTTCGGGAATAAGAATGTCCGTAAACGACGCTACTCAAAAAAAATGACGTAACGACGTGATTTCGCGCAATGCACGGCGGGAAATTTCTGAACGGAGCATGCGCAGTTCGATCGCCGCGGGAACGCGCCTATTTTAAATGCTTCACGCCCCCTACTCGCGTAGATGGCTTGCGCCGGGAGAAATACACTACGCCGCCGTAGTTTACTGGACAAAATCTACCGGGATTCCACGTAGAGCCAGGTAAAATACGGCGGCGTAGAGTATTTCTGATACTCTACGCGAATCTAATTGTATGTGAATCTGGGCCAGTGTTTTTTTTGTTGTGTGATTTACTGATTTCGACACATGTAAAATCCTAGGGTTTGTTACCCTCCCCGTCTCTGTTTTACAAACACAGTGCTTTTATATTGCACAGCTTATTTAATTAATTCTGATTACTACACAACTATTTCACTTTCAATTACATTTCATAATATAGGTACTGTTATGGGAAGTAAAATATCACCCAATATGCTAACTTCACCTGACCACCTTAAGCACACCTTGAAGATTCTGAGGTCACATGGAAACAGGTGTTATTATCAGATGAGGCTAAAATGCAATCAGTGCCTGACGTCGCATCAGTGACTGACCTCACAAATGTGCTTCTGGAATAATGGTCAAACATTGCCTCAGACACACTCCTAAACGTTGTAGACAGCCTTCCCAGAAGAGTTGAAGCTGTTATAGCTGCAAAGGGTGGACCACTTCAATATTGAACCCTACGGACTAAGACTGGCGTGCCAATACCTTCCTAGCGGTACCACGGGCGGTAACCCCAAGCCACACTCGGGATTACATGCAATATCTTGGTGCAGATTACTTACCTTGTCTCCAGGATCCTGTGATGTCCCCCCGCTGTATCCTCCGCCGGATCCTCCAGAATTGACAAAAAGATATTGAAGGATGCAGAGGTGTGCAGGGGGCACAGCGGGGTGTTTTTACATTTTAAGGTGGGGGGGGCAGATATAGGATCCGCCCTGGGTGCCAAATGCTCTAGGTACGCTCCTGCCCTCCTCTCCTCTGTGCAGCGCTGCTTCATCTTCTTTCTGAGCGCGAGTGGGTCGGTGACATCACCGTCGTCCCTTGTGAGGTCAGTGACTACAACAGAAGTTGAACAATTGTTGGACTCTAGTCTCTGGAACCCCCAGCCAGGCAGCACTGCAGCAGGCCAGGTACTTCCTAATAGTACGGAGGGCGCACCGACCTAGTGTGATACCGCTAAATGAATTTTATTAAAATGTTAAAATCAATCATTGTACTCACAAATTGGAGTTAAAATCAGGCTTTCAAAGGCAATACAGCAGAAGTCCAACAACATCAGCAGAACACGATAATCGCTTGAATCTCGAGTCGATGTTAGGGCTGACGTGTTTCGGGGGCGTACCCCTTTCCTCAGAGCCTGGAGGTCTGCAGTGCTCCCTCGCCGTGGGGCTTGTGGGGGTATAAATACCCATATGCACAATTAGGAGAGCATGTGCTGAATGGACAGGGTCACTCCTCCTACCAGGGGGGAGGGACTTGTCCTAGACCCCCCCACACACACACATAAGAAGCCACCCACGCACACGCCCTCCCCCTCCCCACACACACACACGTGCACACTTGAGTTCTTGCTTCCCTTATAGCAGCCTATGCTTCCCGTGGGTAAGGTCCCGTCTCTGGGTTGCACCCAAAAAACAGTATAATAGCAACTACAAAAATGTATATAAAAATCTGTGTATAAAAATCTATGTATAAAAATATATATATATATATATATATATCTCTTTCACACAAAGATCCACATAGGGCGGGCATTCCCATCTGTAGAAAGGCACTGCATGCTATCTGTATGAGACGTGCATAGCAGATGCATCTTGGTGTCTATACAAGCATAGTGAGGGCAGGGTATTTATTAGAAAGTACCCTCCTATTATTTGTGTGTTAGTTAGTTTTCACCACTGTAGGTTGCTGTGGTGTGCCTACCTTACCCCTGGAGGACGCCACTAGCCATCCATTCGCCCCATCTACTCCATGTGAAACGGCTGGAACGCACACCCGCCGTATCAGGAAGAGGGTGCGCTCCAGCCACAGGGATCCCGATACGTGCGCAGGCGCGCAACGTGCCCTACGCTGCGTACGACGCGCATTCGACGTCTCTTTGTTTCCAATAGGGAAACAGTGCGTACCAGCCTTCAAAGTACAGGGGCTGGGACATCACACGTACTCTTTTCTCTTTTCTCTTTTTTTTCTTAGTTTTATGAATTCCCAAGATTCTGAGGAGGGCTGCAAGACTCTGGAAGTTATTTTCTAATTGAACTATACAAACCCATAGTACTTTTCGAGGGGGAAAAAAACACCGGAGCGCAGGAGAATTGTTTTTTGTTTGCTACTTTCTAATAGTCACACACTAATCTGTTCTCATCATCATCATGTTCATGTGAACAGAATGATGATATGTGCCACTGCCAACTGCCAACCAAATATAGTGCTTAATATATGGATTAAATAAAGTATATTTATGCAAAGCCATAGTTACACAAATCACTTTATTCATTATATCAATGGCTATATATAATTATAATTTATTTAATCCATATTGAGCAAGCACTATATTTGATTGGCTGCTAGCTTCTGTTTGGGCCTGTACCTGGCACATGATGACTTGGGCTATTTTCACACTGGGGCGTTGCGCCGCATTTATGTTTTTTGCACCGTATTTATGGGTGCTAGTAAGGCTGCAATTATGGGTGCTGGTAAGGCTGCAATTATGGGTGCTGGTAAGGCCGCTTTCATGGGTGCTGATATTACCGCATTTATGGGTACTGGTAAGGCCGCATTTATGGGTGCTGACAGGGGCGCAGTTTCAGTGCTTGCCATAGGCGCCATTTTTACTAGATATGCCTCTGTCCTTGTGTCATTTTGTGGGTGGAGTTGAATCATTGTCCACTCTTAGTTTCTACTGTAAAAAGCCTGAGTTTACCATTAAAATATTAATTTGTTTGACCCAGAGAACAGAGCTTGTGTCTCGTTATTCTGGGGAATCCAATGGATCGTGTTTGCTGGATTGTCGGAGTGTTGGATAAGCTGTCGTGGGTTGGTGGAATGGAATATTGTAAACGACGTTAACCCCTGACTGTTACAATAATTTTATCTCATCTCTTGATAAACATGGTCTTTAAAGAAATATGAATGCTTCTTTTGCCAACCTCCAGTTTTAGTAACCTGCTTGAGTAAACAATACAGAACTCTGTCCTGTCTGCAGGGATATGTTGGTTTTTGTTTCCCTGAAAAGCCCTAAATATAAAATCAGCACATCCCTTAGTGAAAGCACCACATAGTACACACATAAACACTGGTTAGGCACACATTTAAACCTCTGATAGCCCTAGATGTTTAACCCCTTCCCAGCCAGTGTCATTAGTACAGTGGCAGTGTATATTTTTAGGACTTATCACTGTATTAGTGTCACTGGTTTGCACAAAGGGGGTAATTTACGAAAGGCAAATCCACTTTGCACTACAAGTGCAAACTACAAGTATAAAGTTCACTTGAAATTGCACTGAAAGTGCATTTGGAAGTGCATTCGCTGTAAATCTGAGGGGCAGATCTGAAATTAGGGGAAGCTCTGCTGATGTTATTATCAAATCATGTGCAAGCTAAAATGCTGTTTTTTTTTTTTTCCTTGCTCCCCTCGGATCTACAGTGACTGCACTTCCAAGTGCACTTTCAGTGCAATTTCAAGTGTACTTTGCACTTGTAGTTTTCACTTGTAGTGCAAAGTGTATTTGCCTTTAAATAACTCCCAGAGTGTCAAAAGTGTCCGTTAGTGTCAGACTGTTCGCCGTAATATCACTGTCTCGCTATAAGTTGCTGATCGCATCCATTACTATGGTAGTATAAAAAAAAAATGCCAGTATATAACACATAGTTATTAGATTCTATAACTTTTGCGCAAACCAATCAATATTGGGATTTTTAGCAAACAAATATGCGGCAGAATACATATTGGCCTAAATGTATGAAGAATTTTTATATATTTTTTTATTGGATATGTTTTATGGGCAGAAAGTTAAAAATATAGTGCAAAAAATAGAAACCCAGTGGTGATCAAATACTATCAAAGAGAGATCCATGTGTATGAAAAAGTTGTACAAAATGTAATTTATGTACAGTGTTGCATGATTGTGCCGTTGTCAGTTAAAGTAATGCAGTGCTGTATAGCAAAAAAAAAAAAATGGCCTGGTCATAAATGGGGGGGGGGGGGTGGGATAAATCTTCCAGAGGTCAATTGATTTATGATGTTTCTGTTGATGAAGTGAGTCTTTGGAGAATTTAGTCAGACTTGATAGCTGTGTTATTACTATGACATTGAATATACTGTCAAAATATAAATACTGTACAAAAATAAAAAAAAACTACAATTTATGATATGCATTTAATCACCCCAGCAGCTGAAGTCAGAGTCTTCAGTTATTCTTACATTTTTAACTTTGAATAAAAAGGTCATAAGTACTAAAGCATAAGAGTCAAAGAGTTGATATCTAACTGGCCTATGTAGTTAATAAATTCCATGATGAAAAGTTTAAGCTAAAATGTGCTGTTAAATATATATGGCTTGTATAAAGTGTATTATATTGTGGGCAGCCCTGTCATATTAATTTGAAAAGTAAAAATGGTTTGATGATTTTTCAATCTTTGCAATAAAAGTATAAGAGGCATCCTTTGACTTTATATAACTTCATACAATGACAGTAAGGGAAAAGGCTTGGGCAAGGCTGTCAGATTGTATCCCTTTTTTCCCCAACAATGGTTCTATTATTCTGAAGGGTGTTTTGTGTGGCACTTTCCATACACAAAGATATGGCACTTGCTTCCCTAAAGAATTGAGAGCAGAGTTTTTTTTTATATATATTCACTTTCATCAGAATAACATTCTGAGACTTGAATCTACCTTAATCTTAAATCACTTTGAGCTGTGAACTGAAGCCAAGTTCATTTTTGACAGTCACTTTCATCTAGTCAAACTTTCTTGCTTTGTTCACGCTGAGATTGTGCAAACTACAAATGAATTTAAATTTCTTAGGTATTCTGAAATACTTCTTTTAAAAAACATGGCAAAGATAGGCACATATAAACATTTTAAAAATATTTGGAAAAGTTAATTTAAGGAAACAGGTTACTGATTGAGAACATTTTAAAATATAGTGATAGCTAGCATTTGATTTTCAAGCACTTGTGAATGCACGTTTCATACCAAGTCCCTGAATTCCTGATAAAGAGTGGAGTATCTGCACAAAAAGGTCAGTTATTGATGTTGTACTGAATAAATAATATTTTTTTTTGCTTTTTAAAGTGGATGTAAACCCAATTTTGTTTTCTATTTATTTTTTGATGTCACAATGTATAGTATAATATTTCCTATCATCTGTGCCCAGTCTTGCCACACAGAGTTGATCCAGCTCTGAGCAATCCTTTTTTATTGTTCAGTGACATTAAAACAGACTTACAGAGGAAAACCTTAGTCCGTTTTGCCCCCTTTCTGTGAGTGACAGGTTATTTACATATTTAATGCACTAGCCTGGAGACAGGAATTATTTTTTAATTCCCACTTCTTTTCTGAAGTCATGTGGTTACTTTTCTGGATTTTGACTGGATGTTAGTGATCATAGCAGAATTTAGTGTAAGGAATACACAGTAACAAATGCATGTTGACAAGGGGAGTGTAGAGGAGGGCGGAGAGTCTACTGAGATCACGACTCCACCCACAGGCCTCCAGACAACAGATCCACCCACAGAATCTGCAGTTTTTTCAATTCTTATAACAGACAGAGGGGAAACATTTGACAGGCAAGGATACATGCAGGAGGTATCTATATCCTTATATATTACCACTATGGCAGTAGTTTAGAAAGGATGAGAGTGGGTTTACATCTACTTTAACAAGTAGTGTAAAGAATTGTTTTTATTGTAGTTTTATTACTTTCTAGAAATGCAGTAAAAAGAAAACTGTTAAAGCCGAACTCCAGTCAGAAATATTAATGTTCCTTTCTAACAATCTTTTCTTGCATTTCAAAAATATTCATTTAAGAAGCCACTGAGTAATTCATCTGTAAAAAGAAAGATTGCCTGCTCTCACTGTCCCCAATTACCTGATTTAATAATAATAATAAAAAAAAATTTAAACTTTGTCTACTCTGCTCTCTCCGTGAATGGTGCAACCAGTTGAGTAATTAACCCTGCTTTGTTTATTCCCAGCTGTTTGGAATTGGAGATGTGTTTTTGTACATATTTTCTTCATTTTTTTTTATTACAGTCAACACTAAAATGTTTTTACCTATTTATGTTGCAAATCCTGCAAGGAATCTTTTCAGTTTTTGATGTATTCTAGTTTGTTATCATGTAGGTAGACGAATGAATCCCATGAATAAGCACAAGTTGCGAAACATGTTGGGGGCGTGGCTACAGTAACACTAGCTTCACTGACTAGAGATGCCGCTGCTGTTTAAACAACATACAGTTATCGTGAGCCGGGACTTCTTTTGTTTTTCTATGTGGAATTATCGAGAATTATCATGGTGATACAGTGGAGAATCGTTTTTCCCATTTAAGGGATCTTACACAAGTGATATAGCCTAAGGCAAGTTCAGTTGGTGAGTGTGTTCTTCAGAAGGGAGTTGTCACAGCACAGTGGTGTGGTGGAAGATTTACAGAAACAAGAAAAAAAAAATTCATCGTTTATGTCATTTAAATTTTTATGGACTTTTATCACATGCCACCTAGTGTTATTGAGTTATAATTTCACTGTATTTTGTTTATGATTACAGTTATTTAGTATTTATTCACTAGCGCTACTATTTTTCCTATTTCATTTAGGTGTTTTTGATTTAGTTTTTTTTTTTTTTCAGGTAGACGATTGAGCCAGGAATATAGGAATCATAAAAATCTATCCATAAATATCAATCTGCACACTAAAAAGGGAACAAACATCTGAATTCTGGTGCCTTTTAATTCAGCATAAATCAATAGGTTGCATCCCCTCTTATGTGCACAACTCCTTTGGTGGTATAAATTGAACAGATGTGCATATGCCAGGGTAAGAAGGGAAGTCTGGAGAGCAGGGAAAGCCAAGAAGGCTCTTGGAATAGTGAGCAGCAAGAGCTGCACCAACATGAATACAGTAGGACACATACCAAATAGTGTTGCTCACGAATATTCGCATTGCGAATATTCGCTACGAATATTGCTTATTCGAGTATTCGCGAATAACGCGAATATCGCGGCGAATATTCGCTATTTCGAATATTCGAATGTTTTAAATTTTTTTTTAGAACAGATCACATCCTAGAGATCCCCATCGACGTCTAAAAGCATTGCTGGTATGATTAGAGACCTTGGGCCGAGTAGCTGCAGCGCTCATTTTATATTGCCGAAAAATCGCAATGCGATTATTCGGTAATAGCGATATCGCGCGATTATTTTATATTGTAATATATCACGAATATTCTGAGCCAATCAGAGTGCTCCATTCCGCATTTCTCGAAATTTCGCAATTATTTTATATTGTAATATATCACGAATATTCTGAGCCAATCAGAGTGCTCCTTCCGCATTTGCCGAATATTCGCAATTTTTGTGTATTGTAATATATCACGAATATTCTGAGCCAATCAGAGTGCTCCTTCCGCATTTCTCGAATATTCGCAATTATTGTGTATTGTAATATATCACGAATATTCTGAGCCAATCAGAGTGCTCCTTCCGCATTTCTCGAATATTCGCAATTATTGTGTATTGTAATATATCACGAATATTCTGAGCCAATCAGAGTGCTCCTTCCGCATTTCTCGAATATTCGCAATTATTTTGTATTGTAATATATCACGAATATTCTGAGCCAATCAGAGTGCTCCATTCCGCATTTCTCGAATATTCGCAATTATTTTATATTGTAATATATCACGAATATTCTGAGCCAATCAGAGTGCTCCATTCCGCATTTCTTGAATATTCGCATTCGCAATTCGCAATTCGCAATTCGCAATTCGCAATTCGCATTCGCAAAAATTCGCGAAAATTCGCAATCATTTAATTTCCAAAAAATATCACGAATATTCGTATTTAGCGAATATATGTCGAATATTCGACTATATATTCGAGATATATCGCGAATTCGAATATGGCATATTCTGCTCAACACTAATACCAAATAGAAGAAACTATATTAGACAGGAAACCTAGAAGAAGATGGCAAGAGGAGGATGCAGTTAGCAGGAAACAGACTGCCTGGCTGACTGGTAGGTAAAACTTCACTTTGCTCTTAGCAGATTATGGCAACAAACCCATATTTCTCCATTAGCTGTATTATTGATAAATATCTGCTTTTTTAATGCCAAAATGTAGATGGCTTAAAGGGGTTGTAAAGGTAAACGTTTTTTCACCGTAATGTATCCTATGCATTAAGGTGAAAATACTTTTAACAATGCCGCTCCCCCGCTCCAGCCCCCTGTTATACTTACCTGAGCCCTCAAAAGTCCTGTGCTCGTCCACGTCATTTTCCTCGTCACTCACCCTGGCCGTTGATTGGGTAGAATGGATGGATTGAAAGCAGCGCAGCCATAGGCTATACTATATTTTGCTATACGGCACTGCATCACTTTACCTGACAATTGCGGGGTCGTGCAACACTGTACCCAAACAAAATTGACGTCCTTTTTTTTCCCCCACAAATACCGCTTTATTTTAGTGGTATTTGATCACCTCTGCTGTTTTTACTTTTTGTGTTATAAACAAAAAAACGACAATTTTACATTTTTTTCATATTGCTATAATACGTATCCCAAAAAAACAAAACAAATGTATTCATCAGTTTAGGTTGATATATATTCTTCTACATATTTTTGGTAAAGAAAATCGCAATAGGCATATATTGATTGGTTTGCGCAAAACGTATCCCATCTACAAACTATGGGATAGATTTGGAGACTTTTTTAATTATTTTTTTTTACTTCTAATGGTAGCGATCTGTGATTTTTAGCTGGAGTGCAACATTGTGGCAGACAAATCTGACCCCAAATTACACTTTTCGGGGACCAGTGACATTATTTCATTGATCACTGGGAACAGTAGATCTCTGTCATGTCTCCTGTCAGAATAGGAATCCTGCTTGTTTACACAGGCAGAACCCCATTCTGCCTCTGTACTAGGCGATCGCGGGTCACCGCTGGACAATGAGTGTGCTGACCCGTGGGCAAGCTGCCACGGGTTGCACCTGCCGCCAATGCACCTGTGCGAACCAACACAGCTATGGCAATTTGCACAGGAGAGCCAACTGGCTGCCATATTTAATTAGTAATTAGAAGAACACTATATATCTAAGCATCTCTTGGGAAAGGCAGATTTGCCAAGGGGTGCACGTTTGCAAATGGGGTTCTTTCTCAAAGTTGGGGGATTTATATCGTTTATATTTAGTGGAAGCACTTCTGACTCTGCATTTCAGCGAATGCACAAAGCGAAGGAACACAAAAAACCTTGACATTTATCACACAGCTAACCTTGTTCATACTTTTTGCTCTTCCTCCTCCTTCTATAATGCACTGTCTGCTACTCCTTCTGCCAGTTGCGTCTTCAATCCTTAAACTATCTTTCATTTATCCCTCTTCTCCACCCCACACCTTGTATATATCACCCTCACTTCTGTCCTCCCCTTATTACTGCGCTCACCAACTCTAGCTAACTCTAAATTTACAAGCCCAATACTCCAAACCACTGGGGAATGTCCCTTCATATAAATCGCATTCCCACATTACCTCCCTCACCCTTCTGCTTCTCCTATACTCTGGTGATATATCACCAAACCCTGGGCCCCCTAACTGTGCTCAACACACCCATTACCCTACACCCTCTGGCTGCAGCCGCAATGCACACAATCTAGTTACCATTACTCTTCTTCCCAAGAACACACTCTCGCTCTCTTGCGCCCTTTGGAATGCTCGCTCCGTCTGTAACAAACTCACCTCCCTCCATGATCTCTTTATTGCTAATTCATTTAATCTTCTCGCCACTGTTAGCTCGGTAGTTCCGGTTTTGACGTGAGTACATAGGCTCCGCCTTACTAGTTTCGTTAATACATCTTCTGAGGTGATGCCTACCACCCACACCTCATGTCTTTAAAAGGGAGAGAGATTGTGCGGGTTCCACCCCTTCTCCCCTGGGGATAGCCAATCAAAGTCCACTGGTTAAAATCACACCAGAAGGACTGTCAGCAAAAGAGGATATAACCCGTGAGCTACTGAATGAATGGCACTACCGCTCTCCCATACATACAAAATAAACTGTTTGTGACAGAGCATTATAGGCATAAAAGCCTATAAGATAAACCTGTGACCCTGATATATGGAGCCAATAATGCCCACCCATATAGGAACAACATCACAGCACAATGTATAACTATCCTATACTTTAAAATAGAAGTGACCAAAAAGTACTATAAACAAAGACTATAAGAAGGTAATCTAGAGGTGAAGTCGTAAATGTACTAAGGGTTTGCTATAAAGCAATCAAGGTCTATGTCGAAGTTTAGTCCCCAAGCAATAAATCCAGCTGGTCTCATTTTGGGACACTAGAGTTTGTTTGTTGCCACCTCTCCAATTATCCCGAATAAGATCGATTCCATAACAAAAGAGACTTATAAACCCATACCCCTCACGGGGATATGTTTTAGTGCTTCCCTGATAATGGAGTGTTTACTACTTATTATCTAGTGGGCTTTCTCCTTTATATCCTTGGGTACATTTATATTTAATTTTCATCTTAATTTATTTATGGTTACCTATGCCTGCAGTGTGCTTTTATGCCTATAATGCTCTGTCACAAACAGTTTCTTTTGTATGTATGGGAGAGCGGTAGTGACATTCATTCAGTAGCTCACGGGTTATATCCTCTTTTGCTGACAGTCCTTCTGGTGTGATTTTAGCCAGTGGACTTTGATTGGCTTACCCCAGGGGAGAAGGGGTGGAACCCACACAATCTCTCTCCCATTTAAAGACGTGAGGAGTGGGTGGTAGGCATCACCTCAGAAGACGTATTAACAAAACTAGTAAGCAAGGGCGGACTGACAACTCAGTGGTAGCACACCGCTACCACTTCTGCTCAGATACTTACCAGTGTGGATTACTGCTGCAATTATCCCACAAATTTAATATTGCCAGCCACTTTGTTGCAGCATTTTTTGTTTTGTTTTTATTTGTTTTTAATAAAGACCACTTTAACCATTTTTCTTACTACACCATGGGAGCCCTTGTGATTTAATTTTTTTGAGGATCTTCTAACATCCAGTCCCAGCTGCAGAGAAGCGGAAAAGATCATTTGGAGCAGGTGGGGAGAGAAGGAGAGAAGCATCCAGGAATGCCAGCAGTCCTGCTGTGGACCCTATCTGACACGCTGTCTGCCCCTTAAGGGGCTCTGCAATCTGGTGAGTGAGGACACATGAGGGAGATCACTCTAGGCAACTGTGTCTCTCTGTTGGCACTATGGAACACTTAGAGGTGTTACTGAATATCTCCTGCACAAGTATTAACAACTTTGGTATCTTGGTATGCATGTGACCTGGTTCTGGTGGACTTTTTGTACCTGATCCTGGACATTGTATCAATCAATTTGCCCTTTATGATGTATATTATTTAGACTGTTCAACTGTCTTTCTCTGTTGGCACTACGGAAAACTTATGCCGCGTACGCACGACCGTTTTTTCACAATGTGAAAAATTAAAAAAAAATGTATGTCATTAAAAAAACGATCGCGTGTGGGCTCCAGAGCATTTTTTGCGACGTTAAAAATGGCCATCAAAAATTTAGAACATGCTCTAAATTTTCACGTCGTTTTTCACGTTGTCGTTTTTAACATCGTAAAAAAATAGTCGTGTGTAGGCTTTAACGACGTGAAAATAACGTGCATGCTCAGAAGCAAGTTATGAGATGGGAGCGCTCGTTCTGGTAAAACTAGCGTTCGTAATGGAGATAGGACATCTATCACGCTGAAACAGACTGAAAAGTGTGAATCGTCTCTCACCAAACTTTTACTAACACAAAATCAGCAAAAGCAGCCTCAAGGGTGGCGCCATACGAATGGAACTTCCCCTTTATCGTGCCGTTGTACGTGTTGTATGTCACCGTGGTTTGCTAGAGCATTTTTTTTTTCCCACAAAAGGTTTTTATTGGGGCAAAATCAAGATTACAATACAAACGTTTGTCAGGTTGCATATTTTCAAAACAAATATATAGAGGATTTCATTGACAAACCCAAAACAATATATGCATTAGACACAACATTGGAGTATGAATCAAACAGAAAAGAACATTAGTAAACTAAAAGAAACCAGGAAATCAGAACATGGTATAAAGGTAGAAGAGTACATCTGACATATCATTTTTGTAGGGCAGAGTTGTCCCGGAAGATGCAAAGTTGTCCCATTGTAGGGGAAGTAGTTTAGTCTACCCGTATCTGACTTAGAGTTGTAACAGAAGTGGATAAGGGTAGAAATATGAATGAACAGGTGGTCAGAGTGGGACAACAAGTTGGACGTGGGTCCACTGTCAGTGTGGGAACAAATTTCAGGGGTGTGGTGGTGAACTAGGAAAGAAAATAAGGGATAGGGATAAAGAGGGGGTAGAAAAAGAGGATAAAAGAGGGGTGTGGTCGAGAGTAAAAGAAAGGAGGGGGGAGGGGGGAAGGCAGCAGCGGAATGGGGGCTGCCACTCCACCGTCGCATCACTCCCCAGCACAGCGGCCTGGGGTAAGGGTATATAGCGTCAAGCAAAATCTTGAAACCGCCAGGCTAATCACGCTTTAGGTGGGGAAATGGGATTTGTAGCGATCAGAGTTTGTGAAGTGGGTCCAACAGGCCCAGGATTGCGTGAACAGTTGTAATCGTTCCTGAGAGATAGAAATTAACTCCTCCAGTTCTGATATCTTTGCTACTCTAGATAGCCATTCCCTAATGGTGGGTGTGGCCGATGAGCGCCAGTGTGTTGGTATGCAGAGCCTAGCTGCATTAACCATGTGCATGGCTAAAGATTTGTGATATTCGCGTTTAGAGAGGGTTGTGTGATGGAGGAGGTACTGTGCTGGGTTGTAGTTTAACTCATACGTGGTAACGCTTTTAATGATGGAGTGTACCTCGGCCCAGAAAGGCTGGACAGACCTACACTCCCACCAGATGTGAATCATCGATCCCACATCATCATTGCATCTCCAACAAATGTTCGGGACAGCAGGCGAGAATTTATGCAAGCGTGAAGGGGTCCTGTACCATTTGGTTATGATTTTGTACCCATTTTCTTGGACCGCAACATTCATTGAACCCTTATGTGCAAGTGTATAAATGTTTCCCCAGTCCTCTTCATCAAGAGATAGTTTCAGGTCTCTTTCCCAGGACTCGCGCAACCGTTTAGTCACCGGGGGAGGGGAGTCTTCCTGAAGGAGAGCGTAGAGGAAATATATGAGATGTCTTTGTGGTGGGAGGCGCGAGCACAAAGCTTCAAATGGGGTAGGCTGCCTAGACCACGTTGTGGTTGGGGTTTTAGACGTAAGGTAGTGTCTCAATTGTCTGTAAGACCAAAAGGGAAAGATCTGAGTACTCAAATCAGCCACCAAGTCATCGTAGGACCGAATGTTGCCTCCTCCGAAAAAGTGCTTCGCTAAAACGTCTGCGTGTGGCCATTCCTCCCGAGGAATGCAGAATTTTCCGGGGAGAAGTCCGGATTCGCTCTCAAAGGTGTCAACAGACCTAAGTGTAAGGAGATCTTATGCTGAGAGACTGCCTTATTGAAGGCTGCTAAGGAGGGGTATATCAGCAGATGAGTTTTAAGTGATTGGGGCTAATGATGGGTTGGTAGCCAAGGGAGTACGTGTGTGAGCGTATGGACAAAGTGTCTTTCTAAAGTGACCCAAGCCTTCTCTAAATGGTGTATCTTCCAATCTACAATTCTAGTCAGGTGACACGAGAGGTAGTATTTGTGGAGATCCGGCAGGCCAATTCCACCCAGAGCCTTGGGGAGAGTGAGGGGCGAGTATTAAATACGTGGAGGTTTGTTGTTCCACAGAAAAATTGTACATGCTCTCCTATAAGATGCAAAGAAGGAGGGAGGGAGATGGATAGGGATCGACTGCATCAAATATAATAAGCGGGGAAGGACTATCATTTTGATCAAAGCTGCCCGGCCAAACCAGGAGATATTCAGGTTGGCCCAGTCTTTCAGGTCTTTCTGAACTTTAGAGAGAGCTGCTAAGAAGTTCTGATTATAAAGGTCTGCTATTTTTCTGGTGATCCGAATGCCAAGGTAAGTGATTGTGGTCTCCTTCCACTGAAATGGGAAGAATTCCTGGCAGTGTGTTACTTCCTGTGCGGGCAGAGAGACATTCAAAGCATGTGACTTAGAGTAGTTAATTTTTAGATTCGAAAGTTCTCCAAATTGACGCATGTCTTTTAATAGGTTGGGTAGGGAGATTCTGGGGGCCTGCAGGGAGAGCAAAATGTCATCCGCAAAAGTGGCTACCTTGAATTCTCTGACTGCAATGGAAGAGCATTTTTTTCACGATCCTGTGTAGGCAAGGCAGGCTTAACAATAATCGGGTTGAAAAAAACGTTGTTTTTTTCTAGACCATTAAAAATGGTCATGTGTACGCGGCATTAGAGGTGTTACTAAATATCTCCTGTAGGGATGAGCCGAACACCCCCGGGTTCGGTTCGCACCAGAACGTTCGAACAGACCGCGGGTTCGCGCGAACATTTCGAACCCCATTGAAGTCTATGGGACCCGAACGTTCGAATTCAAAAACGGTCATTTTAAAGACCAAAATTCAATTAAATGTTGGAAAACGTCGTTCAGAACCCGGGTCTTGCCCCAGGGAACATGTATCAATGGAATTTTTTTTTTTTAAACGGCTGTTTTTGCGGAGCAGCCATTTTAATGATGCTTAAAGTGAAAAAAAAAATTCCTTTAAATATCACACCTGCTGGGTGTCTATAGTAGTGGCACGTGTTTAGAAATGTCCCTGCACAACATGAAAGGACCAAAAAAAATGCTACTTTTGTAAGTTCTGTGTGGCAAAATTATGTTGAATATTTTAGCGGTGGTGGGGGGCCATTATTGTTGTGTGAAAGAATTTTTTTAGAAAAAAGGGCACCCCTCAAACATACTGTAATTGGAGCGCAACAAGGAGCCACGTGCAAAGTATTGCATCAACAATTGTTATTAGGCACCCCTGTTAAACAGGGGCAGAAAAATTGTGCATTGGGCACAACACAACACTTGCAACCCCTCCCAATAACTCCAATTGGAGCGCAACAAGGAGCCACGTGCAAATTATTGCATCAAAAATTGTTATTAGGCGCCCCTGTTAAACAGGGGCTGGAAAATTGTGCCTTGGGCACAACACAACAATTGCAACCCCTCCCAATAACTCCAATTGGAGCGCAACAAGGAGCCACGTGCAAATAATTGCATCAAAAATTGTTATTAAGCGCCCCTGTTAAACAGGGGCTGGAAAATTGTGCCTTGGGCACAACACAACACTTGCAACCCCTCTCAATAACTGCAATTGGAGCGCAACAAGGAGCCACGTGCAAAGTATTGCAACAAAAATAGTTATTAGTCGCCCCTGTTAAACAGGGGCTGGAAAATTGTGCCTTGGGCACAACACAACACTTGCAACCCCTCCCAATAACTCCAATTGGAGCGCAACAAGGAACCACGTACAAATTATTGCATCAAAAATTGTTATTAGGCGCCCCTGTTAAACAGGGGCTGAAAAATTGGGCCTTGGGCACAACACAACACTGCAACCCCTCCCAATAACTCCAATTGGAGCGCAACAAGGAGCCACATGCAAAGTATTGCAACAAAAATTGTTATTAGGCGCCCCTGTTAAATAGGGGCTGAAAAATTGTGCCTTAGGCACTGGTGGCGGAGCCCAGAAACACAACATTTCTTACTAGCTATCAGCAAGAAAAGTGAGGAGGAGAAGGATATTCCATCAGCAGCATAAGAGGACAGTCACTCAGCATCAGCAGTCTAAAAGGGATCCGACATTTCAACAAAAAATATATTATTCATTAATATCAGCATCAGGTGCTTGGTAGCTGGTGTTGATCCAAGCCTGATTAATTTTGATGAAGGTCAGTCGATCAACAGAGCTGGTGGGAGAGGCGCACCCTGTGATCAGTGACAAAGCCTCCAGCAGCACTGAATGTCCGTTCTGAAAGAACACTGGATGCAGGGCAAGCCAGTAGCTCAATTGCGTACTGGGCAAGCTCTGGCCAGTGATCCATCCTCAAAACCCAGTAAGCCAGAGGATTTTCGGTGGGGAAGGTGTCCAAGTCGGATCTTGCCCCTAGGTATTCCCGGACCATGTAAAGCAGACGCTGGCGATGGTTGCTGGAACCGGTTCAGACCTTGGGGCTGCGGACTAAAAAACTGCCTGAACGCATCGGTCAGCTGACCACCTTTCTCCACCACCCCTTCTGTGACTCACGAAGCCTCAGCAAGACGTTGTCCAGAGCCAGGTTTGGTAATCCCCCGGTTCTGGGAACGCATTGCACAGACCCTTCTGCAAGGCTCCCGCAGAAGTTTCATCTTCTGCTCCCTCTGCGATGGCAAAATAAGGTCCGCAACCTTACTCTTGTAACGTGGATCAAGGAGAGTCGCTAGCCAGTAATTGATCCCTCTCCTTAATACACGTACACGAGGATCCTTACGCAGGCTTTGCAGAATCAGGGAGGCCATGCAGCGTAGGTTTGCTGAGGCATTCGGGCCACAGTCCTCTGGGTCACTGATGACAACAGGATCCACAGGCACCTCATCCCAGCCACGTAAAACTCCACGTGCTCCTTGGGACTGTAAATGATCCCTTGAAGACTGCTGCTGCTGAGTGCTAGGCTCCACCTCCATGCTGCTGATACAATCCTCCTCCTCCTCCTCCTCCTCAGCCTCTTCCTGTGTGCTAGGTGGGCAAGCAGGACCCACTGTCTGGGTAAAGGGGGGCCTTGAGAGGTAAGGAAGTCCTCCTCTTCCTCCCTCTGTTCTGCCTCAAGGGCCCTGTCCATTATTCCACGTAGCGTGTGCTCCAACATGTGAATAAGAGGGACAGTCTCACTGATGCATGCACTGTCACTGCTCACCATCCTCGTGGCCTCCTCAAATGGTGACAGGGACAGTGCATGCATCCCTGATCAAGGCCCACTGGCGTGGGGAAAAAATACCTAGCTGCCCTGACCCAGTTCTGCTGCCATATTGGCACAGGTACTCATTGATGGCCCGCTGCTGTGTGTGCAGCCGCTGTAGCATGGCCAACGTTAAGTTCCATCTGGAGGCATGTCACAAATTAGGCGTTCTTGGGCAGGTTGTATTCCTTTGGAGGTCAGTCAGCCGAGCAGTGGCATTATATGACCTCTGGAAATGCACACAGACTTTCCTGGCCTGCTTCAGGACATCCTGCAAGCCGGGTACCTGCCAAGAACCGCTGCACCACCAATTGAGGACATGCGCAAAACAGGGCACGTGGGTGAGTTTTCCCTGTCGCAGGGCAGAGAGGAGGTTGGTGCCATTATCGCTGACCACCATTCCAGGCTTCACTTGGCGTGGCGTCAACCACCTCTCAGCCTGACCCTGCAGAGCTGACAAAACCTCTTCTCCAGTGTGGCTCCTGTTTCCCAAGCACACCAGCTCTAGCACCGCATGGCATCTCTTGGCCTGCATTCCTGCGTATCCCCTCGTACGCCTACGGAGCATGGCTGGTTCGGAGAAAACATCCCCACAGGAAGAGGCCACAGAGGAAGAAGAAGAGGAAGGGGTGGAGGAAAGAGGTGTGTCACAAGCAGTAGTATTTTTTTGGAGGCGTGGTGACGGAACAACCTCCAAAACTACTGGACCTTGCCCTGCGTCCTACCCAGCTGCCAGCAGAGTCACCCAATGCGCCGTAAAAGACAGGTAAACGTCCCTGTCCCATGCCTGCTTGGACCATGATTTTTAGCGGTAATATGCACCTTACCACTGACCGCACCTGTCCAAGCAGCATGGACATTGCCTTCCACATGCTGGTAGAGAGCCGGAAATAGCCTTCCGTGTGAAAAAAGTGGCGTTTTGGTACTTACCTCTGAGGTACTGCACATTGCACAAACTCACGGAAGTGGGCAGAACTACCAACTGAAAAGGTAGCAGTTGAAGTGCTAGCAATTTCGCTAAGCTAGCATTCAACTGCTGGGCATGTGGATGGCTGGGATTGTACTTCTTTAGGCGCTGCAGCAGCTGGGGCAGGGAAATTTGCCTGGTACTATCAGTAAGATTGACCGCTACTACTAGCTTGTGACACACCTATTTCTACACCTTCACTGCAGGCTTCAGAGAGGACTGGGGGTCTACTGGGGTTGGAGGTCCCAGAAGGGCAAGGGGGGGTACGCTGTTGTCTTTGATGTGGGTCTTTTCTGGTGTGCTTGCCACGAGCTGCATGGCAGGTCGACATATGTCTGGACAAGCATGTGGTACCCAGGCAGTTGATGTTTTGGCCACGCGAGATACGCTTGCGACATAAGTTGCAAATAGCAAAGGTACGATCTTGTGGACATGTTTCAAAAAAGGCCCACACCAAAGAACTTTTGCTGTACCGGTCAGACACAGCAGCGCCATGCACAAGCGCCGTAGATGTGCGCTGTAATGCAGTGGGTGTGACCATAAGCTGACCCCTGGAGGGCATCCTGCCTCTTTGGAGATGTGCCTGTGCCTCGTCGTCGTCCTCCTCCTCCTCCTCCTCCTCCTCCTCCTCCTCTCTCCTATCAGGCACCCAGGTAGAGTCAGTGACCTCATCATCCCCTTCCTCCTCATCACTGTCAACAACCTGGCAGTATGCTCCAGTTGGGGGAACATAATAACTGACAAATTGCTGTCCCTCTCGGCCACCCCCTCTCCCTGGGCTCACATCAATGCCTTCCTCTATCAGTGTTCCGTCATCGGAGTCTTCAAAACGCTGCGCATCTTCCTGCAGCATGTACCCCACACTGTGTTGAAAAAGTTCGGGGGACTCCTCAGGAGGACATGGTGGTACTAGGGAAGTATTGTGTGAAGCCATTGTGCAGAGGGAAGAGGACGCCTTGGCAGCTGCTTTGCCAGATAAACTTTGATCTGTCTGTGTGAGAGAGGATGAGGAGGATGAGGACGGCTTGGTCATCCACTCTACTAAGTCCTCTGCATGTTGAGGTTCAACACGGCCAGCTCCCGAAAAGAAGGACGAGCAGCCACGGCCACGGCCACGGGCTGAAGAGGATGCACCACATCCACTACCAGCGTTACCTCTACATGCAGAGCCTGCTTGCCCTCGTGACTCTCTGCCTCTCTTTGTTCTCCTTCCAGACATATTGAAGTGCTCAGGTGGTATGTAACAGCACAAGCGGAGTGACACCAAATGCGCTCAGGTGATATATAACAGCACACGTGCAGTGGCACTATCTGTGCTCAGGTGGTATATATGAGCACACGTACAGTGGCACTATCTGTGCTCAGGTGTTATATAGGAGCACACATACAGTGGAACTATCTGTGCTCAGGTGGTATATAGCAGCACACGTACAGTGGCAATAACTGCGCTCAGGTGGTATATAGGAGCACACGTACAGTGGCACTATCTGTGCTCAGGTGATATATAGCAGCACACGTACAGTGGCAACTATCTGTGCTCAGGTGGTATATAGAGCACACGGAGACAGTGGCACTATCTGTGCTCAGGTGGTATATAAGAGCACACGTACAGTGGCACTAACTGTGCTCAGGTGGTATATAGCACACACGTACAGTGGCACTATCTGTGCTCAGGTGTAATATAGGACCACACGTACAGTGGCACTATCTGTGCTCAGGTGGTATATAGCAGCACACTTACAGTGGCACTAACTGCGCTCAGGTGGTATATAGGAGCACACGTACAATGGCACTATCTGTGCTCAGTGGTATATAGCAGCACACTACAGTGGCACTAACTGCGCTCAGGTGGTATATAGGCAGCACACTACAGTGGCACTATCTGTGCTCAGGTGGTATATAGCAGCACACGTACAGTGGCACTATCTGTGCTCAGTGGTATATAGGACCCACACGTACAGGGCACTATCTGCGCTCAGGTGGTATATACAGCACACATACAGTGGCACTAACTGCGCTCAGGTGGTATATAGGAGCACACGTACAGTGGCACTATCTGGCTCAGGTGGTATATAGCAGCACACGTACAGTGGCACTATCTGTGCTCAGGTGGAATATAGAGGCACACGTACAGTGGCACTATCTGTGCTCAGGTGTATATAGGAGCACACGTACAGTGGCACTATCTGTGCTCAGTGGTATATAGCAGCACACGTACAGTGGCACTAACTGTGCTCAGGTGGTATATAGGAGCACACGTACAGTGGCACTATCTGTGCTCAGGTGGTATATAGCAGCACACGTACAATGGCACTATCTGTGCTCAGTGGGTATATAGCAGCACACGTACAGTGGCACTAACGTGCGCTCAGGTGGTATATAGGAGCACACGTACAGTGGCACTATCTGTGCTCAGGTGGTATATAGCAGCACACGTACAGTGGCACTATCTGTGCTCAGGTGGTATATAGCAGCACCACGTACAGTGGCACTAACTGCGCTCAGTGGTATATAGGAGCACACGTACAGTGGCACTATCTGTGCTCAGGTGGTATATAGGAGCACACGTACAGTGGCACTATCTGTGCTCAGGTGGTATATATCAACACACGTACAGTGGCACTAACTGCGCTCAGGTGGTATATAGGAGCACACGTACAGTGCACTATCTGTGCTCAGGTGGTATATAGGAGCACACGTACAGTGGCACTATCTGTGCTCGGGTGGTATATAGGAGCACACGTACAGTGGCACTATCTGTGCTCAGTGGTATATAGGACACACGTACAGTGGCACTATCTGTGCTCAGTGGGTATATAGAGCACACGTACAGTGGCACTAACTGCGCTCAGGTGGTATATAGAGCACACGTACAGTGGCACTATCTGTGCTCAGTGTGGTATATAGCAGCACACGTACAGTGGCACTATCTGTGCTCAGGTGTATATCTGATACTCAAGCAGTCAACACACACAACAGTGGCACTATCTGTGCTCAGGTGGTATAATCAGCACACGTACAGTGGCACTAACTGCGCTCAGGTGGTATATAGGAGCACACGTACAGTGGCACTATCTAGTGCTCAGGTGGTATATAGGAGCACACGTACAGTGGCACTATCTGTGCTCAGGTGGTATATATCAGCACACGTACAGTGGCACTAACTGCGCTCAGGTGGTATATAGGAGCACACTAACATGGGCACTAATCTGTGCTCAGGTGGTATATAGCAGCACACGTACAGTGGCACTATCTGTGCTCAGGTGGTATATAGCAGCAGCACACGTACAGTGGCACTATCTGTGCTCAGGTGGTATAAGCAGCACACGTACAGTGGCACTAACTGCGCTCAAGTGGTATATAGCAGCACACTACATGGCACTATCTGTGCTCAGGTGGTATAATAGCAGCACAACACATGGGCACTAACTGTGCTCAGGTGGTATATAGCAGCACACGTACAGTGCACTAACTGCGCTCAGGTGGTATATAGGAGCACACGTACAGTGGCACTATCTGTGCTCAGTGGTATATAGCAGCACACGTACAGTGGCACTATCTGTGCTCAGTGTATATAGCAGCACACGTACAGTGGCACTAACTGCGCTCAGGTGTATATAGGAGCACACGTACAGTGACACTATCTGTGCTCAGGTGGTATATAGCAGCACAACGTACAGTGGCACTATCTGTGCTCGGTTGGTATATAGAGCACACGTACAGTGGGCACTATCTGTGCTCAGGTGTATATAGGAGCACACGTACAGTGGCACTATCTGTGCTCAGGTGGTATATAGGAGCACACGTACAGTGGCACTAACTGCGCTCAGTGTGGTATATAGGAGCACACGTACAGTGGCACTATCTGTGCTCAGGTGGTAATACAGCAACACGTACAGTGGCACTATCTGTGCTCAGGTGGTATATACTGTAGGAGCACACATACAGTGGGCACTATCTGTGCTCAAGTGGTATATAAGAGCACACATACAGTGGCACTATCTGTGCTCAGGTTGTAAATAGCAGCACACACAGTGGCACTAACTGCGCTCAGGTGGTATATAGGAGCACACGTACAGTGGCACTATCTGTGCTCAGGTGTGTATATAGCAGCACACGTACAGTGGCACTAACTGTGCTCAGGTGGTATAATAGAGCACACGTACAGTGGCACTATCTGTGCTCAGGTGGTATATAACAGCACAACTACAGTGGCACTAACTGCGCTCAGATGGTATATAGGAGCACACGTACAGTGGCACTATCTGTGCTCAGGTGGTATATATAGCAGCACACGTACAGTGCAACTATCTGTGCTCAGGTGGTATATAGCAGCACACACGTACATGCACTATCTGTGCTCAGGTGGTATATAGCAGCACACGTACAGTGGCACTAACTGCGCTCAGGTGGTATATAGCAGCACACGTACAGTGGCACTATCTGTGCTCAGGTGGTATATAGCAGCACAACGTACAGTTGGCACTATCTGTGCTCAGTGGTATATAGGAGACACGTACAGTGGCACTATCTGTGCTCAGGTGGTATATAGCAGCACACGTACAGTGGGCACTATCTGTGCTCAGGGTAGTATATAGCAGCACACGTACAGTGGCACTATCTGTGCTCAGGTGGTATATAGGAAGCACACGTAACAGTGGCACTATCTGTGCTCAGGTGGTATATAGCAGCACACGTACAGTGGCACTAACTGCGCCTCATGTGGTATATACCAAGCACATGTACAGTGGCACTAACTGTGCTCAGGTGGTATATAGGACACACGTACAGTGGCACTATCTGTGCTCAGGTGGTATATACCAAGCACACGTACAGTGGCACTATTTGTGCTCAGTGGTATATAGGAGCACACGTACAGAGTGGCACTATCTGTGCTCAGGTTGTATATAGGAGCACACGTACAGTGGCACTATCTGTGCTCCAGGTGTGTGGTATATAGCAGCACACGTACAGTGGCACTAACTGCGCTCAGGTGGTATATAGGAGCACACGTACATTGGCACTATCTGTGCTCAGGTGGTATATAGCAGCACACGTACAGTGGCACTAACTGCGCTCAGGTGGTATATAGGAGCACACGTACAGTGGCACTATCTGTGCTCAGGTGGTATATAGCAGCACACGACAATGCACTATCTGTGCTCAGGTGGTATATAGCAGCACACGTACAGTGGCACTAACTGCGCTCAGGTGGTATATAGGAGCACACGTACAGTGGCACTATCTGTGCTCAGGTGGTATATAGCAGCACACGTACAGTGGCACTATCTGTGCTCAGGTGGTATATAAGAGCACACGTACAGTGGCACTAATCTGTGCTCAGGTGTAAATAGGAGCACACGTACAGTGGCACTATCTGTGCTCAGGTGGTATATAGAGAGCACACGTACAGTGGCACTAACTGCGCTCAGGTTGGTATATAGAAGCACACGTACAGTGCACTATCTGTGCTCAGGTGGTATAATAGCAGCACACGTACAGTGGCACTATCTGTGCTCAGGTGTATATAGCAGCACACGTACAGTGGCACTATCTGTGCTCAGGTGGTATATAGCAGCACACGTACAGTGGCACTAACTGCGCTCAGGTGGTATATAGAGCACACGTACAGTGGCACTATCTGTGCAGGGGTGGTCAGTGGTATAGGAAGGAGCACACGTACAGTGGCACTATCTGTGCTCAGTTGTATATATCAGCACACGTACAGTGGCACTAACTGCGCTCAGGTGGTATATAGGGCACACGTACAGAGGCAGTGGGAGACTGTGCGGGTCAGGTGGTATATAGCAGCACACGTACAGTGGCACTATCTGTGCTCAGGTGGTATAAAGCAGCACACGTACAGTGGCACTAATCTGTGCTCAGTGGTATATAGCAGCACACACGTACAGTGGCACTAACTGCGCTCAGGTGGTAAATAGCAGCACACGGACAGTGGCACTATCTGCGCTCCGTGTGGTATATAGCAGCACACGTACAGTGGCACTATCTGTGCTCAGGTGGTATATAGCAGCACACGTACAGTGGCACTAACTGCGCTCAGTGGTATAAAGGAGCACACGTACAGTGGCACTATCTGTGCTCAGGTGTATATAGCAGCACACGTACAGTGGCACTATCTGTGCTCAGTGGTATATAGCAGCACACGTACAGTGGCACTAACTGCGCTCAGTGGTATATAGGAGCACACGTACAGTGACACTATCTGTGCTCATGTGGTATATAGCAGCACACCCCTACGTACAGTGGCACAATCTGTGCTCGGGTGGTATATAGGACACACGTACAGTGGCACTATCTGTGCTCAGGTGGTATATAGGAGCACACGTACAGTGGCACTATCTGTGCTCAGGTGGTATATAGGAGCACACGTACAGTGGCACTAACTGCGCTCAGGTGGTATATAGGAGCACACGTACAGTGGCACTATCTGTGCTCAGGTGGTATATAGCAGCACACGTACAGTGGCACTATCTGTGCTCAGGTGGTATATACTGTAGGAGCACACATACAGTGGCACTATCTGTGCTCAAGTGGTATATAAGAGCACACATACAGTGGCACTATCTGTGCTCAGGTGGTAAATAGCAGCACACGTACAGTGGCACTAACTGCGCTCAGGTGGTATATAGGAGCACACGTACAGTGGCACTATCTGTGCTCAGGTGGTATATAGCAGCACACGTACAGTGGCACTATCTGTGCTCAGGTGGTATATAGGAGCACACGTACAGTGGCACTATCTGTGCTCAGGTGGTATATAACAGCACAACTACAGTGGCACTAACTGCGCTCAGATGGTATATAGGAGCACACGTACAGTGGCACTATCTGTGCTCAGGTGGTATATAGCAGCACACGTACATGCACTATCTGTGCTCAGGTGGTATATAGCAGCACACGTACAGTGGCACTATCTGTGCTCAGTGTGGTATATAGCAGCACACGTACAGTGGCACTAACTGCGCTCAGGTGGTATATAGCAGCACACGTACAGTGGCACTATCTGTGCTCAGGTGGTATATAGCAGCACACGTACAGTGGCACTATCTGTGCTCAGGTGTATATAGAGCACACGTACAGTGGCACTATCTGTGCTCAGTGGTATATAGCAGCACACGTACAGTGCACTATCTGTGCTCAGTGGTATATAGCAGCACACGTACAGTGGCACTATCTTGCTCAGGTGGTATATAGGAGCACACGTACAGTGGCACTATCTGTGCTCAGGTGGTATATAGCAGCACACGTACAGTGGCACTAACTGCGCTCATGTGGTATATACCAGCACATGTACAGTGCACTAACTGTGCTCAGGTGGTGTATATAGGAGCACACGTACAGTGGCACTATCTGTGCTCAGGTGTATAAACCAGCACACGTACAGTGGCACTATTTGTGCTCAGGTGGTATATAGAGCACACGTACAGTGGCACTATCTGTGCTCAGGTGGTATATAGGAGCACACGTACAGTGGCACTATCTGTGCTCAGGTGGTATATAGCACACACGTACAGTGGCACTAACTCGCTCAGGTGGTATATAGGAGCACACTACAGTGGCACTATCTGTGCTCAGGTGGTATATAGCAGCACACGTACAGTGGCACTAACTGCGCTCAGGTGGTATATAGGAGCACACGTACAGTGGCACTATCTGTGCTCAGGTGGTATATAGCAGCACCACGTACATTGGGCACTATCTGTGCTCAGGTGGTATATAGCAGCACACGTACAGTGGCACTAACTGCGCTCAGGTGGTATATAGGAGCACACGTACAGTGACACTATCTGTGCTCAGGTGGTATATAGCAGCACACGTACAGTGGCACTATCTGTGCTCGGGGTGGTATATAGGAGCACACGTACAGTGGCACTATCTGTGCTCAGGTGGTATATAGGAGCACACGTACAGTGGCACTATCTGTGCTCAGGTGGTATATAGGAGCACACGTACAGTGGCACTAACTGCGCTCAGGTGGTATATAGGAGCACACGTACAGTGGCACTATCTGTGCTCAGGTGGTATATAGCAGCACACGTACAGTAGCACTATCTGTGCTCAGGTGGTATATTACTGTAGGAGCACACATACAGTGGCACAATCTGTGCTCAAGTGGTATAAGAAGCACACATACAGTGGCACTATCTGTGCTCAGGTGGTAAATAGCAGCACACGTACAGTGGCACTAACTGCGCTCAAGGTGGTATATAGAGCACACGTACAGTGGCACTATCTGTGCTCAGGTGGTATATAGCAGCACCACGTACAGTGGCACTATCTGTGCTCAGGTGGTATATAGGAGCACACGTACAGTGGCACTATCTGTGCTCAGGTGGTATATAACAGCACAACTACAGTGGCACTAACTGCGCTCAGATGGTATATAGGAGCACACGTACAGTGGCACTATCTGTGCTCAGGTGGTATATAGGAGCACACGTACATGGCACTATCTGTGCTCAGGTGAAATAGCACACACGTACAGTGGCACTAACTGCGCTCAGGTGGTATATAGGAGAACACGTACAGTGGCACTATCTGTGCTCAGGTGGTATATAGCAGCACACGTACAGTGGCACTATCTGTGCTCAGGTGGTATATAGGAGCACACGTACAGTGGCACTATCTGTGCTCAGGTGGTATATAGCATTACACGTACTGTGGCACTATCTGTGCTCAGGTGGTATATAGTAGCACACGTACGGTGGCACTATCTGTGCTCAGGTGGTATATACCAGCACACGTACAGTGGCACTATCTGTGCTCAGGTGGTATATAGCAGCACACGTACAGTGGCACTATCTGTGCTCAGGTGGTATACAGGAGCACACGTACAGTGGCACTATCTGTGCTCAGGTGGTTATAGAGCACACACGTACAGTGGCACGACTGCGCTCAGGTGGTATATAGGAGCACACGTACAGTGGCACTATCTGTGCTCAGGTGGTATATAGCAGCACACGTACAGTGGCACTAACTGCGCTCAGGTGGTATATAGGAGCACACGTACAGTGGCACTATCTGTGCTCAGGTGGTATATAGCAGCACACGTACAGTGGCACTATCTGTGCTCAGGTGGTATATAGCAGCACACGTACAGTGGCACTAACTGCGCTCAGGTGGTATATAGGAGCACACGTACAGTGACACTGTCTGTGCTCAGGTGGTATATAGCAGCACACGTACAGTGGCACTATCTGTGCTCGGGGTGGTATATAGGAGCACACGTACAGTGGCACTATCTGTGCTCAGGTGGTATATAGGAGCACACGTACAGTGGCACTATCTGTGCTCAGGTGTATATAGCAGCACACGTACTGTGGCACTATCTGTGCTCAGGTGGTATATAGTAGCACACGTACGGTGGCACTATCTGTGCTCAGGTGGTATATACCAGCACACGTACAGTGGCACTATCTGTGCTCAGGTGGTATATAGCAGCACACGTACAGTGGCGCTATCTGTGCTCAGGTGGTATATAGGAGCACACGTACAGTGGCACTATCTGTGCTCAGGTGGTATATACCAGCACACGTACAGTGGCACTAACTGCGCTCAGGTGGTATATACCAGCACACATACGGTGACCCCAAATGCGCTCAGGTGGTATGTCACAGCACACTTACGGTGACCTCAAATGCGCTCAGGTGGTATGTCACAGCACACGTACGGTGACCCCAAATGCACTCAGGTGGTATTAAACAGCACACTGCATTTCTGTGCAATTCGATAGCCCACTTGCATTAACAGCAACTGCCTTTCTGTGCAAATAAATAGCACACGTGCAGTAACAGTTAATGCGTCTATGTGCAATTAACTAACACGTGTACACTAACACGTTAGAGCATCAAGCACAATCTCCTGCCTGACAGATACTAATAGCAGAGCTAGCTAAGCTATACAGTTTATTAATATATTGACAACTCCTAGGGATGTCAATATATTCTCTACAAACTGTACATTTAACTATACTAACTAGTAAACTCCCTGATCTATCTATCTATCTATCTATCTATCTATCTATCTATCTATCTATCTATCTATCTATCTGAAAAGACACTGTGGGGTAGATTCATGTAGCACTTACTCCGGCGTTTTTAGAGATGTGCGGCGTAACTGTTACTTAGCGCCGTCGGATCCATGCGCTGTACCTACTATACCAGATCCGCCTTCAAATAGGCTACTTCTTACCGGCGTAACTTTTTCACGCCGGCGTGGCTTTGGCGCATCTTTTCGCGGGACAGATCAACCGTTCCCATGGATTACCTATTCAAATATGCAAATGAGGGAGAACCGCCGATTCAGAAACGTACGGTTGTCTGGCGCCGGCGTAACCCGGTGCGCGTAACTGCAATTTCCTGTGGAAAGTCACCCCTCATAAAGCAGGGGTAACTTTGCACAGGAGTTGAACAGATCAGCTGGAGAGCAGCTAAAGCAACACTGTTACAGACAAATTGAGCAAAAACACTTGCTGGACAACACATCTGTCAGCCAACATGCCAGGGGCAGCCGTGCTCATAGCCCTACAGCGTCGACGTGCACGTAGGAGGGCACGGGAGAGGATATTCCGCACGTGCATTGACGTGTTTGGCATGAGTGATTTGGAGGTGTTTCGCCTATTCAGATTTAGCCCTGAGGCCATCCTGGAACTAACCACAACCCTGGAGGATGACATCACCAGCCAGACACACCGCTCACAAGCAGTGTAGCCACTGGTGAAGGTACTGGCAACACTCCATGTCCTTGCCAGTGGATCATTCCAGCGTACAAGTGGAGTGGTGGCTGGGATGTCACAGTCCACCATGAGCAGATGTGTGCACCAGGTTGTCCCAGCAATCCTCAGACGCATGGCCAACCACATCATCAAACCCACCACTGAGGAGCTGCGGAGGAAGGCAATGACAGATTTCTACAACATTGCCAGATTCCCACGCACTGGGGGCCATTGATTGCACACATGTGGCACTACGGCCCCCGGGACACAGAGCACATATACTGCAATCGGAAGCATTGGCATTCCATCAACGTACAGGTGATAGTTGATGCGCAAGCCTAATATGGCACGTGGGCAAGGACCCTGGTCCACCATGACAGCTACAAGACATACCGCTACACACCTGACTAACACCATTTCCACAGAATTTGAACAGAACGTGTATGGGGACAGCTGGCTGGTTGGTGAGTGATATGGGTGGCAGGCATGACTATCCCCTCCCATGATGCACATATCACAACGGGCACATAGCACTACTAACATCCTTCTGTCTTTTCATTACCAGGTGACGCGGCATATGCACTGGGGACCTCCCCATCTCATGACTCCATTCCGGATCCCCAAACCAGAGGAGAGCAAAGATACAATGAAGCACACATCAAAACCCGTGCAGTCGTGGAGAGCACCTTTGCCTCCTGAAGTCCCGTTTCCGATGCCTGGATAAGTCTGTGGACCCTGTTGTATTCCCCCAAACTTTGTGTGCCAGATCATTGGGGCATGTTGCATGCTGCACAACTTTGCCGTGAGAAAGGGCCTGGAGATTGACTTACGTGATGACCTGACCCCCGAACCACACAGTCCCCCCTTGCCCGAGGGTCCCCCGTCTGCTGAGGGAAGAGCAGTCAGGAGGGTCCTTGTGGTTGGCTACTTTTCACGTTAAACACACACATTAATCATGGCACAATGAGAATGCATGCATGCACACCACTGTGATCCCTAGCACACACACACACCACATCCACATCAAATTGGATTAGACCCAAGTACACCACATGGGACTTGGGAGCAGCAACGCCATGCCACGGATCCAATTATGTTGCTGTACATTCATACACCATTCACACGTGTCGTGGTGATAATTTCTCACTAACGACTGAGGGTGACACCCCTTAATGGCAGGAGTGTCACCCCCACACATTCACACCTCATTCACACTGTAGCCTGCACTCCTCACCGTGTGCAGGGAGATAAACAAAAATAAAACTCATATTCTGAATATCAAACATAATTTTTCATAAATCAACGGCCCTGTCGTGGGCTCCTTCTTGTCCCTAGGCTCCTGGGGCGCAGTTGCCTGGGGTGAGCCACAGGTGGGGGGGCTGGGGGGGCTGGTGGTTGAACCTCCCCCAGTCTCTCCCTGGCTGCCTGGCTGCCCTCCATTGCCACGGCTAGCTGGTGGAGGTATGTATTGGTGGCAGCCTGCATCCGCAGCCGGCGGGTGGTATTGCTGCGCTGCTGTCGCCGTGTCTGCCTCCCCTCCTCACGGACAGCAGCTGCCAGGCTCCGGACCTCGGAGACCAGGCCAGATGTGGTGGTCTGCAGGTCCACCAGGCAGGACAGAAGGGCTGCCCCGTTTCCCACAACGTCCTGCAGACTATCATTTATATAGCATATTCTGGCCAGCCTGCTGGTGATGGCTTCCTGCACTGCCACAGTGCAAGCAGCCTGGCTCTTGGCCGAGGACGCCAGGCTATCTGCGACCCGATGCAGATCACCAGCAAGAGAACCAATATGGCGGGTCTGTCTTGTCTGGTCCCTTGCCAGGTGATCTTCAAATTCATCAGGGACTCCTCGGGTTTTCCTCGTTGCCTTCCTAGAGGCCTGAGAGGCTGGAGGACGGGTGTAGGGGAGGTCCCTTGATGGGGAATCCCTGGAGGGGATGGTGTCCCTTGATGGGGAATCCCTGGAGGGGATGGTGTCCCTTGAGGGAGAATCCCTGGAGGGGATGGTGTCCCTTGAGGGAGAATCCCTGGAGGGGATGGTGTCCCTTGAGGGGGAATCTAGCAAGGAGGGTGGTTTGGGAGTGGCCAGGTATGGGGGTCTCCTCCAGCATATACACAGCAGCCTCTTCTACCCCGACGTGCTCCTCCTCAACCTCCTCAAGTAATGCTGTAGGGGCGATCTCCACCATGGATGGGGTGGCTCGCCCTGCATCCAATGACGGCCCAGCTCCATCCTGCACATCTGTGGATGACACAAAACAATCACATGTTGGAGGAGCCACACACTTGTCACATGTAAAACCCCCCCCCCCACCCATGCAACACACCACAAAGCAGATAAAACAGACTTACCTGACCTCAAAGGCTGATCCCCTGATTCGAAGCCCGGAAGACCCTCCACCAGCTCCCTATCCAGCAACCTGGCCACTACCATGTTCTCTGCAGTCAGGCTGATTCTCGTGGCTGGTCCTCCACCTGTGCCACTGGCATGCTTTCTCATTGCCACAAGCTTGTCTTTGACCAGTCTCCGCATATCGTTTATTTTTTGCGGATATGCTTGGCTCCCTCTCCGCCACACCGACAACACATTAACCTGCCTGGTGATTTCGGCATAAATGCGTGTCTTCTCCGATTTGCCAGTGTTGGCACTCTGTGGCCCATAGAGGCGGGACCCATGTTGGGAGAGCGCATCGGTTATCACAGCCTTCTCCTGAGGGCTGAAGTTAAACATTCTGCGGTCACCGGCAGTGTCTGGTGCAGCCATCCTAAATGCAAAAGCCCTGGCAATTCCAAAAAAATGCTGGTCACATTTTGCAAGGGAGTGGCGCTTCTGTGTGCGTATTTATGCACGAGTAGGAAGTGGTGCGGCGGATCTTGGTGGTGACGTCAGCGCCGTACTGCGCATGCGCACAGGAGCCAGACAGCCAGGTGCCATCAGTGCGCAAGATACACCGTACGGATCTCTCAGCGCCACTGTCAGACCATCATTTGCATGTGGTGACGCCCACTTCCAGTTCCGCCGCCTTACGCCGTCGAAAAACCGCTACACAGGTGAGTGAAAAAATGATGAATACAGTAAATGCCTCTCCACGCTGGTACGGCGTAGCGGAAAAAAGATGCGCCACGCCGGAGCAACGATGCGCCATTTTACATGAATGTACCCTTGTGTCTCTATCTATCTCTCTCTCTCTCTCTGTCTGTCTGACTTCTCTCAAAGAAAGCCGGAACACACTACACAAGGCCGCCCGGGAGGCAGCCTTTTATAGTGTGGGGCGTGTGCTAAAGCCCTGAGCCCTAATTGGCCAAAGCACCCAGGCTTTGGCCAATTAGGTCTCTTCGTTTTTTGGGCGCTGTGATTGGCCAAGCATGCGGAGTCATGGTGCATGCTTGGCCAATCATCAGCGCGCAACACCGCAGTGAATTATGGGCCGTTGCGGGTCATTCGAATTTGGCGCGAACAATCCGATTTGTTCGTTTTTCGACGAACAATCGAACGGCCGATGTTCGATGCGAACATGTGTTCGCATCGAACGCGAAGCTCATCCCTAATCTCCTGCACAAGTATTAACAACTTTGGTATCGTGGAATGCATGTGACCTGGTTCTGGTGGACTTTTTGTACCTGATGCTGGACATCGTATCATTCAATTTGCCCTTTATGGTATATGAACTAATTAGAAGGAGGCTAAGATCAGGTTTATCTTGCCACGGCTGCACTTTCTCTGTGGTTTGTGGATAGTTTTTGGGGTGCCTGTCTCATTTTTATATTTAATTACACAATGTTTCTAAAATTCTGCATGAGTTCAACAGGGCTAATAGTGTTTCATTTGTACTCAGTGTCCAGTGCATCTCAATTGCAGTGTCCAACAATAGTCAGCCAGCATTGATAGGTTCCAGTTGCTCTGATACAATTTTTCCATTGTGCCAATGTCCTGGCGCAAACTTTTACAATGTTAATCACTGAATACACTTATTCCGCGTACACACGGTTGTTTTTTGTGATGAAATAAAACAACGTTTTAAAAAACATCATTTAAAATGATCGTGTGTGGGCTAAAACGACATTTTCTGTCTTTGGAAAAACAACAAAAAAAAATGTGATCATGCTTCAATTTTTATGTCGTTTTTGAAAATGTCGTTTTTTGTGTTGTAAAAAATGATCGTGTGTGGGCTAAAACGACATTTTAAACGACGTTTTAAACCGACGCATGTTTAGAAGCAAGTTATGAGACGGGAGCTTGAATGGAACAGAGTGCCGTCGTACGTGCTGTGCGTAACCACGCTTTGCTAGAGCATTTTGAAAAACGATGGTGTGTGGGCAACATCGTTTTTTATGATTAAGTTGGAAAAACGTTGTTTTTTTTTCGTGGTGGAAAACGTGAAAAAGTGATCGTGTGTACGCGGCATTAGAATTTTTAGCAAAAAAAGTCCAAGTGTGAATGCAGAAAATGAATAATCAGTGACATACTGCACTTCTAGTCAGCCAGTGAATGTAGTTTAGTGCATTGTAGTTGCCAAGGAAATTTTCTCTAGCCCCAGTAACTTTTTAACTGCTTGACATGGGTGACTTATTTGTAGACCAACAAAAATGCCCTAATGTGTTTATGGAAACAAGTGGTTCATGCGTCATATTTTCTGTCCTGAAACCAAATTCTTTCAATGGCCCTTTCTTCTTAATGTAATATGATTCCCCACGTGCATATATATGTAACAACAGAACTTGAAATACCCAAGCTTCATTTCAAGCAGCAGAGCCACTACCTTTAGATCCCCATAGATATTCCAGTTGTACTTGGTGTACTGGATGTGCTTCAACAATAGTTCCATGTTTGCATGTGGTAGAGGGTTTTAATATTTTCTCTCTGTATGTAAAATTAATACAATTTAAAAAACATGTTTTTTCTATACAAAAACTCAAATTCTTAACTTTTACCCTTAACTCCTAAGCCCTACGACTGACCTAACCTTAAAAAACAGCACTTGTTTTATTGGGTATGAAAGCATCAATGTAAAATTCACATAGTTCTGCAACCAGTTCTATGGGCTATGATCAACAGTTCCAGCATTACAGGACTGGTGGCTGGAAAAAGCTAATGATATAGCACATTAATTAAAATCTTCTACCCATACCAACTTAACAGAGCAAGTATTGTGCTTGTTTCTGTAAATATATGCAGCCTATAGTGTTTTAGCGTTGGCCAGTAACTGTGCAACAATACGTTCAAATAAATTCTAGTCAATTCTGTCACTTTTATTGTGGAATACATCATGTATAGTATATTCACTGCAGGATCAGTATTTCCTAGTGTTTATTTGATTTTCTCCCTGCCTATGACAGTTTCTTGAGGAAAAACAGGTAGAATATTAAATTTAGATTAAAATCATTTTTTTCTTCATTATAGCAGATATTGCATCCTACACTCAGTGCTATTGCACGGTTATTGCTTTGAGAAGATGACAAGATATATGGCTGCCAATGTTATGCATATAGGATAGATATACTTGAGAAGATAAAACTAATGAGAAATTTTAGAAATAAGCTGAGAATGGCAGTCAAAACATTACTTTAGCCCTCAACTATAGTAGTTATAAAAAAATGTATTCTGATTGTTCATTTAGAGCTACTTGCAGATACAGTACTATAGATTAAAACATGACTCATGCTATACAGATAACTTAATATGTTCATCTGCAACAATTTCAGTGGCTAAGTTAAATGAATACTGGGAGGTCTTGCAACTTAGAAAATGTGCACTAATGGTTTGCTCTTTTTAGAAAGCCTACATCTTACTAGGGTTGCAACTTTATTCTGAGATTCTGAGACTTCTATAGGCAGACAGCAATGCAGGGAAAGGCATCCAGCAAGACTCCACGTCTGCATGTGTGGTAATACTGTCTCCTATGGCAACAGTCTTTAACAGTTTCTAACACAAAGTCTAAGGCCGCGTACACGCGATCAGTCCAAACCAATGAAAACGGGCTGAAGTTCAGTTTCTTCGGTCCAAACCGACCGTGTGTACGCCCCATCAGTCTTTTGTCCTTCAGTCCAAATTTTTAAAACTTGCTTTAAAATCGGACTGATGGACGCCTGACCATCGGTCAAAACCGATGGTTAGTACGCAAAAGCATCAGTTCAAAACCTGCGCATGCTCAGAATCAAGTTGACGCATGCTTGGAAGCATTGAACTTATTTTTTTTCAGCACGTCGTTGTGTTTTACGTCACCGCGTTCTGACACAAACGTTTTTTGAACTGATGGTATGTACATCAGACCATCAGACCATCAGTCTGTGAACCAATGAAAATGAACTTCAGTCCATTTTCATCGGTTTGGACTGATCGTGTGTACAAGGCCTAACAGTTCCTTTGCTTCCACTAAAATCAATTCTTGTAGTTTGTAGTTTGTAGTTTAACCTGAGTTCACAGTCTCTTACACTAGACTATATGATTCCCTGCCACTGAATCCCTTGAGCTCCTCCAATCTTCACTGTGGTATCTTCCTCAGGCATCACCCCTGCTTCTCTGCTGGGTCCCACTCCCTAGCTTGGCACTCCATATACGTTTCAAGCTTCGCCCCACTGGCCTGCTTGATCCATGGCTTGACACACAAGGGTGCTCTGTAAGTGTCATGTCACCTCTGCTTGCTGGATCTTTGGCTTGATACCCGACTGAAGTTTCCAGATTCTTTACTGTCCCCAGTTGGTGAGAATTCTGCTAAGGTACTTGCTTCAGCTACTCACTGTGGTCCCTGGTAATAAGGTGGTTGGTCTCTTAGTGGTGACAGCTTCCCCTCTACCTCTGACCACATCAGGTTCTCCAGCCGGCAGAACAGTCACTTCTGGTTGGACTACAAGCCGCAATCCCAACCCTGTGCTACTCTCTTGATTCTGGATAGGCCATCAGACAGCCTAGCGGCCAGATGTGCCCAGGATAGACCCACATTCTGGCCTAGCAGCCTGGGCAATACAACACCAGTCCATGCAGACAGCTGTCCAGGTGGCACAGAACACTGATCACCTGACTTCACATAAATATATAGATTCTCCCAGCAGGCCAAGGGATTTGAGAAAACCCTTGCCCATTGGCTGAGACACACCATGTACTCATATTCTGACCTTGCATTGCCCTTGTCTTATCTAATGCCACCAAGTGCCTTGCCACCTAGTGGCAAAAGAGAGAAGTGCAGCAATTCCAGACTTAGAGTGAAATGAATTGACCCTCTTGACTTGGCATTTTATTGAAATGCTTGGTAGCAATGGAGTGGCATGGCTGGTGTCATATGATGAATCTTCAGTGTGCAGAAGTAAGTATAAGAGCTGTTTGCAGACATTCCCGGTTGATTTTCTTTGAGAGAATGTTTCTTTGCTTATGCTGTAATTGCAACTGTACTTGTGTATAGCAAGCCCTGTAATGAAATTATTAATAGTGGCTCACTCCTGCTGACTATTCTGCTGCAAAGTGTGAAGTCATATAACTGACCCATTTAAAGATAATATAATTGTGTTGATGTCACTACCTACACTGAAACTGTGTAGTACTTAACTCCATATGCTATCTGAGTATCCTTTGCTTACTTTTGTAAAGAAGCAGAGTCTTTCAGTGTCTGCACTGAAATTAAAATCTAATACTAAACCTATTGTAGGCATTGTTACTTTGAGAATTTCTCTGCAGTGTCTAAACATAAATGTAGACAGGTTCTGATTCTATTTAGCTTGCTGCCATACAGAATAAATGGTCTGAATAGAAGGTGACAAAACTATTTTTTTTCCTCATATATGTAGCTTTTTTCAGTAGAATTAAATGAAAACACATAAACTTTAGTCTTCCAATTTCACTTTGTACTTGTATTATCAACTGGCAAAATGGCAGTTAGAAAATGTGGGGTATACAGCAATTATAGTAAAGCCTTCTTAACCACTAAAGACCCAGACCAAAATGCTGCTAAAGGACCTTGCCCCTTTTTGCGATTCGGCACTGCGTCGTTTTAACTGACAATTGCGCGGTCGTGCGACCTGGCTCCCAAACAAAATTGGCATCCTTTTTTCCCCACAAATAGAGCTTTCTTTGGTGGTATTTAATCACCTCTGTGGTTTTTATTTTTTGCGCTATAAACAAAAATAGAGCGACAATTTTGAAAAAAATGCAATATTTTTTACTTTTTGCTATAATAAATATCCCCCCAAAATATATATACAATTTTTTTTCCTCAGTTTAGGCCGATACGTATTCTTCTACCTATTTTTGGTAAAAAAATCGCAATAAGCGTTTTTTTATTGCATTTGTATTAACCACTTAAGACCCGGACCAATACGCTGGTAAATGACCCAAGGTGTTTTTGCGATTCGGCACTGCGTCGCTTTAACAGACAATTGCGCGGTCGTGCGACGTGGCTCCCAAACAAAATTTGCGTCCTTTTCTTCCCACAAATAGAGCTTTCTTTTGGTGGTATTTGATCACCTCTGCGATTTTTATTTTTTGCGCTATATACAAAAATAGAGCGACATGTTTGAAAAAAAAAACACTATTTTTTAATTTTTGTTAAAAAAAATCAAATAAACTAAATTTTAGTCAAACATTTAGGCCAAGATTTATTTAGCCACATGTCTTTAGTAAAAAAAAAAAATCGCGATAAAAAAAAATAGCTACCTAGCGGGAACAGCGACACTAATACAGCGATCAGAAAAATGATCGCTTAGTGACGCTGGCAATAGGGAGTGAAAGGGTTAACTAGGGCGGTGATCAGGGGGTTAAAACTTTCTTAGGGGGGTGGGGGGGCTATCCTGAACCTAACACTAACTGATTTTACACTGCCTGTCACACTGACACTAAATGCAGTGATTAGATCACTGCATTCAGTGACACTGTGACAGGGGGGGTGGGGGGGCAGATCGCAAGGGGTTAAGTATGCCTATGTGTGTGTATGTCAGTGTAGTGTTGGTGCACACTTACTGTGGAGCATCAGAGTCCACACGCCTGACGCAGCAAGACCCCCCTGCCGTCCGTTTGGTTTCTGTGCCCAGTTTTTATCATCCAAATGTGAGTGCACCTATATGTTTTAATAAACCTGTTCCATTTTTGCGGGGCTGTACTATGGTCTTTTTTCTCCCATCCTATATGCTGTGTGAGGGTCCCCTCTATCTGCTCCAAGTGTCCACCCAGCTCAGACACAGAAGAAGAGGAGCCAGGTGTGCATCCAGGACTTAGGACGAACTCGGTGTTCGTGGGAGATAGGCCCACCAGCCATCACCTCCATGTGAGTGGATGTATGAGTGAATGATGTTGCCTGTTTAGACACTTCCATAACACCATATCCTACTTGCTTTGTATCTTCTCCATGCCTTACTGCTGAGTGCTGATGTCGTTTCTGTCCATTGAAGTGTATTCCTCCTCCCCCTGCCAGAGGTGGTTCTATTTGGCTATCCGTGCCATAGCCGTGAGGTGAGGGGCTAGGAACCACCTGAGGTGTTCACTGTACCACGTCCTTTCCCGGCACCATTTCCTCCATCTTTTAGAAACTGTCTTCTGGGACATCTTTGGAACCTGTCTTCTGGAACATTTGGGAAACACTTTCAGAGACTTTTTTGCATTTCTTCACTGATTTATATATTATTATTTGTATTGTTCACTGTGTTACACATTCAGGGGCGCCCCTAGCGGTAGTTCTCCCTGATTTCACATTACTTGGACCAGCACATTGTGTACATTTTACTGCTTGTGAATTTGTACTCCTTTTTTGTCACTTGCCATTGTTTAGTATTCAATATTATCTTTTGTGCTACATTTTGACGGTTTACGTATTGACACTAAACTTATCACTCTGTTCTAAAAACACCACCCCTCCCCCCCCCCCTCCCCCACGTTCACCAGCCAGGGATTTATTCCCGTACCACCCTTGGATTTCACCCACTTTTCACAGCGCAGACACCACCCCCCTTGTTTTTCCATTTGCTACTTCTTTCTGCCCAGGACAGAGTGTCAGGTGTTTGCAGCAGTGACCCCATCCCACTCCACCACCCCCCTCGGTAGCGCAGGAGCCTCTATCTACATTACTGTGAGGTGTTTCTCCCATCGCAGCGGTTGGAAATACCGCTGCGATGGGAGATTACATCACTTCCCCCTTCCTGTGTTTACACAGGAGGAGGAAGTGACACAAAGGGGGAGCGCGCGCATTGGCTGGGAGAAATCGCGGGGGGGCGGGTAAACACTGACATCCGCCCGCTCGTCCCGGATCGCTCCCGGAGCCAGGGGGACCCCCGCACGCCGCGGAGGGGGTCCCGATGGGACCCCAGAACCGCACGAAGGCGGGGACGTAAATTTACGCCCTTGTGCCTGTACGAGCCATGTTGTGGCCGTATATGTGCGTGCGGGGGTCCTTAAGTGGTTAATTATTATTACACTTCGGACAATTTTGACAAATTTTTGGGACAATTGTCATTTTCACAGCAAAAAATGCATTTAAATTGCATTGTTTACTATGAAAATGACAGTTGCAGTTTGGGAGTTAACCACAAGGGGGCGCTGTAGGGGTTATGTGTTCCCTGTGTGTGTTTACAACTGTAGGGGGGTTTGGTTGTAGGTGTGACGTCATCGATCGCGTCCCCCCTATAAAAGGGATGATGCGATCGATGCTGCCGCCACAGTGAAGCACGGGGAAGCTGTGTTTACACACGGCTCTCCCCGTTCTTCAGCTCCGGGGACCGATCGCCACACTCCAGCGGCGATCGGGTCCACGAGTCCCGCTGTCCCGTTCACGGAGCTTCGGACCGGGTCACGGGTGCGCGCCCGTGACCCACGGCTGGGTACTAGTACCGACGTCAATATACGTGGATGTGCCCAGCCGTGCCATTCTGCCGACGTATATGTGCAGGAGGCGGTCCTTAAGAAGTTAAAGTGCATTTCCACATTTGCAGTCAAATTAGAGAAAACCCCACTATATGTTTGCTGTGTGTTTCCATTCATACATCACCCCATTTTTTTTTTTTTTTATTATACAGCAAATCTTAATTATAGCACATGCAACTGCCTAGGCCCCTCACAAATAGCACTAGTAGGATTTTGCAAAGCTTGACTTTCCAAGATAGCCTCTTCACTTGAGTATGAGCTTATCACAAAATTGCTAAGCACACTCTGACCCCCCCCCCCCACACACACACACACACACACGCTGCTGCCACCGCCTCTTATATTTCTCCTCCTGCTTCCCCCCCTCCTTATAAACTGCCATGGCTAAATCCCCTTCCCCACAACACTAATTCCCCTAGTATCAGCATACTTAGCATCAATTTCCCCCTCCTTACAGAACAGATTCCACTGATTCACCGTGGCCAGCCCTGCAGTTAAACCCCCCCCCCATACCTAGCATGGTCTCTATATAGTGCTGCTGGCCGGATTTCCATACTCCCCCTCCTATTGGCTGCATCTGATGCTGGGGCATGCACTGGGAAGCTATCAGGCTGGAGAGCTGTGAGGAGGGTGCTAAAAATGTGTTTACAAACCCTCTTCCTTTTCTTGAATGGACACCGGGAACAATAATTACCAATTGCTCTGAAATTATCACTGAAATAAAGTTACCGGATTTACTATGCTTCAGAATTGTAAATGTATAGGAGTCTCTATGCAGACTATAGTCTCTATTCATGCAGTGAAGCTGAGGCTGCAGAGAAAGGGTCTGTCTTAAGACAATTTCTCTGTCTCAAAAAAGAGACATTAGGGCCTATTTATGGGGTCTATTTATTTGTTGGAGGTCTCCATGCTGGATCATTCTCTCTCTACGGCCTAATATTATTATCTCTGTTGTAAGTGCATATTCTAGCTTAAATTAACCCCCTGTTTTTACATATAATGAAATGAGCTTTCTTTCTGTGTTCCCTTATTCAGCACACACACCTGAGTGAAGCACAGCCACCATCCATCTTGGAGGTCGGGAAACACACAGAAGATGTGGCCAGGTATTGGGTATTTACTTATCTCATGCGTTTAATGATTTCTTATAATATATAGATCATATGGAGTTAGTAAGAGGCCAGTTTACTTTTAATTTGGATTGTTACAGTTTATTACCACTGAGAACAGTGGATAGCACATCCGGTTTATGGAATGCCTATGAAATAATGGAAAATTGAATACTTATCTTTTTCCGTAATTTTCCTTTCCTGGTGCCTACTCATGGCAGCATATCAATGGTCATGGCTCCGCACCCAACCGACCCACAGGACCACTTAACTATCTATAAAAAAGAGTTGTTCCCCCCTTTCAGGCATTCTTAGTTGCTAGTCTTCAGAACTTACAGGATAATATAAAATAAAGGGAGGGTCTATGCTGCCATGGGTAGACACCAGGAAAAGAAAATTACGGAAAGGTAAGTATTCAATTTTCCGTTTTCCTGGTGCCTCCATTGGAGCATACCAATGGTAAATAACTTGCTTACAGGGAGGGTACTGCAAGTAAAAAATGTTATGAGTTACAGAACAGATAATTCCAATGTCCTTTTCCCAAAATCTCGGGACGTAGGAACTGGATCGAGTCTGTAATGCGACATAAAGGTGTTGAATGATGACCAACCTGCTGCTCTACAAATTGTCTCCGGGGAGACCCGAGCCAAAGTTGCCCAAGAAGAAGGAATTTGTCGTGATGAATGAGCATTCACCGCTTTCTGGATTAGTTTCACGATCCAGCTTGCTAATGTTGTCTTGGAGGCTGCCTTTCCCTTTCTTGCGCCTCTAGGAATGATGAAAAGGCGTTGATTCTTTGGGAATTCCCAAGTCAGATCTAGGTAATGCCTCAGTGATCTGGCTACATCCAACTCATGCAGTCTTGCATAGGCCTAATCTTCTCCAATGGCTGAAAGGACCCACTCCTGATTAAAATGATAAGATGAGGGAACTTTTGGTATAAACTGGTGAATGGGTTTTGGAACTACTCTGTCCGGGAAAAAGGTGATATAGGGTTCTTCTGCCCCTAAGGCTTGAATTTCTGATACTCTGCGCGTTGATGTGATGGTGATCAAAAAGACTGTTTTCCAGGTGATGTTTTCTAGAGTACACTTCTCCGTGGGAGCAAAAGGAGGCCGTGTCAAGACCTCAAGGACGATTGTCAAATCCCATTTGGGGTACAGCATGTTTCTGGGAGGATGTAACCTTAGGACTGCTTTACGGAACCGATCCACAAGGGGATTCAATGCCCAGTGAGTGTCTGTTAAAGCTGATAGCGCCGAAACTTGAACTTTTAGCTAACTATGCCCTAATCCCAGGTCTAGACCAGACTGTAGGAAGAGAAGGACGTTATGGACCTCTGGAGTTAACGGATCAATGTAGTTGACTTCTGCCAAATCAGCAAACTTTTTCCATTCTCTACAATAGGTGACATTTGTAGATGACTTTATAGCCTGTAGCAATGTCTGAATGACCTCTCTTGATCTCCCAGCCTTTTCCGCTCAATTTCCAGGCCCATAAGTCCAGAATCTCCGGATGCAGGTGGAGAAAGTCGCCCTGGGAAAATAAGTTGTTCTTGTGTGGCAGAGGCAGTGGTTTGCCTAGTGCCAAGCTGACTAGGAGCGGAAACCACGGTCTCTTCGGCCAGTGTGGAATAACTGCCAAAATGGTGGTCTTCTCCACTGTCAGGCGCTGAAGAAATCAATATTAGGGGAATCGGAGGGAACGCATACCCCAACTGGAAGTTTCACGATTGGACTAGTGTGTCTACTCTTGCTGATGTTGGAGACGGGAGTCTCGAGAAGAATAGAGGTGTCTTTGTGTTAAGTGGGGAGGCGAAGAGATCTATCTGGGAAGTGCCCCAGTATTGGCATACCCACTCGAAAACTTGCTGGTCTAGTGACCAATCGTTGTTGGATGTAAAAGCCCTTGAGAGGTGATCGGCCAACTGATTCTCGGGTGCTGGAACATAGGATGCCCGGAGATCGTGCAGGTTCCTCTCCCCAGGATATAATCGGGGGTTACTTCATTTGATGGTGACCTGCTGTGGGTACCCCCCTGATTCTGTACATAGGCCATCTGACCTGTTGTCCATCTGAAGTAGAACAGACTTGCCTCTGAGGAGAGGAGCCAGATGCAAGATTGCCATCCAAGTGGCCCTCAGTTCCAGGATATTGGATACTATCCTTTCTGCATTGAACTGCCACCTCCCTTGTACTAGATTGTTCTGTACATGTGCTCCCCAACCAAGTTGACTCGTGTCTGACGTAAGGACGATCTATGAGGTGGGCCCTAGAGGACGGGCCACTAGAAGATTGTGAGGCCTTGTCCACCACCAGAGACTGGACTTCATTGTAAGTGTGATGATTATTGTCTGCTTGAGGTGATTCTTCCTCCATTGTGCTAGAAAACCTAGTTGGAAGTCTCGTAGGTGTCATCTGGCCCACCTTACAATTGGAATGCAAGCTGAGAGGGATCCGCCGGTATTGAGTTTTTAGGCTTTCCCATCCTGAGAAAGGAAGCTTGGGATCCTTTACAGACTCTTCTATATTCCTTTCCCGGGCAGTATGATCTGGGATCCCTTCCTCTGTTGGGTGGTTGACCCAGGGTCAAATCTTTTCCTCCTATTCCTATCCGGAGAAATCAAACCGCTTTTTCCTCCTGTGACCCTAGAGATTGCTGAATCCATCTTCTCGCCAAACAGAGCCTTTCTGTCGTAAGGGATACGACACCACGATTGTTTTGAGGAACGGTCCATGGCTTCATCCACAAACTTCTTGTAGCCGTGATGGAATACAACATGGCTCTGGAGGAACACCTTAGCACATCAATAGCTGCTCTCGCCATGAACTTCCGAGGCTAGTTTCAGCTCGTCTAATGATCTCCTCTGTGTCTAGACCTCTTCTAAGGGCTGTTTCAATATTATCTGACCATACCCTGGTGGCCCTGGGATGGATGATAAGACCACTGCTTGTTTGCATGCTCCTTCCGTCGCCTGGTATACCTTCCTGAGGTCTGAATCGATTTTGCTAATCTCATAACTGAGGCGTCCACTCTTGGAATTGAATCAAAAATCTCGGCATTGGCTTTCGCTAGAGGGTATAGCTTAGAAAACCGATGGAAAGCGACCGGTCTTTTATTCACTCTCTACCATTCACCCGTAACTACCCCCTTAATCTCATCTATTAAAGGGAAGTTTTAGGCTTTCCTTGATAGGCGAGGGAAGTATTTCTTTGTCTTGGACGGGGGTTCAGGGTCTTCTTCCCACTGAATCACATCTTTAACTGCGGCCACAAAAGGCTCTATCAGGCCAAAATCAAAAGTTGACAGATCTTCATCGGTCACCACTGTTTTGTCATTCAAGACATTTTCTGCCCCCGATTTGGGTGGTGCTTCTGTCACCTTCTGTTCTGCCGGCTGTGTAGACAGATCTTGTGATGAGGCCAGTTCCCTAATGGAATCTTTAATCAGATACTTTTATGAGCTTGTAGGGTTTTGCTTATCCATTGTGGCTTCCAAAAAGCATCTACTACAGGCCAATTTCCCCGGTAAGGCCTGATTGCCACATACCCAACAATCACCCTTCCCTGGTTTAGACGAGGTGTGCCGGGGAGAACTCTGACTATGATGTGAGGTATGGGCTAAGTAGTAATGAGAATGGCCTGAGCTTCTCTGCTCTCTTGATCCCCTGTCGCGAGAACTCCAGTGGGAGGATATGCGGGGTGAGTTTCGATGCAGGCTAAGGAGACAGAATCACAGAAAAAAACAGTGTTTCCATTTGCCTGATCAGAGTGCTCTTTTTAAACAATTTAAAAACCTACCTGTCCATTGCAGTCCTTACCTAGTGGGAGTTAAAGGTAGATTTACACCCAGTAAATACCAATGTATCCAATTAAAATCTAAAACAATATTTTCTTTTTATATATATATATATATAATAAAATTAAACAGTAATTAAAAGAAAATATATATATATTTTAAATTAATTTAATTTAATGTAGTTTTTCTACCTTGGCTGGGTTCAATAATAATATTGCAGAGCGGCGGCGGCGGCAGCAGTGTTCTTGGGGAGAGAAACAAAAATAAAAAATGCGCCTACTAAATGCAGTATGTCTGATAATATGGAATTTATTAATTCATTAAAACAGCCAAATGGCTACTCACTAAAAAGTAGTACAAAACGCGCTCATAAAAAGGGGAAGTATAGTCACTGTAGATCGTCAGCCGATGATGGTGGCTTCTCTGGTGAAGATATTGTTGGTTGCTGTCCAGGAAAGAAGTGAGGCAGAGCACTGCGGGAACAGCGAATCCTGAAAGTACCTGTTCGGCGGCTTGCTTTCGGCCTGGAGTGCACATGACTCTCAGGCCTCGTACACACGATCGGACATATCCGATGAAAACGGTCAGCGGACCATTTCCATCGGATATGTCCGATCTGGAGTTTGATCCGATGGCGTGTACACACCATCGGATCAAATTCCCCGCCGGCGGACGGCGCGGTGACGTGTCGGTGACGCGGCAGTGACGTTGACGCCGCCACCACGTCACCGCCACGTCACCGCACCAGGAAGTAAAACACTTCCGCGCATGCGCCGAATCCATTCGGCGGCGGCGCGGCGGCGGTGCGGGACGACATGTCTGCTGGTAAGTGTACTAACCAGCAGACATGTCGGGCGGACAGATTCCCACCGGATAGATTTCAAAGCATGCTTTGAAATCTGTCGGGTGGACAAATCTGTCCGCTAGCCCAAACACACGATCGAAGATGTCTGCTGAAACGGTCCATCGGACCGTTTTCAGCGGACATATCCCCTCGTGTGTACGAGGCCTCAGAGTCAGGAAGTGACGTCAGACAGGGGCACGTAGTGAGATGCGTTTCAATGCTTATGCATTTTTATCAGATCTAATGGGAGGAGGAGACTGGCATACTTATATATGCTCTGTACAACGAGATTGGGGCTGCTGACTGGAGAGGTGAGGAGGATTCTGGGAGGTGTTTGTTTTTTCTTGGGGAGAGAGCAGTTTCAACTGCTGTTGATCCCTTGACAGCCTTGCCCATAATGAATTCATAGACCATTTAAATAGGCTGGGTGTACCAAGATGGCTGCCGCCGTGTCACTGCGCATGAGCCCGACGTGCTGATGGGGCTCCGCCCCCTGATCTGAATAAGCTAAGCCATGCGGTGCGCGCGAAGCGTCCGCATTTTGGGGGGGGGGGACTTGCTGGCTGCCTGGAAGCCGCTATGCTGCCACAACCCAGGTGTATGGGGATGCTACACTTGGCAACACGCTGCCCTCATAGGTAAAGTAAGAAAACTTATCTTAAGCAGTATGAAGGTATGATTTACATAGAGGAACCATTATTTTAAAAAATACTCTGGATGGCCAGCCATACACTCACAGAAGAGAGACAAAAGTCTTCTGACAGTGTCTTTGCCCCAAAAAAGATCCACAAAAAACGTAGTGCCTTTTTCTAAATAACCCCTACTGTGTTTGTGATAATTTTTTTATAAGAGGTTCCTTTGTTTATCAGGCAGTGCAACCTTTTATATTTTCAAATTTTTGGGGGGTCTATTTATACCTTTGATATCTCACCAAAGCATCCCCCCTCAAAAAAAATAGTAAACAATAGTAAAAAAAAAATTGTAAACAAATAAAAATAAAAACATAGTAAAGCCTCATTAACAAAGGGTATGCTACAGCATACATCCCAGCGAGGCTATGTTTACCTGCATGGGGATGCATAGGTCTCTGAGCTCACACTTTGACCAGTGCAGCCACTGTATCCTAATTGACATGAATGGGACTACCTGCATGGGAATGCACAGAACACCTGGGTGAGTAAACTTGTACCTCTACGGGGATTCACTTTAGTATGCCCGATATGAACGAGGCCTTAGTAACAATTTGCAGAGACTTAATAAGTTATGTTGTGTTTGTGTGCACAAATAACGATTTAAATTTTGTGAAAATATCGATTTTATAAACATCTGCATCATTTTGCAGTGTTTAAAAAATCTGTAGCTTTTTTTTTTTTTCTGCAGGGTGTGTGCTTTAAGAAAATGTATGGTTTGGTGAAATGATAAATTATAAATAATGATAATCTACAGGTTTTGAGTAGATTGTTTTCATTCACAGTTTAGTGCACCTTCAGTTTTCACTATTTCACAAAATTATTCAATATAAAAATTGACAAATATTTGTTATTTGTTACCGCAATACAGTTTTAGCTTCTATATTTAATAGGAATTTAGTAGGAGTTTTGAACGTTTTTCCATGTATGTATCCACTAATAATGATTTTAGTGTATTCTTTGAAAAAATAGCAAATTGATAAATATTTGTGCAGATATCACAGGGCCTAAAAAAAACAGTAGCACATTTTTTATTCTACCAGTCCTCTGGTATGGTTTTAGGTGTCCTTTACAAACTCTAAAAGCTATAAGGTAAAGAAAAAGGAAAAAAAGAAGAAAACTTGCAAAAATGACCTGCCCACTTGAGTTTAAAAGTGGAGCTCAGGTCTCCCTTCCATCACAGATCCAAAAAATAAGAGGCATATTCCTTTCTGCCCCGAGGCCAATTAATCTGGTCACCTTCCACTATGGACCTCAATATATGGAGAACACTATTAGTGCCATTTTGGCGTATACAAGTTACCTTGAATGAATGAATGAATGAAAACTTGTATAGCGCGGCACATGCGAACTAAATCGCCTCTGGGCGCTTGTTGTTCCTGTCTCCTTTGATATCAAAAGAGATGAGTCTTGATCTTTCTCCTGAATGCTAAGTGATTCTCTTCCAACCGAATGCTGGTTGGTAAAGCGTTCCATAGACTGGGACCTTGGACCGCGAATCTTCTTTCTCCTTTGGACTTATAGTTGGCTTTTGGAATCTGTAATAGGTTCTGATTGGTGGATTGCAGAACGCGATTGGGGTTGTGGGCTTTTATTTTTCCGCATAGATAGTGGGGAGCATTCCTATGGACACATCTATGCGTTAGACAGAGTGCTTTAAAAGCAATTCTGTCTTTAACTGGCAGCCAGTGAAGAGCTCTCAGTGAAGGTGATATGGATTCCCAGGGTTTTTTTCCAGTCACAAGTCTGGTGGCCGTGTTCTGAACGACTTGCAGACGAGCGATTTGGTATTTGGGGAGTCCGAGGTAAAGGGCATTTGCATAGTCCAGTCTGGAGTTAACAATTGCTCCCACCACGACCGCTAAATCTTTTTTTGGGATGAAAGGGGTGAGTCTGCGTAGTAGGCGCAGCAGATGGTGGGATCCGCTGACTACTGCCCCTATTTGTGTGTCCATTGTCATATAGGAGTCAAAGATGACCCCTAGACTTTTGACTTTGGCGCTAGGGGAAATGATCTTGCCCAGAATTTATTTTGTGTTTGCATATACTGTATCCTTACCTGTGAGCCTTAAGCTGCTGGACGGGGAGAAGGATAATACAGAAGCATGCTGGAGGAGACATCAGGGTTGATTTACTAAAGGCAAATAGACTGTTCACTTTGCAAGGTGTAGTTGCACTCTGCCAGAGCAGTTGCTCCAGAGCTTAGTAAATGAGCAGAAACTCTGCCAACTTTAGTCAATCAACTCCATACTGTACACTTTATGTTGATTATTTAACCTTTTATGGCATTGATATTATATTGGGGTCCACATTTGGAGGCGAGCAGATATACTGTATTACATTAGGTAGCTGGATACACCTTGTGACATTTTGTGACTTTTTTACTGTAGAAATATTCACATATGTAACACCATGGTGATGCACCATTGATTAGCAATGAGCAGAAGTTTGACTTTTATTTATTTTTGTACTTTTTAATAAAACATTTGCTACATCATTATTGTACTCTGAGTATGTATAGTGTGGTGGAAAGCACTGTTGATGTTTCGCAGCATTCAATGATTGTATTTTCTATCACATTGAATTTTATATTCAGACTGAGATTAGCACTGCACTGATTGTTCATTTATATATACAGTAATTATATCTGCCCTGCTTTAATTACAGTACTTTACATTTTTAAGTAGTTATGTATTTTGGGTCGAATGCATGTGCTAATTTAAAGTGCTTACAAGTGTTACTTTTGTGAATGAAAAAAACAAACAAACAAACATTTGCTTTCCTAAAGGTTAGAGGCTTCATAGGATTATTCTATGGATAGCCCAACAACTAATATGTGGTATATTTGAATCAAAAATAGGCTAAAACAACTGAACCTTTAAAGGATTATTGTCTTTAAATGCAGCTTTTGAAATCAAGTACATATGCATGCACCTACTGCTTTCTTTAATTAAGCCTGAGAAAATACTACACATTTTGAATGCTGATACAATATTAAATATTCCAAATTAAATAAAGTAAGCAGAGCTGATTGAAGGCATCAAATATTAATGCAAAAAATATTAATTTTTACAAAACAAATAGGAGCAACACACCAGAATAGAGAAACAACACAAATATAACTGCATTAGCAATAAATATAGTCTATTAAAAGTGATGTATGCTAGATTTTTAAAACATTACTGTCAAAGCAATGGAATAATGATGGTGAAAACATAAATACAGTATTATATTTGCAAACAAATGCAGATTGTAGATTATTACTTGGAAATGCAAGTCTTTTTCTTAACTTATGATACAGAATGTATATTCATTGACATGATTTGGTCAATTATTAAAAAAATAATGTCACAAAGTGAAAGCATAAAATAAACCTTATGAAGACAAAACTAACCCTAGGTTTCACAAAGCTCAGGTAAAATGGACCTATCTGGACATCTCCCTGGTAGACGAGGACTGGTCAGAATTTACTGATACGTATAAAACCTCTGTTAAAAAATCTATTTTACTGTCCTGGAAGGGCGCATAGACCTCTCTGGTTAAAACGTATTAACCACTTGCTTACTGGGCACATAAACCCCCTTCGTGCCCAGGCGAAATTTCAGCTTTCGGCACTGTGTCGCTTTAACTGACATTTGCGCGGTCGTGCGACGTGGCTCCCAAACAAAATTGACGTCCTTTTTTCCCCACAAATAGAGCTTTATTTTGGTGGTATTTGATCACCTCTGAAGTTTTTATTTTTTTGCGCTATAAACAAAAAAAGAGCGACAATTTAAAAAATATATATATATTTTTTACTTGTTGCTATATTAAATATCCCAATTTAAAAAAAAAAACATTTTTTTTTCTCAGTTAAGGCCGATACGTATTTTTCGACGTATTTTTGTAAAAAAAAAAAAAAATCGCAATAAGCGACTAGTTTGCGCAAAAGTTATAGCGCCTACAAAATGGGGAACAGAATTATTATTTTTTTTTTTAATTTTTTTTTTCTAGTAATGGCGGCGATCTGCGATTTTTATTGGGACTGCGATATTACGGCGGACATTTTGGACACTTTTGACACAAATTTGGGACCATTCACATTTATACAGCGATTAGTGCTATAAAAATGCACTAATTACTGTATAAATGTGACTGGCAGGGAAGGGGTTAACACTAGGGGGTGAGGAAGGGGTTAAATGTGTATCCTGGGTGTGTTCTAACTGTGTGGGGGGAGGGGGGTGACTGGGGGAGGTAACCGATGCTGTATCCCTATGTCCAAGGGACACAGATCGGTCTCCTCTCCTCTGACAGCACGTGAAGCTCTGTGTTTACACACAGAGCTCCACGTCCCTGCTGTCATCTGCTTGTGTTCCCGCCGATCGCATGTACCCAGCGGACATCGCGGCCGCCAGGTACATGCATCGGCTCTTCAACGATGCGGCCGGACAGTGTTTACCAGCGGCGCCCCACCCAGTGGCGCGTGCGGGTAATGCACTATAAATGACATTCAAAGACGTCAACTTGGCACCTCAGGTCCGCGCTGTTGACGTATTTTGTCAATAGCGTGGGTCTGAAGTGGTTAATGACGCTATCCCACTGTATAAACGTACTTTTGAACTCCGGAAACGGAACAAAACCTTCCACAAAATTTGGGGTAGATGGTATTATACTTGATCCTTTTACCGCTGTGCCTACGTTATATTTTGCACTGTTGCCAGTTTAGTTTTCTATGTTTGAGTGTATTGCCTAATGTTTATGACCAGGTTGTCTGGTGTTTTTTTTTTTTGTATGTTTTTCTGTTTGTTGCTTTGTCTAAAAATAAAGACGAAACTATAAGCAGAAACTGTTGGAAGTAACTAACAAGCAAAGCGACTTTCAAAGGTAAAGGCAATACAAAGGTAGAGGTAATCAAAAGGTAAATAATTTGCGATTAACCACTTAAGCCCCGGACCATTTTGTTGCTAAATGACCGGGCCACTTTTTGCGATTCGGCACTGTGTCGCTTTAACTTACAATTGTGCGGTTGTGTGACATGGTTCCCAAACAAAAAATGTTTTTTTCCCCACAAATAGAGCTTTCTTTTGGTGCTATTTGATCACCCCTGTGGTTTTTATTTTTTGCGCTATAAACAAAAATAGAGCAACAATTTTGAAAAATAGTCAATATTTTTTAATTTTTGCTATAATAAATATCCCCAAAAAATATATTTCCTCAGTTTAGGCCGATACGTATTCTTCTACATATTTTTGGTAAAAAAAAAATTGCAAAAAGCATTTATTGATTGGTTTGCGCAAAATTTATAACGTCTAAAAAATATAGGGGATAGTTTTATAGGGGATAGTTTTATAGCATTTTTATTATTATTTTTTAACTAGTAATGGCAGCGATCAGCGATTTTTATTATGACTGCGACATTATGGCGGACACTTTTGACACTTTTTTGGACCATTGTCATTTTTACAGCGATCAGTGCTATAAAAATGCACTGATTACTGTGAAAATGACATTGGCAGAGAATGGAGTTATCTACTAGAAGGTGCTGTAGGGGTTAAGTGTTACCTACTGTCAGGGGATGTAAATTGCTGTGACACGTCACTGATCATTGTTCCCGATGACAGGGAACACAATTAGTGACAGTGTCACTAGGCAGAACACTAGGCACTAGGCACAACATCTCCCCGTTCTATCTCTTTGTGAGACGATCGCGGGTGTGCCCGCAGCGATTGAGTCCACAACAACCTCTTTTTAAAGGGGACGTATATATACATCCTTTTGCCTGCCCGTGCCATTCTGCAGACATATATCGGTGTGTGGCGGGCGGCAAGCTGTTAAACTTAGCTTGGTAGTGAGCTAGCTTTTTAAAGCTGAACTATCACCTGAACTATTGGGATAGTATGTTATTTTTCTGAAATGTCACTGTGTTTAATTCTCTAATTTCAATTCTAATATTGTCTGTTATCTGTGATATATATATATATATATATATATATATATATATATATATATATATATATATATATATATATACACACACATAACAAATAAATAAATATACAGTATTTATATTTATATACATACTAGCTGAATACCCGGCGTTGCCCGGTCTTCCAATCTTAACCTTTTGGGGAGGAAGATCATAGTTATATAAATATAAATAAATAAATAATAAATAACACAATGTTTAATTTTTAAATATGAATATTTACTATTTGATTAAAGAGTATTGTATTTCATAACTTTTATAACATTTTCCTTTTCAGTTTGTGAATGTTGAAACAGAGCAAAATATGGTACAATGAAGCAGATTAGTACCAACTCACAGACCTTTAAAAAGTGCGGTTAACTCAACTGACATATTATTGCAATACTTGTTTGTATACTATATTCTTAGTTTCTCCCGCATTTGCTAAAATGAACAAATTATTTGGGGAACCCACCCTGGAGCATGCTACATAAAGTTGCCCATGTGAAAAACATGGTGATCTTAAATCAACTCCGCAGTACCAAATGGACTGCCCTTGTGACTTGTTGATCGTGATGGAAAATGCAAGCGTCACTGGGAGTTGTAGTCTCTTGAAACTAAAAGGCAGATCTGTTGGAATAAGAGGTATTCGTGGAATAAAAACTGTTTCTCCCTTTCCCTTTCCTGTCAAAATAGTAGCTTCCAACACATTAGGCAACATGTTTTTCACACACAGCCTTGTTCCATTGCACAGTTTTGGTGGGTCAAGGTTTCGTAATAAAATATAAGGACATCCAACTTTAAGTGATAGGCGATGTTGTGGCAATCCATCTGGATCAAGGGAATTCAGGAATTCTGGTGGGAAATTCACAGCCTCATCGGCATCTACTACGGTATCAAAAGATTGGTACTCAGTAACTGCTCCTGGTATCATAGAAAGTATTTGATTGTTAATTTCACAGACATTATCATTTTTAGCAGCAAGAATAGCCCTCTCACACAACCAGTTTAGATTGCCTAAGTTGTCTGAAATATTATGGTATACTGCATCTATTAGTTCTGCAACTGACGATACCAGTTTGCAAAAATCAGAGGGAAGTTTTACGTTTCCTGAAGATTCAACTGGTAGTCTACCCTCTCCGATTTCAAGAAGTGTGTTTGAAAAAAATTGAGCATTCTCATCCCTTGGAAGTACTCTCATATTTTCTTTTAATTTGATTTTACTGACTCTTTTCCACAAAACTGAATGCTTTAAACAGGCATATATTTCATCTGCTGGTGTTGATTTTGGAATGATAGGCAGGGTTTGTCTAAAGTCTCCACAGAGAAGCACCAGAGCTCCTCCCATAAAGTTATTATTCCCTCTCAAATCTTTAAAAGTTATGTCAAGGGCCTCGAGAGATTTTCTGTGGGCCATGGTGCATTCATCCCAGACGATTAATTTGCATGTTTTAAGCACCTGCGCTTGACCACTTGCCTTGCTTATGTTGCATGAAGGATTTTGTTGCCTTGCGATGTCTAATGGCAGTTTTAGTGTAGAGTGGGCTGTTCTCTCTCCTTCCATAAGTGTAGCTGCAATTCCTGAGGAGGCAATAGCAAGAGCAACTTCTCCCTGAGCCTGAATTTCAGCCAAAAGTAAATTAGTCACAATGTACCCCCAGGGGCATCGAGAAAAAAAATCCCACCTTGTTGTCTTGTTATATGATCAATAATGATTTGGTATCCTTTTATTTGATCTTGATTTAGAAGTGGTTTCTTATCTGCCACAAATGCACGCAGCTCTTCCATGTTGTACTTCTTCTCTCTCATTAAATCTGCATTCAGTACATCTTGTTGATCTCGTACTGGTGCTTGCAGGCCTAACTGCACTAATGTCTTATTGATCATGGCAATACACTTGTCCTCTAAAATTATTAACGCCCTGTTGAAAATCTCGGGACAAAAAGTAATTTCCAATGTTGGGTTTTCCCTCCGAGTTTTGGCAAGTATATCCTCACTTAGTGCTTCCTTATACTTCTCCCATAAAGTGTTTGGATTTGAAGGACTGCATGTTGTTAGTATTATAGCAAACAGGTTTCTGATTTGGTCTGGTAAAGAAATTAATTTGGCTTCTCTCAATGTATTATCCCAGTGTTGGTCTCCTTCAAGCAAACCAAGCTTCTTACAGGCTTCTCTGTATGCTTGGCACACCTCGCCATTTATTGTTCTCAGCGCTGAGAAAGAAGTTGGTCCTCGAACTGTGTGAAGAAGCATTCTTAGAAAAAAACATTCAGCATTGTTGGGGTGAACTGTATACACTCTTCCTAAAGCATCACTTTCAACTATATTGTGTCCAGGGAGGTGCTGTCCAACTTTTCTTCTACAGAAAACTTTCCTTGGGGCATTCCATGTATAGTATCGAGGAACCTCAGGATAAAGCAATGTTCTTGCAAAAGGATCCTCTTTACATAGTTTAAAGAATGCTGTTAAAGTTGTGTTTGGTGGCTGTTCAACTACTCTAGGAGCACTCTCCGTTGTGAAATGAACTCTCTGACCGTTTTCCAAATGAACACTCAGGTGAACAACTGTAGGGTGTCTTTCATGAATTGGAAACCCTAGGATCCGCCACACTGCTTCGCTGCTGCTTATGTATCTACCCAACTGATACTGGATGACTTCATTGTTTGTATTCTCATTGTTTAGGCTGAACACGGCCATATCACTGCCTTTGTTTACATACTTGCACACATACTTGATTGATTTTACACTGTTGCAGTACTCAACGTTAATGTGTGCCTGGAACATTTTAGAAAGCAGGGGTGAAAATGGCACAACCCACCTGTTGTCTATTTCTATTTCTGTGCCATGTAACTTTACTTTCGCCGTGAACCCTCCATCTTGTGGAGCTCGTCGTCTATATTGAGGATAACCGCCATCTCCAGTTTGTGTTTCTTTAATCAATTCCCTTGGGTATCTCTTGCTGCACTTTCCATCCTTCATACATGGTGAATTGGGGTTTATATTTCCACAGGGTGCATGGATCATATTTTTTGTTACCACTGTATAAAGATTGGGATCCTCTCTTGGGTCTGGGAGTTCAGCAGATATAACCTCATCTATTTGTGTGGGCTGGATTTTGCCTGCCAACCAGATTAAATTGTGTGAGTGTGGTAATCCTCGCTTTTGATATTCAATTGTATACATCCAGCATCTTGGTGGTCCAAACACATGGGCCTTTGTTATAAGTTCGATCAATGTAAACTGTTTCTGTCTGAAGACTCTCGCAATTAAGTCGTGGCGGTCACTGGGTACTTGACCGTTTTTGAGCATTTCCTTTATCTCAGTCCAACCTGGATTGCATGTAAAGGTGATAAATAAATCTGGTCTACCATATGTCCTCACATATGTCATAGCATCTTGAGTATATTCATGCATGTGTCTGGGACTGCCTGTAAATGTTGCTGGTAGTATAACTAAGGTCCCAATGTCTTCAACGTTAGCGTAATTTGCCACAGCATCTCTCAGGTGAATATATTCTTCTACTCTTAGCTTACTCTGATTTAAACGAATAAATAGAAGACGCTCACTTTCAATTTTCGCATACATGTCAACGATGAACTGATGAAACAACTGCCTACAGTTTAATATGTGGTTCTGTTCATTTTCTCGAACCATTAGCCTGTATGCATAGAAATCCATTGCTGAAACCTTTTTCCTGGTTGTTTCACCTGTTGCTGGGTTGACCTGCCTTATATTAAAGTGATACCCATCTTCCCCTCTGGGAAATATCACTGGGTACTGTAGAGCATCATAAGATCGATGAGTTTCTGAAATACGCTGCAATGACTCACCTCGTCGCAGAATTATAATATCTCGTTTATCAAATTCGTTGCCTGATATAACGACTGCTACTTCGTCTACTTGAGGAGCATTGAAGCGTCGCCCATGTTCTCCTGCTGGTATTCGGTCAGCTCTAATGACTACTTTATATTCATCCATTGGCATACGTTCCAATGCTGTTTTAAATGTTTTAATTAGACAATTGTGCTCATGAAAGATCCTTTGTAAGTTTAATACAATCTGACGCCTTGTTCCCAAAATGTAGTAACATCATTGGTCGGCCTCCAATTGCTCATCTCCCATAAAATATAGTTGTAGGAATTTCGGGGCTTGGTCAGGCAAGGGAAGCAATGATCCAGCCTTGTGGTAAATCTGACCTTGCACAGTGAATGTTGATGAAAAGCCAGGATGTTTAATTATTGATGTGGCACCAAAGGATGTCATTTGAAAACATGAATTGTACCTTCTGATGTTATTGAGAAAATGCTTTGACTCCAATGTATCTCCTGATGTGTAAGACAGAAGTTCATCTGGTGGTGATTCCAATTGAGATAGTTTAACTTTCCCATTTTTGCAGCACATTCCAGGTGACTCTGATTTGAATTTCTTGGCTTGACAGAAATTACAAATTATGTCCATTTTTCCAATGGTAACACTGGCATGTTGTGAGTAGACCTTTTGTAGGTCTTAGTTAAATCCTTCAAACAGTAAGCCAAAATTCTCTGCAGCCCTTGTCATTTTGTCTTTCCTTCTCTTATTCTGAAGTCGAATCTCACGCTGTTGCTCGGTTTCTGAAGCTCTAGAAGCATTAGCTCTCTCACTCTTATCGTGAAGTCTAATGTCACGCTGTTGTTTGGTTTCTGAAGCTCTAGAAGCATTAGCTCTCTCCCTCTTATCCTGAAGTCTAATGTCACGCTGTTGTTCGGTTTCTGAAGCTCTAGAAGTAGTAGCTCTCTCCCTCATATCCAGAAGTCTAATGTCACGCTGTTGTTCGGTTTCTGAAGCTCTAGAAGCATTAGCTCTCTCCCTCATATCCAGAAGTCTAATGTCACGCTGTTGTTCGGTTTCTGAAGCTCTTGAAGCTTGTGCTCTATTTCGCAGTGCTGTGAATCTTGTACTGCGCTCCTCAGGAGTTTCTAGCCTACGCTGTATTTTTATTTTTTTTGCCTTAGATTGCACTTGGCCTATAGCTTTACTTTTTCTTCGAGGCATTTTCACACTTTAAAATAATCCACAAACAAAAATGTTAATAAACTTGCAAGTCACAATTGAAATGTACTGTATCACATTTTTCAACATAAAATTGAAAAAGTTACTGAGGTAGCCCTCATAAAAAAGGGCAGAAATTAGAAGGGGTGTGGCTTGTGGGAGGGGTGTGGAGAGGGCATGGTTAGTGGCATGAGCATGGTTTGCAAGCCAGCCCACATACTGACCTGAAGATGCAGTGCAGAGCTTGTGGAGTAAGGTGTAGCTGAGCTGTGATAAAAAAAAAACTGTGGTTAAAGGACCTGTGATGACATTAGTAGGTGTGGCTAAGCTGTGATGAAGAGATAGGTGTGGCTAAGCTGTGATGAAGAGATTGTGGTAAAAAGACCTGTGATGACATCAGTAGGTGTGGCTAAACTGTGATGAAGAGATTGTGGTAAAAGGACCTGTGATGAAATCGGTATGTGTGTCTGAGCTGTGATGAAGAGATTGTGGTTGAAGGACCTGTGATGACATCAGTAGCTGTGGCTGAGCTGTGATAAGGAGACCACAGTCCCATATACTTGCATGGGACTTGAAACAAAAACCGCTGTTTGGAAGTTATGAAGTAACATGTATTTCCCATAGAGTTGAATGGGACTTTAAAGAAAAACCCTTTCCCATAGAGTTGAATGGGACTTTAAAGAAAACCCCCAACCATGGCAAATGGGGGTGGGTAAGGGTTAAACCACCTATCCTATGTTTGTTGCTGACATATAATTAACATGTGTGCCAAGTTTCATGTTAATATCTTTAGCCGTTTGGACGTGATGCTGGAACATACATACATACACACACACACACGTTGAGTTTTATATATATAGATTGTGTGTGTGTATTTGTACAAATGGGAGGGCATGTAACAACAACAAATAATAATCCTTTATTATCCCACAATGTAGAAAACACTGTCTTGTGAGTAAGCAACAGTTTTGATTGACCCTGCACTTTGTCAAGCACAAAAATGTGCTCAGTCATCATTTAAAAGTCACAAACCAAAAATTAACTCAGTGTTGCTTAGTAACAAGTATAGATAAAACAAAGTGAATCAATCACTACATCACTATGTCTATACAACCCACATTATCAGATATCTTATAGTCCATTTGCATCAAATAACTTCTTTATCCACAAAAGATTAATCTTGATACAGGAAATCTCTAATAAGACAATCTAAAAAACAAAAATACAAGAGTGATATATATCATAACACTTTTTAAAATACAACTACAAATCATGATTCTTATGTAAATCTAGTGGTTGCAATGTGGATAGCATATAACATAAGACATTGAAGATATCACATAAGGAACCTTGTATAGCGAGATCTCAAAGAGGAGAAAAAGAGATTTGAAGTGAAGGATAAGGTGTTGCTCGGTCAAGAAAGAGTGTAATGAGAATCTTGGAGGATTGTCGTTATGTAACATTCGCAACTTTCGTCCAGGTGGACCACGGCAGCCACTGTTGATTTGTGACAGTGGTGTGTCCATTGCTGGAGGCCATCGTGGTCTCATAACTAAAGTGCAGGGCCACTAGGTTTAGGATTTGATCCCTGGATGGGGACACGTCCAATTTCCAGTGTCTCGTTAAATTGAGCCTAGCTGCTAACAGCATGTGTGTGGTTGTGTGTCTCAGGTGGTAAGGGATGTCTTCGATGGTGAGGTTGAGGAGTGCAAGAGCAGGAGATGGCAAGAGTTGGGCTCCGGTGACTTCAGAGATAAGCTTAAAGGTGTCGTTCCAATAGTTCTGGATGTTTGGGCATTTCCAAAAAATGTGCAGCAAGTCCCCTTTAGCGGCCTTGCATCTCCAGCAGACGCTGGAGTTTTGCGTCGCGAAAGATGCTAGTTTTGTGGGTGTAAGGTACCAGCGCAGCGAAATTTTCTGCGTGAGTTCCCAAAAGGCTACTGATTTGGTGACTTGGTATACTGATCTAAAAGCACGCTGCCATTGGGCTTCAGTGAAGGTGCATGTGAGGTCAGATTCCCATTTGTGATGTGGTGGTAGTTTGGAGAAGGTACGTTTTTGGCGGAGGTTGTTGTAAAAGTGGGAGATGCCTTTGGTGGTGGAAGCGGGGTCGGTGAGGTAGCTCCACGTCTTAGAGGGAAGAGTGTAGAGGGGGAGGGGGATGGTGCGCAAGCAGTGGCTAACTCGTAGGAAGGTAAACTGTTCAGCGTCTGGGAGTTTGAATTCAGCCTGTAGTTGTGTGAAGGTCTTAGGACGACCCGTCCTGAACTAAGTCTTGAATATGGTGGATCCCATGTGTGGACCACCTTGTCAGTGAAAGGTCCGGTGAGAGGAACCGTAGGGATTCCAGAGGGATTTTGAAGTGAGTTGTGGCAGGAGCTGGACCGAGCATGGAGATCAATTTCCCCCATGCCTGGACCGACGTTCTCATGGTCGGGGGGATGGATGTTGGGAAATGGGCACCTAGAGGGGTGCTTAGTAGCCAACTACTTAGGTCAGGATGGGTGAGTGTCAGACTCTCTATTTGTCCCCACGGTGAGGTGAGGAGGGGTTGGAACCATGCGGGCAACTGGCCCAGAATGGCCGCAGTGTGGTAATCTTTAAAGTCTATTGAACCTGCACCCCCAGCTAATTTGTGTTTGGACAGTGTCGCATGAGTGCATCTAGGTTTTTTGCCGTTCCATAAATACTTGTTGTAGATCGTTTGTAAGGACCTGAAAAATGAGGAAGGTACAGGGATGGGGAGGGTTCTGAAGAGATACAGGACTTGGGGCAAGCAAATCATTTTGAAGGCCGTGAGCCTCCTTGACCAGGAAAGTTTGTGTTTCGCCAATTGTTGTGCAGTGGCTTGGATGGTTTGGAGAAGTGGGGAAAAGTTACAGGAGTAGAGATTTTTAATAGATCTCGGCAGTTGAATGCCCAGGTAAGAGATGTCGTTGTGTGCCCATTTAAATGGATATTGTAGCTGTATGAGGTTTCTGGTTGTGGCATCAATGTTGAGGTCTAGAATGTATGACTTAGTCGTGTTCACTTTGTAGTACGATACCGAGCTAAACCAATTCAGTAATTTTTGTACCTCAGCCAGGGAGGATGTTGGGTTAGTGAGGATGAGAATGACATCGTCAGCAAAGAGGCTGATCTTATGGGACTGTGGACCAATTTGGAGGCCTGTAATGACATTGTGAGAACGTATGTGTTCCGCCAGGGGTTCCATAAGCATGTTGAAAATGAGTGGAGATAGTGGGCACCACTGGCGTGTGCCGTTTGTAATGGAGAAGGGGCAGGAAAGCATTGGGCCATAGGGTTGGTGTAGAGTGCTAGTATGGCTTTTAGGATGAAGCCTTTAAAGCCAAACTTTTGGAGAACGGCATTAAGGTAAGTCCAGTTAACCCTGTCGAACGCCTTCTCTGCATCTAATGATAGCAGCAGAAAAAAAATGAAAAACAATATCTATGGAGAGGTATTGAAGGTCAGACTATCGAGGCCAAGGAAGTAGTATAAAAATATAATTTTTAATATAATCATTGAATAAAACAAATTAGATGCATGGTAACATAAACATAAAAATAACACTAATACATATATACAGGTGAACCACTCTATACACAATATCCCTAAAGTCGCCGACGCACGTTTCGCCGTGGGGCTTCTTCAGGACGGATGTTTAAGGATTTTGTAAGAAGATGTATAAAAATAGTTGTATGGCCGATGACTCTGCAACCAATGCAAACCAGGGCACACACCACAATCGGGTATTCGATAGTATGTAGAATATTGGGTTCAAAAAAGTAGATCTGTTAATTGACAATAAAGTCAAGATAAGGGTATTCCTAGGATGCATACAAAAAATATGATGCTAATGGCAGCCTCCATTCCGTGATATAGGACCATAAAGCCAACTGGGACACATAGCCAGAAAATATATTGAGCTTAAGGTTCTCGAGGTGTATCAAGCAACCAAACAGAGCATGGATTTTTAGACTTCCAAGTATGAGCCAGCCAATCAGAGGGTTGATTAGTACAGGCGTCCGTGTCCCAGGGTGTACATCTGCATGATAGCAGCAGAGAAGGCGTTCCGGTGGATTCTGCGTGGTGGATTAAATTGAGCATTCTCCTGGTGGCGTCTGAAGCCTGCCTGCCCCGTGTGAATCCTGTTTGGTCTTTATGGATTAAAGTGGGCATAATTCCAAGCAGCCTTGAGGCAATGGTTTTGGCGTAGATTTTGAGGTCGAGATTTAGAAGGGATATGGGGCGAAAATTCTGGGGGATGTTGGGCTCCTTCCCTGACTTCGGTAGAGTTATAATCAAAGCTGATAAGTATTTTTTGGAAAAGGTAGAAGAAAGGGCAGCGCTATTAAACAGTTCAGCGAGGTACGGGGATAGAGAGAAGGAGAATTGTTTGAAGTATTCTCCTGTCAGGCCGTCGGGGCCAGGTGCCTTACCATTAGGGAGGGAGGCAATAGTTTTATTAATTTCCTGTTCTGTCAACGGGGCGTTAAGCGCCTCCAGTTGTTGTCCGGTCAGGGATGGCAGGTTTATCTTATGTAGGAAGTCGTCAATTTCGTCCTGTGTGGGTTGTGGGGTACCAGGATCTCGTTTCAAATTGTACAGATCACTATAATAAGCGCTGAACGCATCAGCTATGTCCTGCGGGTTCGTCAAAGTGAGGTTTGAGTGGGGGTGGATTAAGTAGGGAATCTTAGCTTTTGCGCGTCTGCCCTTAAGGCGTTGGGCAAGCTTTTTCCCTGCTTTGTTGGAGGTGGAATATGAAGTCGCTTTGAATTTCCTCTGGAGGAATTCATAGGAGTGTAGGAGTAGTGTCTTAAGTTCCTGTCTTAGGGACAGTAAGAGGGTCGTCTGGGGGCCAGTAGCGTTAGTTTTGTGTGCTGATTCTAAGGAAGCTATTTGGGAAGTCAGGTCATCCAAGCGCTGCATTTTCTTTTTCTTATGATGGGAGCTCAATCTTATCAACATTCCTCTAATGTACGCCTTGTGCGCGCTCCACACCACCGCAGGGTCAGACACAGAGCCCTTATTCAGCATAAAAAAGTCATCAATTTGTTCTGAGATATCTGGCTTGTATTTGTCATTTTGAATAAGGTAGTTATTTGCCCGCCAAACAAATGTGGGTTTATGTGAGTTGGGATCATCTATCGTTATTGATATCGGGGCGTGGTCTGACCATGTTGCAGTGTGGATCTCAGACATGCATACTTTCTGTAAGATCCATTTGTCAGTTAAGAACAAATCAATTTTGGAGTATGAGGAGTGCCTGTGGGAGAAAAAGGTATAGTCCCGGTCCGAGCCGTGGAGACATCTCCATGCATCATATAGGTCATGTCGAAGAATGAAGTTTTTCAGAGGAGATTCACGTCTTTTTGCGGCTGAGGTGGAGTCTAAAATAACATCCGGGACCATATTGAAGTCCCCGCACACTATGGGGTATATGTGGCCCGGTTTATGTTGCAAACAGTTATTAGAAAACGACCTTCAGTGTCTGCAACAGAGTCTAGGAGTTGGAAGTCTAATGTATCTTTGAACGCTGTCATGACACCTTTAGTTTTGGTAGAGTGGCTAGCGTGAAAAACATGTGGGAACTGCCGATTGGAGCAGAGGGCCGTATCTGACGGGAGCAGGTGTGTTTCTTGGACACACACAATGTCACTGTGGAGGGCCGTAGCGGTCTTCCACAATGAGTGTCGTTTGGCAGGGTGATTAAGACTGTTCACATTTAGTGAGAGAATTGTGAGCGGCATCTTGAGGGCTGCGGCCCGGTGTGTGTAACTGGATAACACTTACAGATAGTTGACTTCGACCAGACCTGGTGTGGATTAGGGAGGATGTCCTGAGGTAGGAGTGCAGCAGCAGACCAGGGGTGTGCGGTCCCAAAGTAATCGTCGCTGTAGAGCCGGTTCTTGAGCTTTGGTGTGGAGACTAAATGGTAGTAGAGTGGCAGACAGTGGTCCTGGAAGCAATGAATGCGAGAAAGCTGCAGATAGAGCAACAAGTTATCTAACCATAAAATGAAAAACTTAAACCAAAAAGATAAAGCAGGAGATTGATTAGTGCGATCCGGTATAATGAAAACCCAGGTGGGTCACAATGCTAGCAACATCAACAAAGGAAAGTTTCTTAGAGGGGGTGTAAGCCACCACTGAAGCCTCTAGGTGGGGGTATCAAACAGTTATTAACTCGAGGAGTCGGGTGTACAAGGAATATAACAAGCCAGAGCTCAGGGGAACTATGTGAACGTTGTGTGGCCAAGGCACGTAATGGCATTTCAGTTGAGGTTGCGATCCATGCGTTTGTTCTGGGTATTCGGCCCCCCCTGAGAAGTGGTGGGTTTGAGAGGTTCTAGCAGGATTCCCCAAGCGTGGAGCAGACGCATGCCGTCATCTAGAGTGTTGATGCTGTGGGTCTGACCATTTCTCACGATGAGGAGGGTGGCAGGATAACGCCACTTGTATGGCACCTTGTGGTTCTGGAGACCCTTAGTAATCGGGCTCAGATGGCGCCTTTGTTGTAGTGTGAACTTGGAAAGGTCAGGAAACAGTTGGATGCCAGTGTAAGGAGCAGGCAGTGGCGATTTGGTTTTGATTCCCATCATAAGTTTTTCTTTGACTTGATAGAAGTGGACCCTCATTAGTACGTCTCTGGGGACTGAAGCTGCCAGGTGGGAAGGTTTGGGGATTCTGTGGATCCTGTCTATTATCAGGTCGCGTGGGGCTGTATCAGGAACGACAAGGTGGAGCAATTCCTTGGCATAGCGAGGCAGGTCCGCGGGGAGAATGGATTCTGGGACCCCCCTTAGCTTAACATTATTCCTGCGGGACCTGTCTCTAAATCGGCCAGCTTGGCGCGCATCCATGCCTGATCCTCCTTCACCTCCTCATAGGCGTCTATTATGCCGTTTACTGTGGATGTGCAGTCAGACATTCCCCTTTCCACATTAGTAACCCTGTCGTCTAGGGAGTGAATGTCTGAGGTGACTTTGGCAAACAGGGAGGAGAGGTCTGTCATGAGGGATGTCTGTAGTGAAAGGAGCATGTCCTTCAGGGTGCTGTCCATGACTGGTTGGCCTGAGGTGGGGAAGGACGCCATGGAGGAATGTAAGGCCTGGTTAGAGAGGAGGGGGTTGAAAGCCTGGGCCTCGATTTGCGGGTGGAGCGCTCGCGGCGGCGTGTCAAGCCGCATCTTGGCTTTAGCTGGGCTGCGGAGGAGGGGGTCACTCTCCTGGAGGTGAGATAAGGCAGCATCGGTACCTGGCTGGGGGATTCCCCTGTAGTTTCGTCCGGGAGGTCCGTATAGGAGTCTCGAGGTTCTTCCAGGCCGGCGCCATCTTGGATAGCTCCGGTCCGCATCGCCGGCTTGTAGGCGAATTCTGTCAGTTTTTGCGGCTGGTACTCCGGGTTTCTCTTTCTGGACATGCTGGGGAGGATCACCGCAATGTCTGGAGTAGAAGTGTGGGTAGATGGTGGCTCGATGTTGGCCGTTGTCGCTGATTCTATTCACCTGGCTTAGGAGCTGTGCTTTCAGGCGTCCATGTCCCTCTCCGGCCCGCCACGCCCCCTCCCCATTTTTGGATCTTGATACACTCTTGTCAGAAGGAACCAATATATCTTAAAAAGATTAAACATTTATTTTCTGTACAAATGATACTGTGTGTAAAGAGGGGTTATTTTGGGATGCTGCTTGCTATTATCCCCTTGTCTAATGTAGGTATCGTACCTAATTGTTGATCATCTACTCAGAGTAACCCATATATGAAATGTATCAGCCATCTTTTGCAATCCTGTTCTAAATTTGTCAGCATCACTAACTTTTCTTTAAACTGTCTAAAGTCACTCTTAAAACAAGGGGGTGAAAGCCCACAAACTATTAAATGGATTTTTATGAATCGATTTCACATATAAGTCTCATTGAAGTCTCATATTACTTACTACATACAGTATATAGATCTGAGTGTTTATAAAGAAAACATTCCCACACATATATTGAATTTTATACACAGTCTATGATTACCTCTCATTGAAAAGTAGGAGGGTACAAATGTCAGCATGCTTTTGATTTTCAGAAAGTGGGATAACCTGTGCGCACTCTTAGGCCTCGTACACATGACCGAGAATCTTGTCGTAAAAGAAATGTTGTTTTGCTCAACAAGGTTCTATTCAGGCTTGACAAGAATCTTGTCAAGCTTTCCCTGCATACACACTGTCAAGACAAAATCTTGTCATTCTCAAACGCGGTGACGTACAACATGTATGACGGCACTATAAAGGGGAAGTTTGATTCCATTGGCGCCACCCTTGGGGCTTCTTTTGCTAATCTCGTGTTACCGCGTGTTAGTAAAAGTTTGGTGAGCGACGATTTGCACTTTTCAGTCTTCGTGCTTTCTGATCGTTTTCTTCGGTTCAGTTTGTGCTTGTGGGTTTGTATCTTGTCTTTCAGGGCCTGTGGTCAGGTTGTATTTGTTTTACAGTGTGTTCCTGTCTGCTCGTTTCTGATTTTCAGGTCGTTCTTCATAGGACTTGCTGTTCTTCACTGCGTTCTGTTTAGTTTGTTCCTTCTGATTAGACGTTTATTTTTTAGCTATGTTTCAGGCACCTGCTCATCGTAGAGTTTGTGTTGTGCAGTCGGTTTGTGTTGGTCTTATTGTTTTACACCTAGACGATGCCATGAACAGGGTGAGGAGGCGTTCATGGACCAAAAATTGGTTGCTCCGTAGGAACCAATTCTCTCATATGCCTCTGCTGTGGGAGATCCAGGAGAAGAATCCTGATGATTACAGGAATTTCCTTAGGATGTCTGACCCCGTTTTCCAGCAGCTCTTGGCTTTGGTGTCGCCCTATATCACCAGGCAAGACACCGTAATGCGGGAAGCCATCATCGCTGAGTAGAGGCTAGTTGCCACGTTACGCTATCTGGCAACTGGGAGAAGCTTGCAGGACTTGAAGTTGACGACGGGCATCTCCCCCCAGGCTCTGGACTTCATAATCCCAGATACCTGTTCTGCCATTATACAAGTCCTGCAGGAAGACTATATGAGGGTAAGTTTTCTCCTTTAATATCACATTCAAAGTATTTAATGTATGCTAATGTATTTTTTTCCTCCTTCCCTAATTACCATGTTTGTAATATGCTGTAAATGTCCTCTTTGCCCCCATGCATGCTGTAAGTTTGTAATGCTCCTTTTTTGGGCTACATGCATATTTCCCTTCACTAACCTCTCCAGCATGCTATCATGGGCCCAAACACGCCTAGCCTACTCCCTTCCCAATGTATTTTGTGAGATCCATTGTAGTGCTTTACCCCCCCCCCCCTAAAATATGTTTTAAAGTATAGCTTTACCTTTTTTTTTTTTTTTTTTGAGGTCCCAAACTCATCTAGGCCCCCCTAAAATGTGTTTTAAAGTACAGGTATACCTCCACTTTTAAGTACACAATGGGGTTTATTTACTAAAGATGGAAAGTGCAAAATCAAGCTCACTTCTGCATAAAAAACAATGGATTTTTCAGGTTTTATTACCAAGGCTTAATTGAACAAGCTGGAGTTAAAAGCTAAAAGCTTGTTGGATTCGATGCAAAAGTGAGTCTGATTTTAATGCTTTCCTGCTTTAGTAAATAAACCCCATTCTGTACTTAAAAGTGGGGTATGCCTGTATAGCTTCTCTTTTTTTTTGAGGTCCCAAACTCATCTAGCCCCCCCTAAAATGTTTACAATGGTCCATCAGAGGGGGTGAGGAATATGATAATTTGGCCTTATGTTTTTGTATTTAAATGCTCCTTAAAATAAATGTTATAATGATGTTGGCCAATAAAGTTTTTGTATAATCTGCTTGCAATGTTATGTGCAAAAGTTAAAAAAAAAATGTTATCTTGTTTGATTCCACAGCTTCCTTCCTCACCACAGGAATGGCAGACTGTGGCATCGGAGTTTGCTACGCGGTGAAACTTCCCCAACTGCGGTGGAGCCATTAACCGTAAACACGTCTGCATCATGCCACCACCCCGTTCTGGTTCCCAATACTACAACTACAAGGGGTTTCATAGTATTGTGCTGATTGATGGCGGTGGTGTCAGCACAGTGTGAGTTCCTCTTTGTGGATGTGGGGAAGAACGGCTGGATGTCGGATGGGGGAGCCTTCAGGCAGACAGAGTTTGCTCTTCGTCTCCAGGGTGATGACCTTGTATTGCCACCAGATGCAGAGAATGTGTAAGGACTCCCCTTTGTGTATCTGGCTGATGAAGCCTTTGGCCTGGGACAGCATCTCATGGGGCCATTCCCCCAGCGAACCCTCACCCCAGAGAGAAGGGTGTTTAACTACCGGCTGGCCAGAGCCCCGAAAAGTTGTGGAGAAAGCCTTTGGGATAATGGCCAGCCGGCTCCGCCTGTTTTTAACCTCTATGCACATGGCAGAATATAAATGGAACTATATTTTTTGTTGCTGTATTCTCCATAATTTCCTAAGGAAGGTCTAAGTTATAAAGGGACAGATCAGATAACACCAAACAATAATGTTAAAATTGTTGGTAACTTGACACAACAAAATTTAAAAATAAATCATGAGGATGACTAGAAATTAAATAATAATTAAAAATGCAGATCTGCATTTAAAAAAATAAAATAAAAATATCTTGCTATATAAATTAATCAAAAATATTCATGAGATCAGCATGAAAAATGTTACAAAAAGTTAATCAGAACTCTGTGTGAAAATCAGCAGGGCCGGTGAAATACCGGTGAAATATGTTCCTGCGTTCCAGGCGCGGACTTATTCTGCGCCGCGGGATCGGATTGGCTGCTGGTTTCTGCATCCGTTAATGCGCATGTGCCTGTGTTGCCAACCGTTTTTTTTTTACAGCGTGACGAATGAAATGCTATCTCCATCACAAACATCCACTCTCGGTATGCACATTGCAGTTTCCGGCCGTAGCCGAAGGTGCGCTCCTGTCTGATACTTTACATGTACCCTCCCCCTTTCTCTCAGCATGCGCCTTTTTTGGGTTTCTATACAGGAGATGCTGGTAGGGGGAGGAGTGGAGACAGCAGAGGAGGACGTGAGTTCAGCTTAGCCTAAGTGTAAGCAACTTGCAGTCCTGTCGGTGGCTTACCAAATAAATAGTGGGGAGGAGTGAGGAGGACAATGGGGGGGAGGGGGAGGGATGGGCTCTGTGTACGTGCTGCAGGCTCAATCTGTAAAGATCGTTTTTGTGATATAAAATAAAACAACAGTGGCTGTTTACTGCTCTGGTATTTATAGGGAGCATGTTTTCTGAGCGCATATACACCTCCCTGTCCCTAACCCATTACTGAGGCTGTTCACCAAGCACAGTCTCCTTTCCTGCATGAAAAAACCACCTCAGTGTTTCAAGGTGTGTGGCACTACAAAGTCCCAGCAAATGCCATGAGAGGGGAGGCAGTCAAATGATAAACAGTTCCATCCGTATAGTGTGTGTTTATAAATGCATATATAATCATTTATATGATAAAAGTTGACCATTTATCGTGCGTTGATGGGCTTGCAGATGTTTATTATTTTTTTTTGTAAGTAGTGAGAAATTTGGTGTGGAAGCACACTGAGTATTTCTTTAAAATGGAAAGACGGAGTAGTGTAGTGATGGGGGAGGTGGATGGACATTGCAGGCTAGTACCTTAATAAGGCAGGGGGTATAAGGCACCTCTCTGTGAGATGGTATAGAAAGTAGTGCCATAGTGAAGTATATAGGTGTAATTTTAGGGGGTGATAATAAAGTCTGGCGGTGGCAGGGGGTGAAACTTATGTCATGGCGGTGGCAAAGGGGGTGATAAAACAGTCTGAACGAACGTTCGTGGCAGGGGTCGATATGTCTGTTTTAACACTGGCGGTGGCAGGGGGTGATGTAAGTTTCTACTTGGTGGTGGTGGCAGGGGGTGATATGTCTGGTGGTGGTGGTGGCAGGGGGTGATATGTACACCTGGTGGTGGTGGTGGCAGGGGGTGATATGTCTGGTGGTGGTGGTGGCAGGGGGTGATATGTCTGGTGGTGGTGGTGGCAGGGGGTGATACTGTCTGGTGGTGGTGGTGGCAGGGGGTGATTGTCTGGTGGTGGCACCACTGGGGGTGAAACCTCCCTTTTCCATATATGTCTGGTGGTGGTGGTGGTGGACCACAACCAGGGGGTGATATGTCTGGTGGTGGTGGTGGTGGCAGGGGGTGATATGTCTGGTGGTGGTGGTGGCAGAGGGTGATGTGTGGTGGTGGTGGTGGCAGAGGGTGATATGTGTGGTGGTGGCAGAGGGTGATATGTGTGGTGGTGGTGGTGGTGGCAGAGGGTGATATGTGTGGTGGTGGTGGTGGCAGGGGGTGATATGTGTGGTGGTGGTGGTGGCAGGGGGTGATATGTCTGGTGGTGGTGGTGGCAGGGGGTGATATGTCTGGTGGTGGTGGTGGCAGGGGGTGATATGCCTGGTGGTGGTGGTGGCAGGGGGTGATATGTCTGGTGGTGGTGGTAAGCGCAGGGGGTGATGTGAGCTGGTGGTGGTGGCAGAGGGTGATATGTTGGTGGTGGTGGTGGCAAAGGGTGAAAGTCACTGGTATTTCTGGTGGTGGCAGAGGGTGATTAGTGTGGTGGTGGTGGTGGCAGGGGGTGATATGTGTGGTGGTGGTGGTGGTGGTGGCAGGGGGTGATATGTCTGGTGGTGGTGGTGGCAGGGGGTGATATGTCTGGTGGTGGTGGTGGCAGGGGGTGATATGTCTGGTGGTGGTGGTGGCAGGGGGTGATGTGGTGGTGGTGGTGGCAGAGGGTGATATGTCTGGTGGTGGTGGCGGCAGAGGGTGATATGTCTGGTGGTGGCAGCAGAGGGTGATATGTCTGGTGGTGGCAGCAGAGGGTGATATGTCTGGTGGTGGAATACTATGGGTGTGTTCTAATAAATCTTCACTGTGAAGCAAAACTTAGTTTACTGTATTTGCACTGGAATTGCACTTTGAAATATTTTTACAGAACAGGCTGTATTTGACAGCCTCAGTGTTCAAACTGTATATGCGCTCATCATCCTAATACTCATACACACAAACGTGGGCTCGGTTTAAGGCATGAACTCCAGCCCGACTGAGAAATACGAGTCCCACTCCGAGCCCTGATCAGAACTCTGTGTGAAAATCACGCAGCGAGAAAAAAGAGAGTTCATTATTGTTCATCTTAATAATTTTTACAGCGTGACGAATGTGCTATCTCCATCACAAACAGTATTTCTTACCGAAGGTGCGAAAAACTCCTGTCTGATAAACTTTATTCGTGAGCATGCGTGGGTTTCCTCTGCATACACACAAACGTGAATAAGTGAAGCTCTTGCACCAGCAAATAAATAAAGTTTCTTGAAACAATGGGGGGAGGGGGGGTGTGTACGTGCTGCTCAATCTAAACGGTTGTGTATAAAATAAAACAACAGTACGAGTATTAGGATGATGAGGCGCATATACATGAACACTGAGGCTGTCAAATACAGTTCTCGCTGAAAAAACAAAGTGCGAGATCCGTCGCAAAAAGTGCAAATGCATAAATGTCAAATGATAAACAGTTCCAGCGAGGACCTCGGCCGTAGTGCAAATGCATATATATCAAATGCGATAAAAGCTTCCATCCGTCGGGATGTTGCAGCCCGTAATTCTGAGCCGAAATAAGTGACTTTCTTTAAATAAATGAGCTCACATTGCGCTTCTCTATTTTTCTCGACGAGATCCACAACAGTTTTCTGGATGAAAAACATAAACACGGCTGACCGTTGCCATTCCCGACGGGCGGGTCTGCCGAATTCGACGGCCGGGAGATGAACCTCGACGGGCAGGATTTTACTTGATGGATTTTGCCAAGGAAGACGGTTGTGTGTACGAGGCCTAAGAGTCCATTTTTATGTGTGTGTATTATTAAAGTTTTATCTACACTACTACACCATTTGAGGTTTCTCTCCTCCTTGCTGACATCCTGGGCACGGGCTGTAGTCCCCCCCCCCCCTGTCTTTCCCTTTAGGAAAGCCACATTATAGGGGATAGAGGAGAAAAGTAGTGAATATTATCAACAACAATCCCAGTAGAAGACAACAGTGAAGAGTGGGGAAAAGTTGATGCGCCTGATATAACATATTTGTAAGGTGACCGGGAGTTATGGGAGACCGGTAGAGGACAAACATCATGGTTCAATAGTCCAATAAAGAAAACAGACCTTTGAGGCATTTGAGGACTGGTTCCTATGTCCGCTGTCTATTACATGGGACGTTTTAGAACTCCACATTCATCCATTGATCCATATTGAAATATTGAACTATTTTGCACGCTCAGCACCTATTGAGTGTATTTTTGCACTATTTTGCTATTTGCACATTTGCACCATATTTATTGATTGCTTCTCTTTTTACTTGTTGATGTTTCATTCTAGTATATTTTCTTTGTGGAATAGTAAGTGTTAGTTTGCACATTTTTGCACTATATATGAATTCATCTGGAATTCATGTTTTAGCACATTTATTACCATTGAAGTTTGCACGTTTTGGTTTATTTATTTATTTAGTGCAAGATCACTTTAAGAGTTACTATATTTACGTGTACGGTGAACACTGTTAGATCTAGCAGCTTTTTTGCTCCAGCTTCCTATCATTCATATATGCTCACTAGTAGCGCGAAAGACACTTTATCTCAGCTAGACAAGTTATCTGCAGCAAGATGAGCATCCATTTACTGTCAGAACTGGTGTACAGGCCTTTTGTCTTTGGAACAGGATCTTTCAGCTGTTTGGTGGTGTTACCAGAGCTCAGGGGCGTTGCTAGGTGCCAAAAAGACCAGGGGCTTCAGCCCGAAGCCAAGCCGGGGGGGGGGGGCGCGGTCGGCGGAGTGGCGCAGGGTGACCTACCTGGCACACATACCCTGTTCTACGTGTGTGTGCACACCCACACTGACCTGTCCTACATACACACACACACACACACACACACACACACTCTCTCAACTATAAAACATACAAGTTATTTGTAAACTACTCTATACAGCTTTATTAAACAAAGACATAAAAGTGACAAGCTTGGCTCTTGCCATTTAACTTCATTTGTACATGCTACCTATTGTTATTTAATAGTGATTGCCAGCACCCTAGACCCAGTATGATTACAGCACACATATAAACATATAACCTCTTTAACAATGGTTTTCCCACATTGTTTAGAGATTGATCATGAATTATAGGGAAGCAGAATAACATTGATGGCAATATATATATATAGATATCTTTATAGGATTCCAGTCTGTTAATTATTTGCTGCAACCATAACCCATACAAGTTATTAGTGGACACATACAAGTTATATGTAGAACCATACAACTCTCTACAGCTAAATACATACAAGTGACATGCTTGGCTCATGCAATTTTACTTTTGTACATGCTACCTAATATTAGTGATTGCCAGCACCCTAGACCCAGTATGAATGCAGCACACATGTAAACATATGCATATATTATAGTTTTCTTGATTTTTCCTGTGATGAACGATGGTGTCAGAGATCCTGCACTTTGATTGTCAGCGTTGCTGCACTTGCTGCCTAATGTGTTTAGGGTTAATGTACACAAATAAGGATGATAAATAATAGAGCTCACCTTCATTGCTTGGGCCAGCGATGGTCTTGGAGAATGGGTGCTGGTGGTCAGCCATATCCAAATGGTTAAATGAGTTCCAAATCCACCCCACCAAGAAGATCCACTGTGAATCCAGGACAGTCCAGCAGCAGCACATTTGGCACCACTGACATACAGCATCTTCTTTCAGCAGCAATCCCTTATTAAATAATAATAAAACAAAAAAGCCCTCTTGCCTGGCTGTTTCAGGATACTTTCCAGCAGCAGCACGCAGTCCTGACAATTCCCTTTAATGGCTGTCAATCCAAAAGCTGATGCACTTGTCGGTTGTCCTTGCTGTCAGAGGTGTCTTTGGAAGAGGTAGGAAGGGAGGAGGAAAGCCAAGGATATGAAGAAGTAAACATCCATTTTAGACTTCGGTGCAGTGCTGTGATCGCTCTGTCCAGAGCTCAGCTCAGCTGCCAGGGATGCTGATCACACATACACATCAGCAGGGGGGAGCGGAGAAAGTCAGTGGGAAGTCCAGCATACCCTTGCACTTTGAAGGAATCAAGTCTAAGTGAGCACAGCATCAAAGCCTGGATTAAATTGCCAACACCCTGTCCACAGCATCAGAAGCTCAGGCTTTTGTTCACTGCATCAGTCAATGAACAGGACTGCCTGATGTCACCTACCTCAGCCGTGGTGCGGCGTCGACACTCAGGAGCCGTGGAGACACTGCAGAGCCTCTGAACTGAGCAGATGCCGCACCGGGCAGGATTGTAATTCCCGCCTTCTAAGCTTGCAGCGACTGTAATGCACGTCACACATCCCGCGGTCCCGGATTGGACAAGTGGGACGTCCATCATAGGCACCGCATGCTCCAGAAGGCAGAAGCTGCTGTGTCACTCGGCGGCGCTCGGAAATGAAATGTTCCCTGCTCGGCGGCACTCGGGGCTAATAGTTAAATGCCTGATCACCGAGACTCGGGGCTTTTCATCGACCCATTCGGGGCTCCAGCCTCCCCAGCCCACCCCTAACAACGCGCCTGCCAGAGCTAATGTGGACTTTACTGAGAGGGATTATGTGTATGAGGATCATAAGTAGCTGTTTGTGTAATTAAATGTTTTACTAAAGTAGATATTCTCAGCTAGCTTCTGTGTTGTCATAGAGTCTCATTAAGGTGATGCTATGCAGCCATATATTACACTGATTGAGCCACAGAAACATTGTTATAAAATGTATATTTATCAGCGTATAACACACACTTTTTTCCCCTTAAAATCAGGGGAAAATCGCGGGTGTGTGTTATAGGCTGAACCCCGCTGTCTGAGAGAAGAGGAGCAATCGCCGCTAAATTACATAGAGCCGAGATCTTCTTCCTGTGTATCCAGTGCTCCGTCACACACAGCCACACCTCCTGGCCCTGCGTTGGTCTACTGTACTGTCTATCATATGAGCAGGGACAGGAGGCGTGGCTGTGAGTGATGGAGCACCGGATACACAGGAAGAAGATCTCGGCTCTATGTAATGTACTCGCTCCTTTTCCCTCAGATGTAATTTAGCGGCGATCTCGCTCACCCTCTTCCCTCGGAGACAACAGAGATGAAGGAGATCACGGCTCTATGTAATTCAGCGGCGATCTCGCTCCCCCTCTTCCCTCGGTGACAACAGAGATGATCTGACGCTAAAAGGCAAAAACTGCAGATTGGCACTGAACAGGGAGAGCATTTTGATAAATGTATAGGCTGCAGATGGGCACTAATTAAACTGCATTGAAGATCAATGCTTCAGATGAGCACAGATCTGGCTGCATTGATGCTAAGATACCATTATTTTGCTTCTAAGTGGTTCATTGAAAAAAACAAAAAACGTTCCTCTTAAATTGGGGTGCTTGTTATATGCTGATGCGTGTTATACGCCGATAAATAAAGGTATATGTCTGTGCAGCTTTTATAATCGTTTATTCTGTAGTGTATGCATGTTTTCATCCTTAACCTGTTTTGCATTATTACTATAACTTTGCTCCCTTTTTTAAACTTCAAATAAAGTTACTCCTTGTCTGCTCCTTTTGCCAATTACTTATTTTGTTAAATAATTTCCCGTCATTAGAGTTACAGATTAATTACTGTTACAGATCTACTGTCCATTTATTGTATTTTACATTTATCTATGTAAGCTGCTTTATTCCACTAGCCAGATATCTAATAGTTAAATTGCTTCTTGGGCTCTTAATACATAATAGATATGATTTCCCTTCATGGTAATAAGTATACCTGCTCAGTATATGCATGCCTTCTGGATCCTGCCACGGTGGGAATAGTTTTGGCTCATATGAACCTAGTATGGATTATTCTCAATAGACAAAAGTGAAGCAGTGCCAACTTTGTGATGCAGAAATGAGGATTGTAAAGAAAGATTTAAACCTCCAGAGGGCTACAGTATTCATTGGAATTCTCAAGTTCTGTCATCTCTCAGGATAATTTTTATATTTATTTCTCAATGTGACAAATGTTTTAATTTGTCATACATGAATATGGTTTCTATGCAAAAATATAAGCCTTTGCTTAGTACATTATATAGTTATGAAATGGATGTTCTCCCACTGCTACTGAAACGACAGCTGATATATGGTGTAGGCAAAGAAAACATAAATAAAAAAAAAGCTGGATTTACTCTATATCATTATGATGTGCTTTAAACACAACTTTAAACTCTATGTCATCCCAATTACTAAAATGTCATAAACGTTTTAAAGTGTAATGTAAAATAATTATTAGTATTTAATAGTATATCAACTAATATACTAATATAATTAGTATTTTTAACCACTTCCATACAGGGCATGTTCACCCTCTTCCTGCCCAGACCGATTTTTTTTTTTTAGCGCTGTTGCACTTTGAATGACAATTGCGCAGTCATGCAACACTGTATCCAAATGAAATCTTTATGTACAGTGTTCCCTCCATGATCAAATATAGCTTTTGTTTGGTGGTTTTTGATCATCTCTGTTTTTTTTTTTTTGCGCTATAAACAAAAGAAGAGCAACAATTTTGAAAAAAAACATCATTTTTTAATTTTTTGATATAATAAATATCAATTTAAAAAACAAAAACAAAAAATATATATATATTTTTTCCTCAGTTTAGACTGATACAGTCCGAAAGTTATAGCGTCTACAAAATAGGGGATAGATTTATGGCATTTTTTTTTTTTTTTTACTATTAATGGCGGCGATCTGTGATTTTTATTGTGACCATGACATTGCTGCGGACATTTTTGACACATTTTTGGGACCATTCACATTTATACAGCGATTAGTGCTATAAAACTGCACTGATTACTGTGTAAATGTATTAATAATTACAATAATGGTGCAGACTACAGATGTATACATTTTCCAAAGAACAAGTCCTTTAAGCTGCAAAAGCTTTGGTGTGAGATGCAGTCATTAGACCTGGGCAGCCTTGTGTGGGGAGCTGAAGCAACACTCCAAACATGTACAGTAACAGAAAAAGAGACAAAACAGGCGCCGCTTAGAAAACTGCAGACTTTAATGAGAAAATAACATTAGAGCACTCACATAGAGGTGTTGGAGTACAGGCATGTAGAAAAAGTCCTGAGATCAGTCAGAAGCCAGCCGAGGTGTGAGAGTCCCCTGTTTTCTTTCACAGCGCTTGTGCTGTATGGAAGGAAGCAGCTGCCTGATTGTCAGCACCAATGTGTTCCAGGTGAGATACACAGTGTTCAGGCAGAGGGCCCTTATATCGATTCTTTATATCGTAAAAACTAAAAAACTCAGTGGTTATTAAATACCACCAAAATAAATCTTGATATAAAATGAGTCTATGTACAGTGTTGCATGATCGTGTAACAATAAGTCAGACTATATCAACATTGAAAATTGAAATATGACCTGATAATGAAGGCATATATACAGGCTGCTATTCAAGTGGTTAACCACTTCCCAAACTGTCACATGTACATATATGTCAGCAGGTTGGCAGCCCTGGACAAAATGACATACAGGTACGTTGGCTTCTTTAAGAGCCTTAGCAGGTGCACGTGTGCATTGCGTTCGCCATGACTGCCGGTCAAACGCTTAACATTGCATCCGACGGCACCCGACGGTACTGCGTAAGATTACTCCACATATTAGCAGGGGTAACCTTACGCGTACGAAAACTACGTAAGCGACGACGGGGTGGCGTAAAAGCGTTCGGGAATCTAGGTAGTAGCCTCATTTGCATAGGCAAATGAGAAGACAACGTAAAGGCCACCTATTGGCCGGAGTTGTCATTACATCTACAATCCGCAAGTGTAATTGTATTACACTTGTCGGATCTTCACCGGTATCTATGCCTAAGTGATTCTAGGAATCACTCGCATAGATACCCGGGGAAAAAAAACGGCGATATGATGGGGTATCTGAGATACCCCGTCGTAGCGTCTCTGAGAATCTGGCCCTATAACTTTTGTGCAAACCAGTCAATATATGCTTATTGCGATTTTTTTTCAAAAATACCAAAAATAGTTTTTTAAAATTTTGGATATTTATTATAGCAAAAAGTAATTTTGTTTGGGTACCATGTCTCAGGGCCGCGCAATTGTCAGTTAAAGCGATGCAGTGCCATGTTGCAAAAAATGGCCTGGTTTAGGAAGGGGGCAAATCCTTCTGGGGCTGAAGTGGTTAATAGTCTAAAACATTGTTTCTATATATCCCCTCATGGCACCCAACCTTATTGTTTTTTCTCTTCTTTCCTTTTTCCTGGTTAACCTCTGTTCATGTTTTCTAGTCTCTATCAATTTGATGTTGAATTATGATTGACTCGAATGGCTTAGCAAAACTGTCAATCAATGGTTGGAAATTGGAATGGGGCTTCCTCTACCCCGTGCATCTATGCTTATTGTTGTGTTTTTTAATGTGTCATTTAAATGTCAAGGTTGTGGGGAAGAGGCCTTTGCCTTTGGTCAATCATTGCTCTCACAGCAGAGCGTGCTGTGATTGGCCAAAGCATGCAGGTCAGGTGCATGCTTTGGCCAATCAGCAAATGTCAATGCACTGCGATCTCGTAGTGCATTGATGATCTCGCAGTTCATTATGGGGCGTTCCGCAGGTGCTCAAATTTCCTGCGAATGCTACATAATGTTCTAAAACTTACCATCGACTCGAACCACGGGGGCTCATCCCTACTCCCATGGAACACATTTAAACTCTTGATCGCCCCTAATGTTAAACCCTTCCCTGACAGTGTCATTTATATTGTAATCAGTGCATTTTCATAGCACTGATCACTGTATAAATGTCAATGGTCCCTAAAAAAAATCAAGTGTCCGATCTGTCTGCTGCAATGACGCAGTCCCACTAAAAATTCTTGGTTTTACCAAAAATACATATTTTACCAAATACATATTGGCCTAAACAGAACTAAATTTTTGGGGATATTTATTATAGGAAAAACTAAAAAGTATTGTTTTTTTTTCAAAATTGTCTGTCTTTTTTTGTTTATAGTGCAAAAAGTAAAAACTTGCAGAGGTGATAAAATACCACCAAAAGAAAGCTCTATTTGTGACGTCAATTTTGTTTGGGTACATCGTCACACAACTGCGCAATTGTCAGTTAAGCGACGCAGTGCCGTGTCACAATAAAAGGACCTGGTCATTAAAGGGGAATATCTTCCAGTTCTTATGTGGTTAAAACATATGCATTGCTCCTATGTCATTTACTTTAGCTTTATGGTGGAAATGTTGTAAAAAGTACTCTTTTCTCAACATTATTTTTAACATGTTTTAGTAAATTTTTTGGCCATATGTTATGTATGTTACTTTTTGGCCGTATTGATTACTAGTATTATTTGTATCATTGAAATCCTTAAAATATAATTTTCTTTAGATAGAACTAGTATTATTTGTATCACTAAATTTGAATATATATGTGCTCAAGGCCCCTATCAACTCCATTTGATTTCTTCCCCGTACAAAATTCTTCACAAAGCAGCTCCTTTTATGGAAGAAATACACTTCTATATGCACAAATGGGCGCATATTCATCAGAAGCCCATATCCTTGCCTCCCTAGGACAAGATCTGGACTTCTGCTTTTAAAACATCTAGAAGTGTGGTGCTTAGAGATATCGCCCTGAACCCCAGAGGTTGTACATCACCAGGGCTCTTCACTTTCACCGTTGTTGGCAATGTGCTCTTAAGTTGGGTTATCATTATCACATATTCTGGGAATGTTCATGAATGAGACCTTTTTGGAATGATGTAGTGTTGCTACTCCAACGGCTGTATAATAATTCCTTTGCATTAGATCATGTGTATTATTTATTAGTTCTTCCCTTCTCTGTCATCACTAAACTAATCAAGCATTTGATCTCTTACATACTTTTGGCAGCTAGGAGAGCTATTCCTCTGCGCTGGTTGTCCACTGACCCATCCTCTAAGCATTTTTCTTCTTCAGACTTTCTGAAGACCATGGTCTGTGCCTTTGGATCTTTTACACTCTCTTAGCGACCCTGATTCCCTGTGGTTGAGCAATAGACATTCAGATGTTCTAGCTGATGATTACTCTCTGCTCATTTATATTATTATCTTTATCATATACTTTTTTTTTAATCAATTTTCCTCCTTATCTTTATTAACACCATGGGCCAGATCCATAGAGAGAGTACGCCGGGGTATCTACTGATACGCCGGCGTACGTTCAAATTACCCGCGTCGTAACTTTAGTTTGAATCCTCAAACCAAGATATGACGGCATCTGGGTTCGATCCAACAGGCGTACGCCTTCGTACGGCTTCGGATCGTAGATGCAATACTTTGGCGTCCGCTGGGTGGAGTTCTCGTCATTTTCTGCGTCGTGTATGCAAATGAGCTATTTCCGACGATCCACTAAAGTACGCGCAGCCGTCGCATTCTCTTAGGGCGTCTCTAGTCTGCTTTTTCTGGCGTATAGTTAAAGCTGTTTTTTTGCGGCGTATAGTTAGACTTGCCATGTTAATTATGGCCATCGTTCCCGCGTTGAAATTTGAATTATTTTTTATTTTTGCGTAAGTCGTCTGTGAATAGGAATGTACGTAATTCACGCTAGTAAAAAAAAATAACGTTGTTGCGACGTAATTTAGCGCAATGCATGGCGGGAAATTTCTGAACGGTGCATGCGCAGTTCGATCGGCGCGGGGACGCGCTTCATTTAAATGAAACACGCCCCCTACCCGCCCAACTTGAATTCCTTGCCGTTACGCCGCTTGAGAAACACTACGCCGCCGTAACTTACGGTGCAAAATCTTTATGGATTCGAACTAAAGCCAGGTAAGGTACGGCGGTGTAGCGTATCTCAGATACGATGCGCCGGGGCAGATCTTTGTGGATCTGGCCCCATATGTTTGTCTATAAACATACCTAGGTCTTTTGGTTAACATTCTTGGTGTCTGCTCTGACCGAATCCTCTCCTCTTTTTTTTCCCTCTCATATTCTCCTGGCCCCTCGGGCCTGTCTTTTTTTTTTGTTTGCTTATTATATCCCCATCACGTTTCACTGCTTCTGTGATGCCTTATATCTATTTGTGTAGTATTGTTAAACTAAAAAAATACAAAGAGACACATATACCTTGATACCTATCTGATTGTACTTTGCTCTTACCCGTTTACAGATTGTGTATGATGCTTTTTTTAAATAAATAAACATATATTTCCCTGTAAGCGGTTTCTCTGAGTGAATAGTGTTGTGACGCTTGATGTGGGGTTGTATGCATCCTCATTAATATTAGTTAAAAAAAAAAATATGTTCACAACATGCTGTACTTCTGGATACACTCATGGCATGTGAGTGATTGGTTGCTTATGTGTTGCTTGATAAACAGTATATATCCCTTTAATAATGAAACACAAAGAAAATACAGTATTTTGGGGTTGATTTACTAAAAGCAAATAAGCTGTTCACTTTAAAAGGAATTTTCCCTTAGCTTTGTGACCATGGTGAAAATACACTTTTCAAAGAATACCTTTTCTTACACATGACTGGATGGTGGGAGCTTCACCTCATTCACTAAGCTAAGTGAAAATTCTCTTGAAAAGTGACAAATTCAGTTGCAAAGTTAACAGCCTAGTTGCTTTTAGTAAATCAACCACTTTCATAACATATGGGAAAACAAATTCAACAACATTCTGTTGGGCTGCTGATTATTTTCATTGACAGCTCAGTGCAAACCTTCTCTACGCCATTTTCACTCTGAGTAGATGTCTGCCCCTGGTTAGAGTATATTGAGTGCAGTAAACACTACTCAGAACTTACAGAAGACATCTAGTTCAAAACCAGGTTTCATCATTTATATTAATCAACCATTTGTACAGTGTTTGCCCATTTTAGGAATGGAAAGCTTAAAAAAATACTAAACTCACCATTTCAGAAATGTCTATTTTTATTCCATTGCACCATTTGGCAGTAGTTAGAGACAGCAGCAGATGGACTGTTCCTTGGGGAAATACCTTTTAGGTCAATGAAATGCATGGTTAATACACTAATGGGCAAAATCGCACATATGAAGAAATTTTTAATTCATGACAGAACATTGTTATATTTCCTTGGCTATAAGTGTATAAATACATCTTTAGGTTATAACCCTAGAGAACATTTTAATTTATTTGTAAGAACTTTCTGCAGGAAAGCTATTCCATATCTGGTCAACTCTTCAGTGTAGTACACTAGAGCATTTCTTCAAAAAGCAACATATTGTATGAACGATTTCAATGTAGGTTAATTTTCTTCTTTCAATCTCCATCCAATAATGTCTACTGGGGTTCACCTTTAAGGCAAATCTATAGTAAAAGACAAATTAATTATCTAAGCAAATAAATAAATAACTGTTAACCTTTAATCTGGTGACTCTAATGCCACGTACACACGACCATTTTTCATGACTAGGAAAATGCAATTTTTTTAATTGGTCATTAAAAAAGACCGTGTGTAGGCTCCAGAGCATTTTTCTCGACGTGAAAAATGAGCATTAAAAATTTAGAACATGCTCTATTTTTTCCTCGACTTTTTAATGTCGTTGTTTTTTAACGTTGTGTAGGGTTTAACAACGGGGAAAAATATGCGCACGATTGATTAATTTATTTAATGGACTTATAGTGCGCCAAATATTGACCCATCAGGGCAGTGTCTAAGCGCAGACGACATAACACAAATAGGTAAATCAAATCAGGGAGAGAGAGAGAAAAAGAGAAGAGCAAGAAAAACCAAGAGACAGATCAACAGGGCACAACAGGGAGAACTAACATAACTCAACCTGCTTTTTCTCGAAAAGCCAAGTTTTTAATCTTTTACTCAGAAGAAAGTTATGAGAAGAGAAATTTGCATAATCAAGCCCAAAGGGTGGTGCCATTAGAATGGAACTTCCCTTTTATAGTGCCATCATACATGTTGTACATCACACGCTTTGCTCAAGCATTTTTTTTTTCACGATCGTGTGTATGCAAGGCAGGCTTGACAAGTATCACGTTGAGAAAAACTTTGTTTTTTTCCATGACATTAAAAACGGTCGTGTGTACGCGGCATTAGACTACTTTCACATTGGGGCCGGGGCCATGTTAATGCTAAAGCACCTCTTGTTTTAGTAGCGGGGCACTTTTAACCCCCGCTAGAGGCCGAATAAAGAAATTAAAAGAGCCTGTGTTGCAGCGCTTCGGAAGCGCTTCTCAGACACTTCGCAAACGCTGCTCATTCATTCCATGATTTGGGAGCGCTGTATACATCGCTCCAAAACCGCCCCGAAGATAATGCTTGCAGGACTTTTTCTAACGTCCTGCAAGCGCACCACCCCAGTCTGAAAGCAATCAGGCTTTCCAATTCAGGCGGCATGGGAGGCAGTTTTCAGGCACTTTACATGTGCTAGTTTTAGCGCTAAAACTCCTAAAAAACCTCCAGTGTGAAAGGATCTAAAGTCTAAAAAGTTAAGTACATTCTTTGTTACTGCAGTCTCTTTCTCTGGTGCTCACCTTGAGTATTAGGATTCTTTTTCATAATTTTGGAAAGGTTTGACTCACTAGGTCAGTAAGGAATTGATTTACTAAAAGCAAATACTCATTCAACTTCATTTTGCAATGGGATTTTCCCTTAACTTAGTGAATGTGGTGAAAATTCACTTTGCAAGGATTACCCAATTACATGCAAGGGCATAAAAATTGCAGTTTTGTGATAGAAGTCAGATCTTCACCACCTTTTACTAAGATAGAGGGAATTTTCTTGCAAAGTGAAGAGTCTTTCACCTTTAGTAAAACACACCCATATGTACCATGAATATAAAATGTCTACACACCCCTGTTAAAAATGTCAGGTTTCTGTGATGTAAATATATGAGAATGAGACAAAGATAAATCATTCCCCCCCTCCCGCCGCCTCTCGCCGCTCTGACCGGGCCTCCCGTCCCACTGGGAGACCCGATCCTCGTTCCAGGGCCTCCTGTGTTTGGGCGCAGAGTGAATGAAATCCGTACGTGGCTTTGATTCAGTCTGCAATGTCTAAATGCAGAAGCGACGTCATGACGACACTTCCGGGTTTCTCGGCTGCCAATGGGGCCGGATTTAAAAAAGTACACAGTATTCAAAATCGCTGTTTTCACCGATCTGAATACTTTGAAGTGTAAAAGGGGGGGGATCTTTTAGACCCCCGATCCCTCCATAAAGAGAACCTGTCACCACCTATTACTGTCACAAGGTAAGTTTACATTCCTTGTGACAGCAATAAAAGTAATCAAAATGTAAAAATAAAACACACAATTTAATATTATATATAAAAAAAAAATAATAAAAAAAAAGATTAAAGCGCCCCCCTCCACGTGAGCTTGCGCAACAAAGAAAACGCATACGGAAGTCGTGCCCACATATGAAAACGGTGTTCAAATCACACATGTGAGGTATCGCCGCGATCGTGAGAGCGAGAGCAATAATTCTAGCACTAAACCTCCTCTGTACCGCTAACCTGGTAACCGTAAAAAAAATTAAAGCGTCACCTATGGAGATTTTTAGGTACCGTATTTTGACGCCATTCCACGAGTGCGTGCAATTATAAAGCGTGACATGCTTGGTATCTATTAAATCGGCGCAACTTCATCTTTCACATTATGCAAACAAATTGGCCTAACTTTACTTTTTCATTTTTTTTTAATTTAATGACAGTTAATTTTTCCCAAAAAGTTGCGTTTAAAACATCGCTGCGCAAATACCGTGTGACATAACGCCTGTGCCGCTCGGCGTGTAGCAACCAGTGACGTCAGTCACGTCGGAGGCTGGAGCCACTGCTGATGAGGAGGAGAGCCCCAGCAGTTAGAGCAGCTGCAGAGCCTTCTTCGTTCTCCGCCCTGAGTGAGAGTGTTGACTCTCCACCTCCTGCCTCCATCTTCTCCACAGCATGGCGTGAACATAGGAAGAAGCAGTGACTGTGTGTCACTGTCATCTGATACTGCCAGCTGCACTGCAGACAGTGCAATGCAATTAATGGATCACCATTACTCCTGCAGGGGAACCCCACCCCCCCCACCAGAGCTCCCCCAAAAAAAGTGAAAAAAGTGAGTAAAAGGATTTATGAATGTGTAAAATTGCAAAATATTGTGTGCCAAACTGCCTTTTTAGTTTTGTTCAATCTAAACCCCTTTAGCTCTGGAAAGTTATACCCCCAGTGAACAGGCCATTTTTTGCGATAATGCGATGCGTTACTGTAACTGACTGACAATTGCGTGCTCGTGCAACGCTGTACCCAAGTAAAATGTATGTCCTTTTTTTCCACTAATAGCACTTTAGGTGATATTTTATTTTTTGCAATATAAACAAACCGACAATTTTTTTAACTTTTTGCTATAAAAAAAACGTCTTCCTCAATTTAGGCCAATATGTATTTTGCTACATATTTTTGGTAAAAAAATCCCAATAAATGTATATTGATTGGTTTGCACAAAAGTTATCACATCTACAAAATAGGGAATAGATTTATTTAGCACAAGGTTAAAGCGCTCTGAGTGTCTATTTAAATCGATCAACAATGAAAATTAGAAATAAATCAATATATATATATAAAAAAATTACATCAAGGGGGCGTAGCCTGGCAGGGCAAAGTGATGGCTGCTTTCCGTCGGCTCCTAAAGATAGAGGAGTATTTTCTGCTTTTTTGGGGAACTACTGAGCTAATTTATCATGGGCAAATCCCACCGGAGTGCCTCGGCATCCCAGGCACCGAAGGAGACTGGATTACAACCTGGCCACAATATCCCCGAGCTGTTTCGCTCCCTCCGCTTCGACTCCCACGTGGCCTCACAGGCTGCAGGGCCTACATCTCCGAGCGCAGCATCTGACTCCCAGTCGGAGGATCAGGAACTCCTAGACGGCCGCGCTGGATCATCTGTGAGGCCATCGGTCAGCCTTTCCGACATCAACAGGGTGGCCTCTGACATCACCACCACCTTGTAGGCCGCCATCCTGGACTTGAAAACCGAGTTCCGCGCAGTAGCATCCCGCCTCGGGGAGGTTGAGCAAACAGCACAGCTCCACTCGGCCGCCATTAGGCAAGTGCAACATGGTCATGACGCCCAGTTATCATACCTGCTTGACCTCCATCGCCACGTCGAGGACCTCGACAACAGAGGCCGCAGGCACAATTTTAGAGTAAGGGGGGTGCCGGAGGCGATTGAGTCGGAAGCCCTACCACAAGCCATTTGCTCTATCTTTAATGATTTGTTGGGCCGCCCGATGGATTCCCCTGTGGAGATGGATTGTATGCACCGTGCCCTGAGACCCCCTCCCCGTGATGGAGAACCCCCGAGGGATGTTATTTGTTGCATCGTCAACTTTCCGTTAAAGGAGGAAATAATGAGGAAGGCGAGGGAGAGGGGCCGTATACTCTTCAACGGTAATGATGTGAAGCTATTCCAAGACTTGTTTAAAATCACTCTGCAAAACAGACGGGCCCTGCGACCCCTTCTGGATGTTTTGCGCAACCGAAACATCGTGTATCGCTGGAAGTTTCCGTTCTGCCTGTCCGCCTCCGCTAGAGGGCGCTCTGTACTCCTACGCTCGCCGGACGACCTGCAACATTTCTGAGAGCAGCTCGACATCCCGATGGTGGATCTCCCGGATTGGTGCTCTTTCCACTTCCCCTCAGAGCCCTGGTGCCAAGTCACCCACCATCCTTCTCCAAAAGCTCAAAGGCAGCGATCCCGCCGGCGGAGGGCGACCCCTTCCTCATCTGGAGCTCCGGCACCTCGTCGAGACCAAGATCGCCACAGCCCGGATCCTCTCGCTACTCCCCGGAGAGATCGCATGGACTCCTGATTTCCCTCCATCTATTGATATTTGCTACCCGTAAGTGACCTCTTGCTCTGTTTATTTTTGTTCAGTCCACGGTCCTGTGTGGTCCCCCCCTCCGGCCAATTTTGCTGCTGCTCGCCCGACACGGAACTCACAAGCCATCTCCACCCCTGCACACTGTTCCTTTGGTCGAATCTCTCCCGCTCTACAGTTCCCGGCTTTCCGGCCCCCACAAGATCTCCCCCTTGACTTTACGTGTCCATGTCCCACATTCTGGACATTGCCCTCCACTTCAGGACTGAAACGCCACTGCGCTGCCATGTCCCGATTGAGGCAGTGTCACACGGCGTACCCCTTGCTATTCCGCCCCCTCCCCTGTGTCCTCTTACCCGAAGTCCTGTTCCTCAGGTGTGCCTGCCTGGAGGAAGACCCTGGAGGCACAAACAGTCGAACTGCTCCCGTTGCCTCACCGGGGCTGTACTTCCATAGATGTTGATCTCCTGACCGTTACGCTCCCTGTAAGATTACCCGAGCCTTGTCTGTTATTGATCCTCCCTTATCCACTGCACTGCCTACCTCTACCCCCGGCGGAGGATGATCCGGACTGATGTGGCTTCTGTCCCTATTCCGCTCCTGCGGGGTGCTATCAGGCTCTTAGTCTCCCACTCCGGCCCACTCCACCTATTGCCCCCCTGATCTCAGTGACTCTGGGCAGGTAGCTACGAACCGCCCCTGGACTGCATTGCTCCCCCTGGTCTGAGTTTCACGTTGTGCTTCAAGATTGCACCATAGGTCTGGCTGGGTGTTTTTTCTTGGTATTGTAAGCCCGTTTACTGCAGACCCCCTTCTCCTCTCTCTCCCTCTTCTTGTCTCCTTTTCCCCCTTCCTTTCCATTCCCTCCCTCCCTCTCCCCCCCACTCCTCCCCCACCCCCCTCCTTACCCCTCCCCCCCTCATCCCCCCCATCTCCCTCCCTACTCCCTCCCCCCCTCCCTCCCTACTTCTCCCCCTCCCTCCCTGCTCCTCCCCCTCCCTCCCTACTTTTCCCTTCTCCCTCCTCTCCCCTTCCTTCTCCCCTTCCTTCTCCCCCCTCTTCTTTCCTTTTCTACCTTTGCTCTTCTGCTGGGTCAAGCTGCAGTGGTCTCCCAACAGGTGCGGGAGGTGGTTGCAGCTCCCTCACCTTCTGGGACATCTGCCATGGGCAGTTAGCTTACCTATTTGCTCCCTGAATAGTGGACTGGGAGGTGTACCCCCCTGGCGTCCTAGCTGAGGATATCCCCTGAGCCTGATACGTCCTCATGCCCAGGAAGCCCGAGGGGAACGCTACTCAAACATTGCCGACCGGCCTAGTCTGATAATGAGATGATTAATTATGTGCACAATTTCCTTTGTGACTGTACCAATGTGTAACTATCTGTATGCTGATGCCTGAGGGGGCCTAACTGCCTAGCCGTGAAATGCCTGCACCATGCTCTTTTTGGGCTTATATCCCCCTGGTTTAGGGAGGTGGAGGCCTGCCGGCAGCCTGTGATACGTCTCCGGGGCCTTTAACGGGTCATAAGCATTTTCCATTAGAACGATGATCCACCACTCATTGCTGGTCCGCCCGATGCTGCTCTCCTTCCTACAGAGATGGCTGGTAGCTTCGGGCCGTCCGATATGCCAATTGGGGTCTTGGATTACTTCTGGCCTATATGCTTTCTATATCATACCTCTTCTACACACCAGTGGTGACGAATCTCTAAGTTGAAGTGTTTTACTTTTTGTAGCAAGCTAATTCTTGTTAACTGGTGGGGGGTTCCTGTTCATGTAGGCCTTCCGGACTGTTTAATGTTAAACGCTTACGGATGGGCTCTGTTGTTTCTGTTTTTGCACTTATTGTTATGTATATGTTTTCATGCTCTTACTCAGGGTCTGATGTTTGCCCATCATCCATTTCTTTTTACTTTTTGGTGCTCTCCCTTTACCTTGCTTAAACTCTGCCTCTCACACGCTTTCTGCCCCTGCCCTCCTATCTCCTTCACCGCCTCTTGGAGTTCCCCACTACGAAACCATATGCCCTCTCCTCTATCTCGTTACGGCCTTTGCTCCTGGTTAGACTTACTGTCCCCCAGCAGCAGAACCTTATAGGGCCTTCTAATCCCTAGGTGGACTAGACTCTCTATCCCCACCTCTGGTATTTCCCCCCCCCCTTGTCCCCCCCTTCTAGGGGTAGGCCGCTTCTGCATACTTTCTTTTCTCTTCTCTTTTACCCTCCCCCTCTCTCTCTCCTCGCCCCTCCCCTCCCCCCTTTTTTTTTCTTCTTTCCCCCTCAAATCCCCATCTGTTTGTCTTTGTTACGTTTTCGGTGTCGGTGGTCTCCCTCACTGGGTGGTCATCTGCACCCGCACTTGCTTTGGTGGATTTTGTGCTAGTGTTTACTCCTTTCTTTAAGCTCCAGTATGAGTAAGACCTCACAACCCCGATCTCCCCTCTCGCTGAAGTGTGTGTCTCTTAATGTGAAAGGCCTTAATGTGCCGGAAAAACGTTCGCAGCTCCTCTCCGCACTGTCTAAACAGAAGGCCCAATTTCTATTTTTGCAGGAAACTCATTTTCGATCAGACTCTGTTCCTAAGCTCCGTAGTGCCCTGTATCCCACTGCTCTACACTCCACAAATCCCTCCGCAAAGACCAAGGGTGTTTCCATTCTGATATCTAAGCACGCTCCTTTTCACCTGTCCGACTCCTTGATAGACCCAGAGGGTAGATTCATGTTTCTCAAAGGCAAATATGCCTCTAAGCCCCTGACCCTTGCGTGTGTATGCACCAAATGAACACCAGGTCTCTTTCTTTAAGAAAATTAGTGAGCTCATACTTTCATTCCAGGAGGGAATCGTCCTCTTAGGGGGTGACTTCAATGTCCCCCTGAACCCTGACGTCGACTCCTCCACAGGGGCCACTGTCTTGCCCTACCGAGCTCTGCGACACATCAAATTGCAGTTACAAGACCTTGCCCTGCATGATACGTGGCGCACCCTCTTCCCCACAACCAAGGATTACACCTTTTACTCTGCTCCATGCCAGAAATACTTGCGTGTAGATTATTTCTTTGTCTCCCAACCTGACTTGACCTACTTAACCCAAGCCACCATAGACCCTATGTTTTTGTCGGACCACCATCCTATTTCGGTTACCCTGGCCTTCCCCCGAGTCGGTCCCCAGGATAAAAACGTGGCGACTTGATTCAGCACTACTCAAGGACGCTGACTTCTCCCCGCATCTGGACTCCACGATCCGCAATTATTTTGTGGAAAATTCCTCCCCTGACCTGTCCCTGCTTACCTTATGGGAAGCCCACAAGTTTGTTGTCCGTGGAGACCTTTTAGCGCAGGCAGCGAAACTCAAGAAGCTCCGCCAGGCGACCATTGCTGGACGGGTCAGTAAAATTGGCAAATTGTAAACCCTACACAAGGCCTCTCTTTCTCAGAGCTCACTGCAGGAGCTTACACCCGCTCACTGCTGTTAGATGAGCTAGACAAACGCACCAGGCGGCGTTATGTTCTCCATCAGAGACATTTTTACGAACAGGGCAACAAATGCGGGAGGCTTCTGGCAAGAGCTGTGCGGGCCTCCAGGCCCTCCAATGTAGTCCACCAAATTCGTGACCCACACGGCGTTGCCATGTCTAATAACGAAGATATAGCGAGATCCTTTGAGCAATATTACACCAAGCTCTACAACTTAAACCCTGTGACCCAGACTCCGACCCAGGGAGCCGCTAGAGCGGAGGCAATTAGGGATTTCTTGGCTCAATATTCGCCGGGACAGATCTCGGAGGAAATCAGGCAAGAGCCCAGGACCTGATGGGTTCACGTTGCAATATTACAAGTCATTCTCACATGCTCTCTCTCCTAGAATGCTAGCTGCCTTTAACGCCTTGGCTTCCCCGTCTGCCCCGACGGGCCGTTTGCGTGAAGCACATATCGCCGTTATCCCCAAGGACGGTAAGGACACTCTGTTAGTCCAGAACTACAGGCCGATTTCCCTCCTCAACGTGGACATCAAGCTATACGCCAAGATCCTGGCAAATCGGCTGTCCCCGCTTTTACCCGGTCTGGTTGCTCAGGACCAGGTGGGGTTTGTCCCAGGCAGGGAAGCCAGGGACAACACCATCAGAGCATTGAATTTGCACCACTGGCTCACCTCTTCCGGGTCACGGGGCTTCTTCCTGTCCCTTGACGCGGAGAAGGCGTTCGATAGGGTGGCCTGGGATTATATGCGGGAGGTACTGAGCGCATTGGGTCTCCACTACCGCATGTTAGCGCATATCTCCGTCTTGTATTCCACTCCCAGTGCGAGAGTGCGGGTTAATGGTCACCTATCGGACGCCTTCTCCATCAGTAACGGTACGCGTCAGGGCTGCCCTCTTTCCCCCCTGATTTTTGTTTTAACCTTGGAGCCTTTTCTGAACAGGGTGCGCCGCAACCCTGACATTAAGGGTCTCACAGTGAGTGACAGGGAATACAAGGTGGCGGCATTTGCCGATGATGTGCTTCTCTCCTTGTCCCAACCCAGGATTTCTCTGCCAAATCTTCTGAAAGACATTAAGAGTTTTGGGGAATTATCCTATTTTAAAATCAACTACACGAAATCTCACGCCTTGAACGTATCCCTCCCGAGAGGCGAGGTTGAGGATTGTCGAGCCTCCTTTCCGTTCCTTTGGAGGGATAGAGCAATTACATACTTGGGTATCCAAATCACTGCAGACCTGTCTTATCTCTTTTCTGACAACTTTCTTCCGGCCCTGCGGAAGGTTAACAGGATCTGAAAGACTGGGGTGCCCTCAATGTTTCCTGGTTTGGTCGTTCAGCCCTCCTGAAAATGGTGATTTTACCGCGTCTTTTGTACCTCCTGCAGTGCATCTTTTTTTGCGGCATACAAATCGGCTGCCTCTGCATTTCTCTGGAGGAACTCTCACCCGCGCAAGGGTGGCATTGGCCTGCCCGACTTGTTCCTTTATTATATGGCAAACCATCTTACGCGCATTGTGGACTGGAATGTACATGCCACCAGGAAATGTTGGGTGGCCCTGGAGAACTCTACCACCCGACCCCCCCTTAACTCACTTCCCTGGATTGCACCGCAGCACTGGCCCTAGGAAATTACGGAGCACCCTTTCCTTGGGCCCTCTCTTAGAGCCTTCGCCCGAGCTATAAAGGATCCGTCGTTCTCCTCGGTCCCAGGGCCTTTGACCCCCTTGAGGAATAACCCTGACTTTGAGCCGGGCCTGCCCTCCTCGTTCCTGAAACATGAATGGCCACACAAGCAGATCCAAGCTCGCCATTTTTACTTCCGTGGCTCCCCTCGCTCATACGAAGACTTAGTGGCCGCCTCCCCATCTTCTTTCTTCCCCTTCTGGTCGTACAGACAGGTGAGACATTTTCTCTCCTCGCACTCACCCCCGACTACTTGGTCGAGACGGCTGACGCCCTTTGAGGACCTTTGCTCGCAGACAACTCCACAGGGACACTTGATCGCAAGTATCTATCGCACTCTTCTAGACGGTGGCGCCGATTTACCAGACCCTGCTCATTTGGCTTGGGAGTCTGAACTCGGTCTCCCCTTAGGGAAAGACGACTGGGCTCGTATCAATGAGTACACCCATAAGGGGTCTCTCAACGTGGCCATCCAGGAAAATTGCTACAAACTACAAAAACGCTGGTACAGAACCCCAGTTCTTTTACACAAGTTCGCACCTGGGGTCCCTGAAATGTGCTGGAGATGCGGTAAGGGTCGAGGAACGATGCTCCATATATGGTGGGAGTGTGAATCCATTCAGCCTTTCTGGAAAAGAGTCCATGACCTTATCGCAAAGGTGACTACCTACGAGCTGGAATACTCCCCGGCACAATATCTCCTGCACCATACGTATCTGACCAGGTCTGAATTCTTTAAGTCCTTGGCCATGCTTATGGTCAATGCGGCGAGGCTCTGCATTCCGGTACATTGGCGCTCGACACGCGCTCTGACGATTGGGGAATGGTTTAGGAGGATTACTAAAATTGAAGAAATGGAGGAGCTTGTCCATATCTCACAGGAACGCATCACGAAATTCACAACTACCTGGGCCTGTTGGACCCACTTTAAAACGACTCATCTCTTTCAAGCCCACAGTGCTTGAACCACGTCCAGACCGATGTCAGGCTGGACTTTGTATTTAGCTGTGCTAACGTGTTGGGGATGGCCTCTGGGGGGGACTGCCGATGTCGATGCCCCCCCTTAATCCTGCCTCCCCCCCCTCTGCTCTCCCTTCCCCTCCCCCTCCCCCCTTTTTTCTCCTCTCTTTCTCCACTCCTCCACTTTCTCCTTTTTTTTTTCTCTCTGTATCCCTTCTTTCCTGCGCTTACTCACCTCTTCTTCAAATCAAACACGGAAAACGATAGGCTGAGACGATCCGAGGAGAGTTTCCTACAGTCGATGGTAAAGCTGGTGCCTATCTGGTAGCAAATCCCGGGCATTGACCCCGGCCTGATGGGTTACCCTTGGATGCTTATTCTCGCTCACTGTATGCTTTTATTTTTATCATTACCATAGGCCGTGTACTCACAAGTCAAATTTCGTACCTGTACCCGCATTTATGTACGTTGTACTGATCATTTATCTCTCAATAAACTTCTTTATGAAAAAAAAAAAAATACATCAAATAGGAGTAAGATTTATACAAGATAAATACGTAAAATTAGTCTTAAAAAAGTCCATCAGATATAAGTCCAAAGAACTTGGCCGTACAGGTATCAGGTGTGAGAGTGATTTCAGAAGCCCAGGGCTGCTCTCTCCAAGAGCGAAGTCAGCTCAAACCATAAACAAGGAAAAAACAAGAACAGAAAGCGCCACTGAGTGATCTGTATTTAACGATAAGTATCCAACACTTACATCTAGAAACACATTGATGTAGTCTGGGGCGCTGGTGTAAAATCTTCAGTGGAGTCCGGGAACCAGGATGGAAGCTGAGATGGTGGCCGAGAAGTGACGTCAGAGACCAGCGGACGAGCTGACAGCCCAGCAACGCCTATACACGGAGGTGGAAGTCGGCTCCCCCCCGGCAATGAGCAGCTGATTTACATCCACTGACGGCTCCTCCAGCTTCCATCCTGGTTCTCGGACTCCACTGAAGATTTTACACCAGCGCCCCAGAGTACATCAATGTGTTTCTAGATGTACTGTAAGTGTTGGATACTTATCGTTGTTATTATTAAATACAGATCACTCAGAGGCGCTTTCTGTTCTTGTTTTTTCCGGGAATAGATTTATGGTATTTTTATTTATATTTTACTAGTAATGGCAGCCATCAGTAATTTTTTAGCGGGACTACAACATCATGGCGGACAGATCGGACACCTAACTGACACTTTTTGGGGACCAGTGACACTAATACAGTGATCAGTGCTAAAAAATGTGTGCTTGCTTACTGTGTGGGGATGGACTCACTAGATGAACAGAGTGATCCGTGTTACTGGTTAATGTAAGGTCAGTCTACACAAGGAACACAAGATCACTCTGTTCATCTCTGACAAAAACAGCGATCTGCTTGTTTACATCAGCAGACCGCTGTTCTATCTCTGTGGGGAGAGATTGCAGGTGGCCAGCGGACATCACGTCTGCTGGACCCGCTGATTGGCTCCCCTTCTGGCCAATCAGCACGTGTGCCTTTGCTGGCTATTGCACAATATGGCGTACAGGTACACCTTATTTTCTGGCAGTGCCCCTCCCGAGACTAGACTCTGGATCCGTTCCTGCATCCACACTGACCTGCTTTGTGTGCAGCAGCAGGTCAGTGTGATAATGAAAACACTGCAGTTACTGTGTCTGTGCTGTTATAAGAGCCATGCTGAGTGTTACTTCCTGGTTCCTTCCTTCTTGCATTGTGCTGTGTGCCTATTTACCAGGTGGCAGGTCAGGGCGCTATTCACTAGTGCACACTGATATCTGGTACACCGAATGCCACCCAATGCACACAGTGTATAGATATCAGTGTTATAGAGGGAATAGCACTTGGTTTACATTGGAGCAATTTCCCATGCGATTTGACATGTCAAAACACATGGCAATGGCACTACCTGAATCAGTGTGATGCCCCATTTGTGGCGCCGCACCGATTCCCAAAAGGAGTTTCTGTACAACTTTTAGTGACTTCTGGGTGCAATTTCCATAGACATCTGTGCAGAAACCCGCACAAATGTCTCTGAAATCGCCCGTCAAACTCTGACATGCAGGTATGAAATCGTGCGAGTTTAGCTGAACTTGCAGGATTTAATTTCATTCCCGCTGTCAGTGTGAACCTGGGCTAAGTGAGTGTTATTTCCTATATATACACAATATATATATATATATATATATATATATATATAATCATTAAAATGTATACACTGAGTGCTTTTCCCCAAGTCCCCTTTCACACTGGGAAGTTTTTCATGCGCTTTTGGGCTAAAAATAGCGCCTGTAAAACGTCTCCCATGTACTGTAAATGTGAAAGCCAGAGTACTTTCACACTGAGGCGATGCGCAGGCAGGACGTTAAAAAATGTCCTGCAAGCAGCATCTTTGGGGTGGTGAAGGAGCGGTGTGTACACCGCTCCTGCCCATTGAAATGCAGCGTCTCTTTGGGGGTTGTTTTATCCCTTTTTCGGACACTAACGGGGGTTACAAGCGCCCCACTAGCGGCCAAATACCTCCACAAAAATTACGGTAAAGCGCCACTAAAAATAGTGGCACTTTACCACCGCCGCCACCCCAGTGTGAAAGCGGCCTAATACTGTCATCTGTACACTAAGAATGCGCCTTACATCAGTGATCAGTGAGAAGAATGTTCCTTACATTGGTGATCAGTGAGAAGAATGCTCCTTACATTAGTGATCAGTAAGAAGAATGTTCCTTACATCGGTGATCAGTGGGAAGAATGTTCCTTACATTGATGATCAGTGGGAAGAATGTTCCTTACATTGGTGATCAGTTAGAAGAATTTCCCTTACTTTGGTGATCAGCGAGAAGAATGTCCCTTACATTGGTGATCAGTGGGAAGAATGTTCCTTACATTGGTGATCAGTGAGAAGAATTTCCCTTACATTGGTGATCAGTGGGAAGAATGCTCCTTGCATTGGTACCCAGAGCATGATGGGACTGTGACATCGTAGGAGGCCTATATAAATTGGTGCGAGTCGTGTACCTGGCATTACAGCGGGAGGAAGCGTCGCGTCAACATAGGAAGAAGAGACAAAGGCAGAAGACGGCGGAAGGTGGCAAAGAAGAGCAGGCTGCGCCGCCACTAGTAATTAAGCTAAAACAAAGATAGTGTCGGTCAGCCCTGAAGAAGAAGGCACCGGAGAGCGAGCGGGAGAAGAACCGAGGAGCGCCGAGACAACAGCGGAGAGCGGAGAAGATGGAAGAAGACCCCCCGAGAGTGGAGAAGACCCCCCGGAGAGCGGAGAAGACCCTGGAGCTGACTAATAAAATATTTTAATACCCTGTGTTCTGTTTTTTTTTTTATTGACTCCAGGTGAATGGGTAGGGGTGCAATATACCCATACTCATTCACATAGGGTGGGGGGCCGGTATCTTGGGGCCCCCTTATTAAAGGGGGCACCCCGCCTCCCTGCCCCAGAGAACCCAACCCCCCCATGTTGAGGGCATGCGGACTGGTACGGCTCAGGAGGGGGGGGGGCGCTCGCTTGTCCCCACTCCTTTCCTGAGCATGCTTTGGATACGGGTTTGGTATGGATTGTGGGGGGACCCCCACGCTGTTTTTTTGGCAATGGGGGGTTCTCCTTACAAACCATACCAGACCTAAGGGCCTGGTATGCCCCTGGGGGGTACCCATGGTGTTTTTTATTTAAAATTTGGCGTGGAGTTCCCCCTCATGACTCATACCAAACGCCGCGGCTAGAATTGGCGGGAATCCAAGTCGGATCTCCGTCGCTTCTATGACGGCTTTGTCCCCATCGCCGCGAGCCCGCTCAGTGCTGGCTCCCGCGATGGGGCTCGTAGGTGCTTAATCTCGCAGAGAAAGGGAGCGAGATTGACACAATATCGCAGTCACCCACTGTAGATATTCCATGGAAAACGGTGAAAACTATCAACATGAAGTGGAGAAAATAAGGCACAACAGTGAAATTGAAAATTCACCACAAAATTGATGAAAAGGCAAGAAGAAAACTGGTCAGGGAGGCTGCCAAGAGGCCTACAGCAAAATAAAAGGACCTGCAGGAATATCTGGCTGTGTGGTACATGTGACAACAATCTCCCGTATATCTGGGCTTTGGGGTAGAGTGGCAAGACGGAAGCCTTTTCTTCCGAAAAAAAACATTCAAGTCCGGATAAATTTTGCAAAGACACATCTGAAGTCTCCCAAAAGCATGTGGGAAAATGTGTTATGGTCTGATGAAACCAAGGTTGTACTTTTTGGCTAAAATTACAAAAGATATGTTTGATGCAAAAACAACACTGCACATCACCAAATTAATACCATATCCACAGTGAAGCATGGTGGTGGCAGCATCATGCTTTGGGGCTTTTTTTCTTCAGCAGGGGCCTTAGTCAAGTTAGAGGGATTTATGAACAGTTCTAAATACCAGTCAATATTGGCACAAAACCTTCATCTTTCAATATTAAAACAGACCCAAAACATACATCCAAATTAACAATGGAATGGCTTCACCAGAAGAAGATTAATGTTTTGGAAAGGCCCAGCCAGAGCCCAGACCTGAACCCCATTGGAAATCTGTGGGGCGATCTGAAGAGGGCTGTGCACAGGAGGTGCCCTCTCAATCTGACAGATTTGGAGTGTTTTTGCAAAGAAGAGTGGGCAAATATTTCCAAGTCAAGATGTGCCATGCCAAAATGACCGAAGGCTGTAATAAAATCAAAAGTTGCTTCAACAAAATATTAGTGTAAGGGAGTGCACATTTTTGCAAATATATTATTTTATGTTTTTTTTTTACTTCCCTCCACCTAAAAGATTTCAGTTTTCTGTTCAACTGCGTTTTACGTCACATTAAAGGTTCTAAAATGATTTATCTTTGTCTCCTTTTTTTTATATCACACCTGAAAACTTGAAATTTTAACAGGGATGTGTAGACTTTTTATATTTACTGTTTATCACATGTCTTGGTCAGAGTTCACTGGACCTAGTTATACAATCAGTACAGGCAGCATTTAAAGCTAATCTTTACTTCAATTATATAATGATGTAGTCAAAGTTGTATGTGTGTGGAAGGAGTTGTCCCTGTTTTTGTGTCTAAAGCTGGATATTCACACATATATATAAGAAGGCCAGTATGGTGGCCTGAGTTTATGGGAGGAGCCCGGAGGGTATTTAAGCAGCCCACTCACACATGCTCTTTGTCGGTTCAGTGTGCAGTACTACACGTCACTGGGCCGACTCTTCCCAGCTCACCTCATGTCCGTGAGTCTGCGCATTCAATCGCATTCGTCATCGCAATCGCTTTGTGGCTTCTCCCTTCATGGTCTTCGCCGGCGGTTCCTGCTTACTGTCGCAGGTTGTATTCAAACCTTTTCGTATCTTGTGCAATCTTGCAATTCGTTATGATTCCTATCCTGCATTTATTTTTGAAAAAAAAAAAATCTGCCTCTGAGTTACTGTTGCTTATGTTCCAACATCATTTGGCTCAGGCGTAGTACATTTGTAACTTCCTTATGCCAAACATACGATTCATTTGTAAATCCATTTGGAGATTAGCATGTGTTTGTATGGGTTCTTTGGCAGATTGAGGTGGTAATTGGACTCACATGGTGCCTTGTCTGCACTTGATTAGCCTGGGGGGATGGGTGGTTGGTAGGTGTTCGGTTTCAAAGCAAGGGGTAGCATACACTCTACAACCAAATCGTATCAGATTCGTTCAATACTCCTTACTACCGATTCGTATCAAATTTGTTTCATGCATTTTTACAACCGCTTTGTATCAGATACATTGCATGCTTTCTACCGTTGTCATTCATTGTTCCCCATGCCGTGTGTTTTTAGTTCCCGCAGCGGAACTTACGAATTGTTTGTACACGGTTCCTCTCTCTCATTTATTTACCAAAGTTATTGCCTGTGCGTCATGCATGGCGCCACACCACACTCTTCGGATGTGTTGCACATCCACTCCAGTCCAAAGCAAACCCAGTCGCACATTCACTGTCCCAGGTAGGATTCGTTAGCTTGTTTGTCACGTCAAATTTGTGGCCACTCATGGTGTCACCCGTACCATATGTTTGGTTCCCGCAGTGGAGCTTACAAAGCATTGATACGCACTTCTCGTGTTCTATTTTCTACACCAAACCTCATTGTTTTGCCCCATGCACGGCATCACGCTACACCTTCCCGACATGTTTCACTCCAGCCACAGTCCGCCGCAAACTCACTTGCATGGCCCACTGTCGCAAGTAAGATTTGTTATTACATTCTTTATGTCCTATCAATTTGCTACCATTTGTTGTCTCCCATATCGTTCATTAGTGGCCCCTACGGAACCACGATTCAAACAGGCGTTGTCCTTCTAACTTATACTGCTTGCTTAAGGTACAAACAAACCAGGTGTTTCTATCCTTTCTCAGTAACCCAATTCTTATTGATTGAGACCTTGCAACCATGCAAATCATCTCAACAGCCTGACACCCTTGTTAAGACCCTTGCAACACATGACCCTTACAAAACGCAAAATAAAAAAATAAATAAATATAAAAACACAAAAAAAAAAAAAAAACGCAAAAAAAAAAAAAAAAAAAAAAGCCTTTGCCACCTCTCAATCTCAGCCCCTCGGCAACCTGACACCTGTTGAGACCATTTGCAATCACGCAAAATCGTCTCAGCAGCCTGACACCCTTGTTGAGACCCTTGCAAACGCAATATCGTCTCAGCAGCCCTCACACTCATTGAGATCCTTGCAACCACGCAAAATCAGCAGCCTGACACCCTTGTTAGACCCTTGCAACACATGACCTTTACAAGACGCAGAATAAAATAAAAAATAAATATAAAAACGCAAAAAAAAAAAAAAAAGCAAAATAAATAAATAAATAAATAAAACCTTTGCCACCACGCAATCTCAGCCCCTCGGCAACCTGACACCTGTTGAGACCATTTGCAACCACGCAAAATCGTCTCAGAAGCCTGACACCTTTCTTGAGACCCTTGCAAACGCAATATCGTCTCAGCAGCCCTCACACTCATTGAGATCCTTGCAACCACGCAAAATCAGCAGCCTGACACCCTTGTTAGACCCTTGCAACATATGACCTTTACAAGACGCAAAATAAAATAAAAAATAAATACAAAAACGCAAAAAAAAAAACCCTTTGCCACCACGCAATCTCAGCCCCTCGGCAACCTGACACCTGTTGAGACCGTTGAAACAACGCAAAATCGTCTCAGCAGCCTGACACCCTTGTTGAGACCCTTGCAAACGCAATATCGTCTCAGCAGCCCTCACACTCATTGACATCCTTGCAACCACTCTTATATCGTCTCAGCAGCCTGACACCCTTAAGACCCTTGCAACACATGACCCTTACAAAAGGCAAAAAAATATATATATATATATATAAAAAACGCAAAAAAAAAGGAAAATTATACATTAAAGTGCAAAAAAAAAAAAAAAAATTTTGCCACCACACAATCTCGGCCCAGCAACCTGACACCTGTTTAGACCATTGCAACCAAGCAAGATCGTCTCAGCAGCCTGACACCCTTGTTGAGACCCTTGCAAACGCAATACCGTCTCAGCAGACCCACACTCATCGAGACCCTTGAAACCACACAAAATCATCTCAGCAGCCTGACACCCTTGTTAAGACCCTTGCAACACAAGGCCCTTACAAAAACGTGAAGAAAAATATATATATATAAAAAAAAAAAACGCAAAAAAAGAAAAAAACGTTGCCACCACGCAATCTCGGCCCAGCAACCTGACACCTGTTGAGACCATTGCAACCATGCGAAATCGTCTCAGCAGCCCTACATTCATCAAGGCCCTTGCAACCACGCAAAACCGTCTCAGCAGCTTGACACCCTTGTTGAGATCCTTGCAAACGCAATACCATCTCAGCAGCCCCACATTCATCAAGGCCCTTGCAACCACGCAATACCGTCTCGGCAGCCTCACACCATTGTTGAGACCCTTGCAAACGCAATACAGTCTCAGCAGCCCCACACTCATCGAAAGCCTTGCAACCACGCAATACCGTCTCGAGCAACCTCATCAACCTCGAGCAAACTCATCAAAGACCTTTGTGACCACGCAGTCTCGCCCCAGCAACATGGCATTCATTGAGACCATTGCAGCCAGAAAAATGGGTGTTTTTCAGCCACCCCTGATCTCTACTCTGTTATCTTACCAGTACGTCTACACAGGATCCCCAATCACTCCTTTATGTTATCTTATCAGTACATGTACACAGGATCATTTATAGTAATTTCTAGGCAGTTGAGTTCAGAAACCTTCTCGCAAAAAAAAAAAAATTGGGTTCAGACGGCATTCGAAAAACGCCGATGCCTGTAACAGCTTGTAAACACAGCCACATGTGGTAACTCATGTTTACCAGCGTTTCATTTACAGTCGTTTTTATAAAAAAAAAAAAAAAAAAGGGGAGAATATTGTCTCAGCAACTTGTCACTCATTTGAGACCCTTGCGAAATGTAATATCATCTCAGCTACCTCACACTCGTCTAGACCTTTGCAACCACACAATCTTATCTCAGCAACCTAACGCCCGTTCAGACCTTTGCAGCCATACAAAGTCGTCTTAGCAAACTGACACTCATTTGACACCATTGCAAACGCAATATCGTCTCAGCAACCTGACACCTGTTCAGACCTTTGCAGCCATACATAGTCATCTCAGCAGCCCGACACTCACTTGAGACCATTGCAAACGCAACATCGTCTCAGCAACCCCTCACTTGTTGAGACCCGTGCAACCACACAAGGCCATCTCAAAACAAACCTCGTAATCATCGAGACCTTTGCAACCACACAATATCGTCTCAGCAAACCAGACTGAGACCCTTGCAACCACACAATATTGTCTGCAGCAGTATAAAACACTTTGCAGCATGCACCTACGTGCAAACCCGAATACATACTAAACTTGCAAACACACCTCAGTGACAATCAGCCAAACAAACACACAGTGGCACCCAGTTGGCCATTCATCTTTAGTGGCACGCGGGCCACTCATCTTTTCCCTGTCTTTTTCCCTGCAGTTAGTTCAGGTTTCCATCCAGCACCAGCGAGTGCACGTTGGTCTGCGAGTGCACGTTGGTCTGCGAGTGCACGTTGGTCTGCGAGTGCACGTTGGTCAGCGAGTGCACGTTGGTCAGCGGGTGCACGCTGGTCAGCGGGTGCACGTTGGTCAGCGGGTGCACGTTGGTCAGCGAGTGCACGTTGGTCAGCGAGTGCACGTTGGTCAGCGAGTGCACGTTGGTCAGTGAGTGCACGTATATCATCTTGTTGAGCACCTGTGTATTGTCTCGATTTTCTCACACCAATGCAAGATCCAGTCCAAGTTCTTAAACTAGACCAAGCATCAGTAGCAGACTTAGCTATGTGGGACAACTTCCCCACCTGATAGAACAGCATTTCAATCTTCATCCCGGCAGTGTCAGCCGAGCCACCACAGGCTTTTGCGTGCATTTTTCGTCCGCCACTGGTTCTCCAAACCTTGGCCCCCAGAAATTCTCTTAAATTTCTGCTTCACCCAGTCTTCATCACGTCTCGTGCTGTACCCCATTGTGGCAGCTGCCCAGGTTTGGGGCCACACTTGAACTGGACAGACAGTGTTCTTCACCACAGACAATCAGGCCACAGCCGACTTCATCAATTAAGGTAGATCAAGCCTCTCCCCATCACGTCCTTCCTGCGCAGGCTCGTGCAGCTGTCACTCCGTCACCAGTTTAATATCTTCTGTAGTCATATTCCAGGAAAATGCAAAATCGCAGCTGATGCTCTGTCCCATTCTAACCTTATTTGTTTTTCCAGCAAGAGCCTGGAGCTGACCAAATAACCATCCCTGTCCCACCCTGGTCATTGCTGACGATGGACTGAAGTAGCATCTCACCAACTCAACCCAGCTTATTAACTCCTTGGCACGCAACACACTGAAGGCCTAATACACTGCTTGGAATACTAACTGCTAATTTTTGGCCACTTGCCTCGGAGCAGCAATAGGCAACGTTAGACACGTCCTAGCCTTCATATCGTATTGCCACACGCAGCTGACCCTTTCTCACAATACTATCACGCCATATCTAGATGGCGTCCAGCATTTCCTGTCCCTGCAGGACCCCAGTAAACTGTCAGTATTCTCGAGCCCATGCAGTCAAGTCCCTCCTACAGAGAATACAGAAGCACCAACCTGTAGTCAGTAGCAAGCGCCTAACTTTCAAAGAGTGCCCTCTTTAGGCACATGTCTGAAATCCTTACTCGTTCCCCATTTAGGGCCTTGCCCAGCATAGTCATCCTAGCAGCCATCTACCAGGCCTTCTACGGTTCCCTACGGCCTAGTGAATTTACAATCAGTGGCTCCGGCAGTCAGACACTGCTCCGACGCCACCCGACTCGCTTTCGAACCCCTACACTCTCAGTCTGCAAACGCAACAAACCAGCCCCGGGGGTTGACATCAACCTGTTTCAGACTAACAATGCCTGACGCCCAGTGACGGTGCTCGACCGACTACTGCTCCATCTACCCAGCCAATCTGATTGTAGCTTGTTGCTACCCTTTCTAAACCAGCTTCCAGAGTGGCAGCCAGTTTGTCAAGCATGTCAGAATCCTAAGCAACTTGGGCTTCAAATCCCAGTCTGTTCTCAGGACATTCTTTCTCAACTGCCTCACAACAGGGAGTACCAGACCACGTAATCAAGACACCAGGCTGATGGGAAGTCTCCTTGTTTTGCCACATACATCCCAAATCCTCAGGAAGAAATGGCACAAGCCTTTACCAAGCTGGCTCAATAAATACAAGAAATCAATATAAGCTATTTCCCTATCTGAGTCTTTTGCCCCCTTTTCTTGGCATACTGACCAGACCACCAAGGCACACTTCAGGTCTATTAATGTTGTAAGTCTTGTCGCGTGTTTATGTGATCCACATCACTCTCAGTCAGAGGGCCACGACCATAAATAAGAAGGCCAGTATGGTGGCCTGAGTTTATGGGAGGAGCCCGGAGGGTATTTAAGCAGCCCACTCACACATGCTCTTTGTCGGTTCAGTGTGCAGTACTACACGTCACTGGGCCGACTCTTCCCAGCTCACCTCATGTCCGTGAGTCTGCGCATTCAATCGCATTCGACACCCTCCCGCCCTTCCCTTTTTCAGGGCACTTCTCAGCATATCCTTCTTCAATTAACTACCCATTACTTACTTTGGGTATGCCCCCTTTTCTTGGCATACTGACCAGACCACCAAGGCACACTTCAGGTCTATTAATGTTGTAAGTCTTGTCGCGTGTTTATGTGATCCACATCACTCTCAGTCAGAGGGCCACGACCATAAATATATATATATATAAAACAGGTGGTGAACATCACATCAGTAGACTCCAAGTTCAATGCAGTTAGACCATTCCAATGGTCATATATAGAAAAAAAAACATCCAAAGGGATTGCTGGGCAAAGATTTATTCAAATAAGGACATACAAAAATAGTTCAAAGGTATTCCATTTATGGTTTCCGGCTATATCGATAATGACCTTCATCATGAGCGACCAACAAAAGAAATGATATCATATAAATAGGTATAATTCAATCTCTGAGTTCAGGATCAAGCAGGATAGGATCAAGTAGATATTAACACTAGCCACCAACGATGGTATTATTGATCAAGATATGTTCACTTACCTGACTGCTGACCATCCTATTACATCAGTGATGTATGTCCTTCCCAAAATACATAAGCACCCTCCTAACCCCCCTGGTCGTCCGATTGTGTCTGGGATGGAATCGATAACTGCTCCCTTGGCTAGATATTTGGATAAAGTATTGACACCTTTGTTGTCACAGACTAAGTCATATATTAAACCTTGTTTACAAACGGTTTATTGAAAAATAAGTCTCAATACAGTTATGAAGTACAGTGGCAAGAGGTACAAAAAAAATAAAACATATGTACATATTTATATATATATCAGCAGTAAGCATCTGTGAAACATAAACATAGCAGTAAAGTCATATATTAAACCAAAGAATTTCCATGCTCAACTTTCCAAACAGCCAGCAACCAACTAAATTAACCTGTCTAACAGTATGAGTTAAATGAGTTGCAAACACATGCGTAAGCTGCAGGCCCCATCAAGGCTCCCTGTATATTGCAGACCCTGAGGCCGCGTACACACGATCAAATCTGTCTGCTGGAAACGGTCTGCTAGACCGTCCCAGCAGACAGATTCGATCGTGTGTACGGGCGAGCCGACGGATTTGGCCACCCGACAGATTTCAAAGCATGCTTTGAAATCTATCGGGTGGGAACCCGTCCGCCCGACATGTCTGCTGGTTAGTACACTTACCAGCAGACATGTCGTCTCGCACCGGCGCCGAATGGATTCGGCGCATACGCGGAAGTGTTTTACTTCCTGGTGCGTTGACGTGGCGGCGTCAACATCACCGCCACGTCACCGACACGTCAGCGCGCCGTCTGCTGGCGGGGATTTTGGTTTGCTCGTGTGTACACGCGAGCAAACCAAAATCCAAAGAGACAGATTTGTTCAAATCGGTCGGTCCGACCGATTTGAACAAATGAATTGCCTCGTGTGTACGAGGCCTAACTCTAAATGTAAGGAATCTCCACAGTGTAAGCACATGTATGCTGATAGCTAGATGAAGGAAAGATGACTTGAAGGGAGCCCAACCCTCCTTAACCACTTAACCCCCAGACCATATTGCTGGTCAAAGACCAGAGAACTTTTTGTGATTCGCCACTGCGTTGCTTTAACTGACAATTGCGCGGTCCTGGGACGTGGCTACCAAACAAAATTGGCGTCCTTTTTTCCCCACAAATAGAGCTTTCTTTTGGTGGTATTTGATCATCTCTGCGGTTTTTATTTTTTGCGCTATAAACAAAAATAGAGCGACAATTTTGAAAAAAATGCAATATTTCTTTCTCGTACATCACGGGACACAGAGCGGCATATTCATTACTATATGGGTTATATGGAGTACCTTCAGGTGTGGACACTGGCAATCTCAAACAGAAAGTCCCCTCCCTATATAACCCCCTCCCCTAGAGGGAGTCCCTCAGTTTTTTCGCCAGTGTCTTAGGTGTTGGTCACGGAATAGCTTTGCTCCACATCCTTGGGATTAAGGGCGGGCTAACCGGATCTGTCCAAGGAGCCTCAGTGCCAAAGTGGACAGTACCCGGGCCCCAAACCGTAGGGTTTTGCCTATAATGCTCCTCTTCGGAGGGCTGGACCCTGGGCCCAGGACTTGGAGTTCGTAAAGACCATAAGTTCCTGTTTGCCAGGGTGCTATATAGGTCCAGGACAGTGGGTACCTTCATAGGACCCCAGGGCCTGAAGGTCTATTACGCTACCCACAGAGATGGGAGAAGATTGGATCGTTTTGCTAGACAAACATCCTGCAGCATGGAGCAGGTAAGAGGGGAGCCTGCGGGACTTGGTTCGACAGCAGGCTCTCCGGGGTAACCTAAAAGGGGGGTAGCCTAAGTATGCTCTGCATTGGCAACCTTGCTCACTATGTCTGAGAAGACAGGATGATCTCATTCCCCCATCACTAGGTTCCCCTGTATAAGAAACAATTGTGTTTGCTAGCTACCTGCTGCTTTCTTCCTAGGGCTAGTAAGGACCCCTATGGGGCCTTTTGGAGAGTCCTACCTGGCCGGGGGTTTGATTCTGCCGCCTGGTACTGCAGTCCTGGGTCTCCAGCAGCGCGGCTCCTCCATGTACTTCCTTCTCCGGCATACACGCGCGTGCGCGCGCACGTCTTATAGACGTTTTTCGCGCCGTTTGGAGGGGAGGGCGGGGGGGGGGGTGCCTGCAGCGTCATCAGGGGCACGCCTTGTGTGCTGTTATAGATCAGCAGGCTATAGTCAGTGCTCAGTCTGAGGCTGATCTGAAAGGGAGAGGACGCAGAGCGGCAGAACAGTGACTCCCGGTGGCGGAAGAGGGGTAGTACATACTGGACTTGGTTCCAATGCTTTTCTGTTAAGCCAAAAAATCCCCCTTTTTTGCAACAGGTTGGAGGCTGGCAAACTAAGTTTGGGGTCGCTGTATGTTTTAAAAAAAAAAAAAAAAGACTTATATTTAAAAAAAAAAAAAAAGAAACATACGGGGCTCCATCAGTTTTTGGGCATTAGTGATCTATTGTCCCCTAAACCCTAGTTGTACTCCTGGCCACTACAGTCTGCTGTTGTAGGCGGAGTCCCTCGATTTTGTATTATGGCTTCCAAAAGTTCGGGGTCAAAGGGTACAAAAAAGACCAAAAAGCAAAGGGGTTCCCCCTCTGATTCTGATGATATGCCGATATTTTCCCCGCAGCTTATTCCCATGAAGGTCGCCTTGGATGAGCCATTGGGGGGGTCTGGTGCTGAGGCTGGCCCAGATCAGCCCAGCCCTGTGTTTATTACAGAGGAGATGCTAGCTGTATCCCTAGGGGGGCTAGAAGAGAGATTAGCAGCGTTGATCGCTAGATCTATTCCTGGCAAGAAACGGGCTAGATCCCCATCACCAAAGGGTGTATCCTCAGATGCTGAAATTCTCTCTCCGGAGGAATTGGATTCGCAGGAGGATCAACTAGACCTGAACCAAGAGGGTTCAGGGATTGAGGGATCTACCTCTGAGGAACCATTTTCAGACTCCCAGACAGAGAGACTGTGGGTGCAGTCTTTGACGGACATGGTCCGCTCGGCATTTAATTTACCATTGCCAGAGCCTCAGGTTCCTGCGGTATCCTCTCTGGGCTCTTTGAAAGCTCCTTTGAGCAACGCGTTTTTTCCGGTCCATCCTCTCTTGGAGGAATTGATCTTTCAGGATTGGGTACGACCGGACAGGATTTTTCTGCCGCCAAAGAGATTTGCGGTCATTTACCCTATGGAGGAAAAATTCTCGAAGAGGTGGAAGCTCCCAGTGGTGGATGCAGCCATCTCATGTGTGAATAAATCACTAACTTGCCCGGTGGAAAACTGTTTAAAGATCCGGTTGATAAACGGTTAGAGACACTTTTAAAAGCATCCTTTGCTACGGCAGGAGCAGTGGTACAGCCAGCTGTGGCTGCAATTGGAGTTTGTCAGGCGTTAAAGGACCAGACAAAAGAAATGCTAAAAGACATGCCTACCCAACAGGCAGAAGAGTTTTCTGACATTCCCAGAGCTCTGTGTTTTGCGGTAGATGCTATAAAGGATTCCATCCAGCAGGCCTCTCGTTTATCACTATTTTTGGTGCACATGAGAAGGCTCTTATGGTTGAAGAACTGGGCGGCGGAGCCCCCATGCAAAAAGCTTCTGGCAGGGTTTCCCTTCCATGGAGGACGACTCTTCGGAGAGGATCTGGATAAATACATTCAGACTATTTCAAGTGGCAAAAGTACCCTTTTACCAGTCAAAAAGACATTCCGGGGTCCTACATTTAAAAGGCAGCTCTTTCCTGTCTCAGGGCCCTCAAATTCCAGGCAGTATCGACGGCCGCCTGCGCGATCCAACTTTAACAGTAGATCGCAGGGACAGGCCCCTGGGGGTAAGAGACCATGGTATCGCAAGCCGACAAAACCAGCCCCTAAGTCTGCCTTATGAAGGGGCGCCCCCACTCTCGCGGGTGGGGGGAAGGCTTTGTTTCTTCTCAGAAGTTTGGGAAGCCAAGATCCCCGACAAATGGGTCCGGGCGTCTGTAACCACAGGCTACAGACTGGAGTTTCTAAAGTTGCCTCCGCCTCATTTTCAAGAGTCAAGGCTACCAAAGGATGCAGCAAAGAAGGCCTCGATGCTGGCAGCTTTGGATCACCTGCTTTGCCAGGGCGTGATAATAGAGGTGCCAGCCCAAGAGCAGGGGCTAGGTTTCTATTCCAATCTCTTTGTCATACCAAAGCCCAACGGCGATGTCAGGCCAATCTTGGACCTAAAGAGTTTAAACGGTTACCTAAGGGTTTGTTCCTTCCGGATGGAATCCATCCGGTCAGCAGTCGCCACGCTCCAGAGGGACGATTTTCTGGCTTCCATAGACATAAAGGATGCTTACCTTCATGTACCAATCTTTCAGTCGCATCAAAGATTTTTACGCTTCGCAGTGGGGCAGCGACACTTCCAATTCAGGGCGCTCCCCTTCGGGCTAGCCACGGCCCCCCGGGTATTCACGAAGATCCTAGCCCCAGTTCTGGCCAATCTAAGGATCCAAGGGGTCACAGTCCTAGCATACTTGGATGACCTTTTAATCATAGATCACTCACGGCCGTGTCTGCAACAGGCAGTAAACCTCACGGTTCAGTACCTCGAAAGGTTCGGCTGGGTCCTAAACCGGGAAAAGTCAGCGTTCCAGCCTACAAAGCAGTTGGAATACCTCGGCAGGAGGTTAGACACAGAACAGCAAAGGGTGTTCCTGCCCCTTGTAAAGATCGAGGCTATCAAGGGGTTGGTTCAGTTGGTTCTAAGCAAGAAAAAACCAACTATTCGCCTGTGTATGCGATTACTAGGCAAGCTAGTGGCCACGTTCGAGCAGTACCATACGCTCAGATCCACACTCGCGTCCTACAGGCAGCCATTCTAGCAGCCTGGGGCAAGAGAGCACATGCCTTGGAGTCCCCTTTGACGCTATCATCAAGGGTCCGACAAAGCCTGGCCTGGTGGTTGAACCCTCAGAATCTTCTAAAGGGAAGGTCCTTCAGCCCCGTTGTCTGGAAGGTAGTTACCACAGACGCCAGCCTGGCAGGCTGGGGGGCGGTCTTGGAGGGGTTCTCTCGCCAGGGAACTTGGGCGGAAGCAGAGAGGCAGCTACCCATCAATGTCTTGGAGATCAGAGCTGTTCGCCTAGCCCTCCTGGCATGGACTTCCAGATTACAGGGGTCCCCGGTGAGAATCCAGTCAGACAATGCCACAGCGGTGGCATACATAAACCACCAAGGGGGAACCAGGAGTCAGGCCGCTCAGAGGGAGGTGAGCTTGATTTTTCAGTGGGCAGAGGTTCATGTACCCTGCATTTCGGCGATATTCATTCCCGGAGTGGACAACCTGCAGGCAGACTTCTTAAGTCGCCAGATTCTGTCGCCGGGGGAGTGGTCTCTGCATCCCCAGGTCTTTCAGACAATCTGCCAGAAGTGGGGAATGCCAGACGTAGATATAATGGCATCCAGGTTCAACAAGAAACTAGACAGGTTCGTGTCTCGAGCGAGGGACCCTATGGCCTGCGGAACCGATGCGTTGGTTTGCCCTTGGCATCAATTCAAACTTCTATATGCATTCCCTCCGCTACAGTTACTTCCTCGCCTGTTGCGCAGGATCAGAGTGGAGCACAAGCCAGTCATTCTAGTAGCTCCAGCTTGGCCCCGGAGGACATGGTACTCACTAGTCCTGAAGATGGCAGTGGGAGACCCTTGGACTCTTCCTCTACGACCAGACCTACTCTCACAAGGCCCGATCCTCCACCCTACATTACAGCGTCTAAATTTGACGGCCTGGAGGCTGAATCCCTGATTCTCAGGGGTAGAGGTCTGTCTAGGCAGGTAATTCCTACCCTGATTAGGGCTAGAAAGCCGGCCTCCAGGGTGATTTATTACAGGGTGTGGAGGACCTACGTAGGCTGGTGTGAATCCAAAAGATGGAATTCCCGCAAATATACCATTGATAGGGTGTTAAGTTTTCTCCAGCTAGGAGTGGATAAAGGCCTGGCATTAAGCACAATCAAGGGACAGATTTCAGCTCTGTCAGTGTGGTTTCAGAGGCCGCTGGCCACCCACTCGCTGGTAAAGACCTTCATACAGGGGGTCTTGCGTATTAATCCTCCTGTCAAGTCACCAATTTGTCCATGGGACTTAAATCTTGTCCTGTCCACTCTACAGAAACAACCCTTTGAGCCGTTGGCTGAGATTCCTTTAGTTTTACTGACAAGAAAGTTGGTATTCTTGGTCGCCATAGTTTCGGCCAGGAGAGTGTCAGAGTTGGCAGCCTTATCGTGTAAGGAGCCATATCTCATTCTACATAAGGACAGGGCAGTTCTCCGGCCCCATCCTGCCTTTCTACCAAAGGTTATATCCAATTTTCACTTGAACCAGGATTTGGTACTTCCATCCTTCTTTCCGAAACCCACATCTAGAAAGGAGGGGTTGCTGCATACCTTGGATATTGTCCGGGCCATGAAGGCCTATCTTAAAGCTACAGAAAAGATCCGGAAAACAGATGTGTTGTTCGTTCTACCAGATGGCCCCAAGAAGGGGCAGGCAGCTGCAAAATCCACCATATCGAGATGGATTAGACAATTAATCATTCAGGCCTACGGTTTGAAGAGGTTGCCTCCTCCTTTGTCGGTAAAGGCCCATTCTACCAGGGCCATGGGCGCCTCCTGGGCAGCACACCATCAGATCTCTATGGCTCAGATATGCAAGGCGGCGACGTGGTCATCAGTCCACACGTTTACAAGGTTTTATCAACTAGACGTGAGAAGGAATGCGGATTCAGCCTTTGGGCAGGCAGTACTACAGGCTGCGGTTTAAGATCCTCGGGATCAGGGGCACCCTTGGTTGTAAAAAAAAAAAAAAAAAGAAGTTTTTTCTTGACTAAGTTGGATTTATTATTATTATTTGAGTATACCTCTAAATTAAATCTCTTTTGAGAAGATGTCTCCCTCCCCTCATTAAAGCATTGCTTTCGGACATCCCATATAGTAATGAATATGCCGCTCTGTGTCCCGTGATGTACGAGAAAGAAAAAGGGATTTTTAAATACAGCTTACCTGTAAAATCCTTTTCTTGGAGTACATCACGGGACACAGAGCTCCCACCCCTCTTTTGGGGAACATTTTTTGGAGGCATACTGCTTGCTACAAAACTGAGGGACTCCCTCTAGGGGAGGGGGTTATATAGGGAGGGGACTTCCTGTTTGAGATTGCCAGTGTCCACACCTGAAGGTACTCCATATAACCCATATAGTAATGAATATGCCACTCTGTGTCCCGTGATGTACTCCAAGAAAAGGATTTTACAGGTAAGCTGTATTTAAAAATCCCTTTTTTTTACATTTTGCTATAATAAATATCCCCCAAAAATATAAAAAAAAAACATTTTTTTTTTCCTCAGTTTAGGCCGATACGTATTCTTCTACCTATTTTTCGTAAAACAAATCGCAATTAGCGTTTATTGATTAGTTTGCGCAAAAGTTATAGCGTTTACAAAATAGGTAGTAGTTTTATGGCATTTTTATTAATATATTTTTTTTACTAGTAATGGCGGCGATCTGCGTTTTTTTTTTTGGTACTGCGATATTATGGCAGACACTTCGGACACTTTTGACACATTTTTGGGACCATTGGCATTTTTATAGCGATCAGTGCTATAAAAATGCATTGGATTACTATAAAAATGCCATTGGCAGTGAAGGGGTTAGCACAAGGGGGCGGGGAAAGGGGTTAAGTGTGTTCCTGGGTGTGTTTTAACTGTATGAGGGGGTGGACTTACTAGGGGAAATCACTGATCTTCTGTTCATACATTGTATGAACAGAAGATCAGCATTTCCCCGCTGACAGGAACGGGAGCTATGTGTTTATACACATAGCTTCTGTTCCTCGCTCTGTACCGAGTGATTGCGCGTGCCCGCCCCCTAGTGGCCTTTAAAGTGCCGACGTAGAGCTACAGGCTCTCGCCCAGGCGTGCCGACCTGCCGCAGTAATATGAAGGCGGCTGGTCGGCAAGCAGTTAAAGGCACAGGAACACACTAAACACCGAGCACATTGCACAATGGCAGCAAAGATGTTAGTGCGTTGCATGACGAATGTGACAACAATACAAAAAATAAATAAAAAAAAGATCCCTGCCCCTATCTATAACTTGTCTTCACAGCAAGGAGCATTGTAAGGGAAGACACATGTAAAAAAAACAAAAAACAAAGAATTTCCGTGATCAACTTACCAACCAGCCAGCAACTAACCAAATTAACCTGTCTGACAGTATGAGTTAAAAACAGGGGTTTAGTTGCACACATTTGAAAATAAATGCTTAAGACACAGGTGATTTTCTTAATAAAATCCAAAAGGTTCAGTTAGTTTTCAATTCCATTCTCGTCACATGGGATGCATTATGGGATGTGCTTATGCACAGTAATCCCCCATGATTTAGGTATCAAAGCTTGTCGCCGGCTTCTAAATTTGTCCCGTCAAATTAGTAATGCTGAATATAGTAATGTTGAAAATATTGGCAATAGAAGAAGAAAGTTATTTTCTATATAAAAAATCTTGTTTTCTTCAATTAAGAGGAGGAGCTTTTGGCTCTAATGTTGCACCTCATGGATATGATTGAGAATGTGTTTATTTATAATAGATTGTTTCTAGATTACTGTAAGGGGGATTCCAGATGTATTAATGACGTGTTTGCCATATAGAAAGGCGACTGTGAATCACTTTTGTTGTTTCATGATTATCTTAAAGGGTAACTCCACTTTTATGTGTAAAGAAGAATAATTTATATAGCAAATATAATTGTGACATTAATCGTATTGTAATTGAATGTTATTAAAAAGTATCTTTCCTTTTCAAACTGTAACCTCTGTAATTTTCTTAGAATGTATTGCAATATGGCTACCTGGCGTTGTTCTGTACACAGAATATGTACTGACTACTCCCCAGAAACATCATTTTCTGCTTGTGTGATTGGCATACCAATTTTCTCAGAAGTCTGCCTGAAGATGAAAGTTGGATTCCAGGCATCCCCTGCAACTAAAGTTTCATTTTTGGAGAGATACTTTCAATAGGAACATGTCTAAAGGGATGCAGGCCCATCAGATTTGCTCATTAGTGTGCTGCAGCTGCACACCTGACAGTTAATAATGAAACCACTCCTATTAGACCCACTTAGAAAAGAGGCACAGAGAAACACAGAGGGATTTCTTCAGAATAACAAAAGTTAGAAATCTGCAACAGCATTTGTTACAATTCCTGGAATGTACAGAGATCACCCAGTGGGGAGTGTTTTTTTTCTCAACAAAAGTGTAGTTACACTTTAATTATCGTGTGCTGGGTCTGCAATTTAACATTGTTTATAGTACTCAACGGGCGTCGTTTTTAGATACCATGTTGAGTATACAAGGATTAAAGATCATAAGTGATCTTTACATAAAAACTACAAATCAAAATCAGCTATTGCACTTTACTAGAGTCAACTAACCTGCGTAACTAGGATTGTAAATGACTCTGAAATATGTCCTCAGCGACTGGCGATATGATTATGTCTTGAATTGTGTACCAAAAGCGGTACCATTTTTTGCATGGAAATTTGGCGTTTTATATTGCAGGCCTGCAATTCTTAGGAATAACTCACTTAAATCTGTCCAAACAGGAGTCTAGTAGACATCCAGGGTATGATAAAGTTTGAAACACATAATCATAAATTATAACATAATAAATAACTATAAATAATTATAAAATATAAACAATAATATGAGTGGCCCTTCCTAAAAACTCAGTGCTTGTGGAGTCAGATAGAACTAATAGAGAAAATCTCTAAAGAAAATCTCTATATGTAGAGAGAAGTGTGTAGATCTGCAATGTACCTCCCTCTATTATCAAAATTGCTGGTGACAGCTGGAGCTGCTACTAAATCCTATCCATAGACAGGCTTAAACATAGAAAACACAATACATATTATAAAACAATATATATTAGGCAGCGCTCCTAAATACAGTTAAATGATATGTGGCATACAAAAGTCCAAAGTATTCAGAGAAAAACTTCCAAAGATAGTCTGTGATTAAAGAAAAGGAAAGTAGTTCCTGCAGATCAACACCAGTACTATCCTTCTGTTACCAACACCACCACTCGTGAGATAGGCAGGGAAAACTCTTACCGGACAGTGCTGGAATATAAGCGTTGTATAATCACAGAAATAGGTATCTCAAATACTTGGAATCCACTCCTCTCAAGCCAAAGCTCCCATATAAGGAAGAAGATAAATAATGGCACATAGCATAATTCTGTTTAACTTTTAATGTTAAAATACCAGAAAAGATTGGAAATGCACTTACAATCTTTCAATTTAAAACAGGCAATACGTCACATAAGTGGCTCATCACAGTCTCAGATCTCGGGCACTCAGGACGGCGTTCACCGATTCTCTCTGTTTGTAAACCCTGATGCACTAGCACACGCCAGTACCGATCGGCGAGATGACATCACTTTGATCGACAGTCGCTCTAACCAACCCAGGCGCATTTCGTCATACAATTGACATCTGTGGGCATCATCTGTGGGCGTCGACCCCCACAGATGATGTCAATTGTATGACGAAACGCAGGAACTACTGTTCTTTTCTTTAATCATGGACTATCATTTGATGTTTTTCTCTGAATACTTTGGACTTTTGTATGCCACATATCATTTAACTGTATTTAGGAGCGCTGCTTAATGTATATTGTTTTATAATATGTATTGTGTTTTCTATAAATATTTATAACAAATAATAATGTAATTATAATAAAAATTATTCAATAATGTAATCAAATCAAAAACACTGAAATTTGCTCAGTTGCAGAATTTTCGCTGTGATTATTTTTATTGTTTGATGACGAATTTCCCCACAAATTGCTATCGCTCAATTCTGCAAGTGATTCTAATTTATTATCGCTGTTTTCTAGCTGGTCTAAAAGCACTTTTGATGTAAATGGACACGTTTTGGTTGCTATGGACAATCACCAGTTCCCAGGCAGAAACAACAGTTTTTATTATATAAAACTGCATGCAGAACACTGGGCAGACCACTAGGGACAAAGTGGGTGTGTATTTGTTTCATACAGTACTGTAATCTGTAAGATTACAGTATACTGTATGTGTTTTGTGTTTTTCACGTTTTTAATTTGGCACCGAACTCTGTCCCCATGCGTCGTAACTTCGCAGGGAACGTAGCTTGGCGGCACTGTGAATCGAGCGAGGAGACACAGCAGAGGAGCCCTCACACACAGCAGGGACACATTGCAGGATCCAGGGACAAGGTAAGTAACTTCCCCCTGTATCCTGCAATGCAATACCAAGTCAGGCTCGGGGATACCGCTTTTGGTATAAAAAATTCACCCCGAGTCAGACTCAGGATTACCGCTAAGGAGGTTAATGAGATAGAAGAGAGAATTACACAGAGGGTTTACCCTTTAGAATTAGTGCAAAATGAACTGGGCATAACTCCCTCTGTTACTAGACACAAAACCATCAGACACAATAGGATTCCATTTGTGTCACAATTCCATAATTTTTCATTTAAAATATTCATTATTTTCAGGAAACACTGGTCTATACTGGGTGAGAATCATCCCAGTATACCTGAATTCAATGTACCACCCCTTCTGTCCTATAGACGTGGTAGAACATTGCAAGATAGACTGGTTAGGACTGACCAATACTGTACACCAAATGCCCTTTTAAAAAATTTGGGCCCCCGCAAAAATGGTTCCTTGTTTGAGCTGCATTCAATGCAATTCACGTACACACGATCGGTTCAAACCAATGAAAACGGACTGAAGTTCGTTTTCATCAGTCGAAAACGATCGTGTGTAGGCCCCATCGGTCCGTTATCCTTCGGTTAAAAAACAGAGGGCTTGCTTTAAAATTGAACCGATGGACGGCTAACCGATCGTTAGTATGCAAAAGCATTGGTTAAAAAGTCGACGCATGCTTGGAAGCAATGAACTTCATTTTTTTCAGCATGTCGTCGTGTTTTACGTCACCGCGTTCTAACACGATCGGTTCATGAACCGATGGTGTGTAGGCACATCAGTCCATCAGTCAGCTTCATCGGTGAACCAATGAAAACGGTCCATCGGACCGTTCTCATCGGATGGACCGATCGTGTGTACAGGGTTAAGTCAAGAAAACCGAAACCAGATTAGCCAAGAATACATTCTTGAAACGAAAAAAACAAGCTGCTCAAATAACATATGCATCCACCACTGATTGTGGACAATCAAATGTGAAGAAAACAAAAGTATAAATATATGAGTGAATGATATAAATGATCACCAAAGTGAATGGATAGCACAATCTGTGTAAGAAATACAATCCTCCTATACACATATGAATCTCTATGACACAGATCAATGTCCTATTATCACAAATAATTCAGATGTGCTGCTCCACTAATGAACAATGGTGACTTCAAAAACACCACGAAATGATGAAAGGATAGGAAAGAGGATCCTCCACCTTAATAATTTGCTGCCTCTTACCAGATGGGAAGATCCCAATTAGGCCCCGTACACACGAGCAGACAGATTTGTTCAAATCGGTCGGACAGACCGATTTGAACAAATCTGTCTGCTGGGATGTATTGGTTTGATCGTGTACACACGATCAAACCAAAATCCCCGCCGGCAGACGGCGCGCTGACGTGTCGGTGACGTGGCGGAGACGTTGACGCCGCCACGTCACCGCACCAGGCAGTGAATTACTTCCGCGCATGCGTCGAATCCATTCGACGCATGTGCGAGAAGATATGTCTGCTGGTTAGCGTACTAACCAGCAGACATATCGGTCCGACGGGTTCCCAGCCGACAGATTTCAAAGCATGCTTTGAAATCTGTCGGGTGGCCAAATCCGTCGGCTCGCCCGATCAAATCTGTCTGCTGGGATCGTGTGTACGCGGCCTTAGAGATCTTCTGAGGGCATATGGCTATAAACCCAGCCTAGAGGTCCGTCTAGCGGGATGTCTTCAACCCAATGTCCCTGAAATCCTCTACCGCTCACAGAAGGTCAATGTTGAACACAGCCAAGCGAGGAAAGGGAAAAAAAGGGGCGAACATAGCGTAATCCAATATAAAATTTAATAGAAAGTAAAAATTAAAAACATTGTGTAGATATAAAATCGCATGTAAAAAGTTCTGTAGAGGGCCGGCTAACACAGCCCATATACATTCTTACTGATAAGACATTTGTGCAGTGCACCAGTCTACCATGTTCATGTTTTTCATTTTAATTACCTGTTTGTCCTAGCAAACAGATGTTTACAAACACACAATGTAGGCCCCTTGCAGTGTATAGCATAAAGGAAGTCTGATGTATCATTATTTCAGTACTAAACATTTTCTCCAAATTTAATTTAATTTTCTCAAATTAAATCTTCCTTGGGAATTTAAACCTGTTAGGTGATGCATCACAGCGAGAGAGTAAAAATATAGAGCATGGGTTTTAGACTTAACCCAGCTGTAAAATTATGCTACAGTGGATTAAAGAAAATTAAAATTTCTGTTGAATTTCTGATTTTCTTATGAAAGAAAGCATTGTTTTCCAGATACTGGCAATTTTATTTATTGTTTTTACTTTTCGCTTGATACTGCTACTTAAACCTAGCATGAAAATTTTGTTCTGCGCCAAATCCTTGTTTTAATAAACAAGAACATGTTTTAAATATCAATATATATAGATAGATAGAGATAGATAGATAGATAGATAGATAGATAGATAGATAGATAGATAGATAGATAGATAGATAGATAGATAGATAGATAGATAGACAGACATACCCCATAATGGGGTATTTTACCCAAGGTTAATTGAACAAGCTTGGGTTAGAAGCTCATTGGTTTCTATGCAGAAGTGAGCCTTTGCACTTTCCAACTTTAATGAATAAACCCCATTGCATACTTAAAAGTGTGGTATGCCTGTGTGTATAGATAGATAGATAGATAGATAGATAGACAGACAGACAGACAGACAGACAGACAGACAGACAGATAGATAGATAGATAGATAGATAGATAGATAGATAGATAGATAGATAGATAGATAGATAGATAGATAGATAGATAGATAGATAGATAGATAGATAGATAGATAGATAGATAGACAGATAGATATACTGTAGATAGATATACTGTAGATAGATAGATAGATAGATAGATAGATAGATAGATAGATAGATAGATAGACTGTAGATAGACTGTAGATAGATATAGATAGATCGATAGAGAAAGAGAGAGAGAGAGAGAGAGAGAGAGATAGATAGATAGATAGATACAGTAGGTGACTGGGATATTGTGTCAATTTCGCTCCCTTTCTCGGTGAGATTGAGCACTTGCGAGCCCCATCGCGGGAGCCAGCGCCGAGCTGGCTTGCCGCAATGGAGACAAAGCCGTCATAGAAGCGACGGGGATCCGACGCGGATCCCGCCAATTCTACACGTGGGCGGAGTTTGTTATGAATCCTGAAGGAGAAATCCCCGCCGGATTTAAAAAAAAATCCGGCATGGGTTCCCCCCTCAGGAGCATAACGGGCCCTTAGGTCTGTTATGGGTTGTAAGGAGACCCCCCTATGCCGAAAAAACGGCGTGGGGGTCCCCCACAATCCATAACAGACCCGTATCCAAAGCACGCCGGCCGGCCGGTCAGGAAGGGAGTGGGGGCGAGCGAGCGCCCCCCCCTCCTGAGCTGTACCAGGCAGCATGCCCTCAACATGGGGGGGTTAGGTGCTCTGGGGCAGGGGGCGCACTGCGGCCCCCCACCCCAGAGCACCCTGTCCCCATGTTGATGAGGACAGGGCCCCTTCCCGACAACCCTGGCCGTTGGTTGTCGGGGTATGCGGGCGGGAGACTTATCGGAATCTGGAAGCCCCCTTTAATAAGGGGGCCCCCAGATACCGGCCCCCCACCCTAAGTGAATGAGTATGGGGTACATCGTACCCCTACCCATTCACCTGCAAATAAAAAGTGTAAACACAAATAAACCACACAGGGTATTGAAATATTTTATTAGTTGGCCGCCGGGGGGGGGTGTGTATGATCGCTTTTATAAAAGCGCCCCCCCTTCGGCCTGGGCTTTTGTGACGGGTGGGTGCCGCAGTCTGGTTCCATCATGACGCCGCCGGTAGGTACCACGTGCTACCTAAAGCGCCCACGTGATACCTACCGGAGCATGATGGGACTTCTTTCGACGTCACAAGACAGGCCTATATATTTCGCTGCGGCCGCGGCGGTCCCGGCATAACAGCGGGGTCTGCGTCGCGTCAACATCTGGAGAGCAGAAGAAGAAGAAGAAGACACCGACGTCGCAGAAGAGGGGGCGCCGCCGCTAGTCCTGAAGCTAACACACGAAGAAGACCCCCGGAGAGCGGCGAGTCCTGAAGACCCCCGGAGAGCGGAGAAGACCCCCGGAGAGTGGGAGAAGACCCCCGGAGAGCGGGAGAAGACCCCGGAGAGCGGGAGAAGACCCCGGAGAGTGGGAGAAGACCCCCCCGCCGCCGAAGACGTCGAAAGAAGCCCGCCGGGTGGTGGGCGCTTTTATCAAAGCGCCCCCCCCGGCGGCGGAAGAGAACCAGACGGCGGCACACACCCCCCACAGAAGCCCGCCGGAGGGGGGCGCTTTTATAAAAGCGATCATACACACCCCCCCCCGGCGGCCAACTAATAAAATATTTCAATACCCTGTGTGGTTTATTTGTGTTTACACTTTTTATTTGCAGGTGAATGGGTAGGTTTACAATGTACCCCATACTCATTCACTTAGGGTGGGGGGCCGGTATCTGGGGGCCCCCTTATTAAAGGGGGCTTCCAGATTCCGATAAGCCTCCCGCCCGCATACCCCGACAACCAACGGCCAGGGTTGTCGGGAAGGGGCCCTGTCCTCATCAACATGGGGACAGGGTGCTCTGGGGTGGGGGGCCGCAGTGCGCCCCCTGCCCCAGAGCACCTAACCCCCCCATGTTGAGGGCATGCTGCCTGGTACAGCTCAGGAGGGGGGGGCGCTCGCTCGCCCCCACTCCCTTCCTGACCGGCCGGCCGGCGTGCTTTGGATACGGGTCTGTTATGGATTGTGGGGGGACCCCCACGCCGTTTTTTCGGCGTAGGGGGTCTCCTTACAACCCATAACAGACCTAAGGGCCCGTTATGCTCCTGAGGGGGGAACCCATGCCGGATTTTTCTTTAAAAATCTGGCGGGGATTTCTCCTTCAGGATTCATAACAAACTCCGCCCACGTGTAGAATTGGCGGGAATCCGCGTCGGATCCCCGTCGCTTCTATGACGCACTAGCTGGAATGTGCTTTTACTATTCCAGCGAGTGCGAGATATCGGCAGCCTGTCGCCGAGATTCAGCGCGATGCTGGCGTGCTAAAAACACATTCTCGGCGGCAGGCACTGTAGATAGATAGATAGATAGATAGATAGATAGATAGATAGATAGATAGATATCAGCAGAATAACAGGTATACAGTGATTTTTTTTTTAACAGTACAGGCATACTCCACTTTTAAGTACACAATGGGGTTAAAGGGTCACTGGTCCTGGTTTCATGTCCTCATTGTTTGTTTTTGCTGTAATCCTTCTCTGTTCTGCACACTTCCTGGTTGTCTGTTTCCTTATAAAAAAAGTACTGGGAGCTTCTCTCTGTGGTCTCTAATCAAGAAGGTGTGGTTACTGTGTGTCTAAAACCCCTCAGAACCAATCACTTTCATTTTAAAAACAAACACTGCCCTCTATTGGCTCTGTGTCTCTGTCCTTCACAGAAGCATTAAAACTAGATGAAAAACTAAACTGAAAGTGCAGGCACATTATATGATTGATTTTTATCTATGTTTAATCATTGTTAAAAGGAATGAGTTAAATATTATGTCTCTATACCCTGTAAACAGTCATTTCAGCAAAAAAAATAAAAAATCCTTTGCAACTCCTTTAATTTAGTAAAGCTGGAAAGTGCAAAATCAGACTCACTTCTGCATAGAAACCAATAAGCTTCTAACCCAGCTTGTTCAGTTAAGCTGTGTTAATACAACCTGGAAGCTCATTGGTTTTTATTCAGAAGTGAGCCTGATTTTGCACTTTCCAGCTTTAGTAAATAAACCCCATTGTGTACTTAAAAGCGGGGTATGCCTGTATAAGTCCTTTCTCGAAGAAATATATACTGGAAAATGGCAATGAAATAATATGACACTTTTTTTTTTATCGTTTTAAGTTATACAACATTAACAAATTCTATAACGTACATCAAATAAATTTACAACGTTCCTATAAATCAGGGGTCTCCAAACTTTCTAAACAAAGGGACAGTTTACTGTCTTTCAGGCTTGAGGGGGGGCAGACTGTGCCCAGCGGGAGTAGAAAATTTCCTAGAGTAACTGGAAGTAAACCGTGTCCCCTCTTTGGTATCAGTGGGAGGAATAGTGTCCCATCATTGGTGTCAGTAGAAAGAATAGTGACCCATCATTGGTGTCAATAGAAATAATAGTGACTCATCATTGGTGTCAGCGGGAAGATAAGTGCTCCATTGTCAGTGTCAATGGCAGAAACTATGCCCCACTGTTGCTGACAGTGGGGGGGGGGATAATGGCCCAAGGACTGGATAAAAGCAAGCAACGGGTCACATCTGACCCCTGGGCCACAGTTTGGAGACTACTGCTATAAATGTACTGTATTTGCCGATGTATAAGGCGACCGGGCGAATAAGACAACCCCCTAATTTTAAGATTTTTTACCTGTACTCACTGTATAAGATGACCCCCCTTCCAAGGCTTCCAACGCTTCATATTTCTTGCTCCTGGAGCCATATTCTTTTTCATTCTTGCTGGAGCTGGAACCAATCACAGCGAGCGGTGTATTCTATTAATGAATACAAAGCCTGCTTGGATTGGCAGAGGCTGTAACATCATCAGCCCACACCTCTCTGACTCTCAAAGCAAATCTAAGCAGGCTACTGCATGTAGCCTGCTTGGATTGGCAGAAGTTGTTACTCCAATCCAAGCTGGCTCTGTATTAATTTGAAGACATCGCTCACCGGGATTGGCTAAGCGGTATATACTGTATGTAGCCAAAGCTACATACAGTATTACCGCACATCCAGCAGGCATCCGAGCAGCTGACCCGGCGTATAAGATGACCCCTGGCGTATAAGGTAGTATAAGGTAGTCTTATACGCCAGCAAATAGAGTAAATAGCTATGTTGATAAAATCCCTAATTGAGAAGAATAATTTTTGTTTGCTTTTTAGTAGCTGACAAAGACTCCAGGAACATGTAAAATGAAAAGGAAAAATATTAGGGTGGAAAGAAACTCAAGACCAATAGCTGTTGTGATGATTACATTTTTACTTTGGTATATTTTTCATATTGGAGGATTCCGCATTTCATAAGAAAGGTTAAGTGCACTTATTTATGCTTCATAGATCTGTTTATCATTTACCCTGTGATGAAAGCTCTCAGTGCCTCAATAATCAGACTTCCACAGCGCTGCAATTACAAGTTTTGGATTCACTCAACACCCATCAGTGCTTACAGATGACAGATAGCATATTATGTACAGGTGAACGAGGGATGATAACAAGAAGCAATGAATGAAACATTAGTGCAATTTGAAATTTCCATGAAGATATTTTCTTGGCTAAAGATACTTATTTTCTCTTATTTTAAACATAAATTTTTAGTTTACTTTACAAATTATGCAAAGTGTTTTTATTTTAGTTATACTTTTTCCTAAGGTAGGCATAGGCAAATATTAAAGAAAAACACGTTTTGTATTTACAGATTGATTTGCTTAAAGTAAATGTATATATTTTTTTTTACCCTTGCCAAAGAAGCTGTATTCACTTCAAACAATCAATAAATTACAGCATAAGGGAAAAAATCCATGCACATGTTTTATACAGTAATGAGTAAATATATTTGCCTGAATAAAGATTTTCTAAGGTTTGGGATGATTTACTAAAGATTGCAGCAAGTGTTTTTCTTGCTGCATGACAAAAATGTCTTTGACACATTTTCACCATGTTTTCACATTTTGTGTAGCTAATTCTGACTTCCATAATGCCCTTGATGCATTTACATTTTTAATAGATCCCTTGCCCTTTATAGCATCTAATAAGATTAGGTTAAGTACCCCCCCCCCCACACACACACACACACCCTAACCCAACAGCCAAGCCATAGGCAGTGGTCATGTTAGTACATACTGCTATGGTTGTGGTGCGGCACAGCAAAATGTTTACCACTGGTCAAATTGGGTGGGCAGTACTGAAACCAAATGCAACCCATTCACGTGAATGACATGGCAATCCCAAGCTTACAATGATTAACACAGACGATGGGGAGGCAACAAATTGCCTCTTAGCCACCTGTCAAATGTCTCTCAGAGGGGTAACAGGATAAAGGATCCATAATAGTGTTGTCCAATATCCAATTGTACATTACCAGACATTTTATGCATCCAGGCTATTTACTATATAAAAGTGTTACAGTTGCCTTCCAAGTTTTGGTGCATCTCTGAAAATTAGTAAAACCTGATATATTCAGTTGACAATATTGTATTTAGAGATGAATGAATTGGGTAATGCAACTTTTTTTTTTTTAGTATGGCGGTGATGCTACATGAGGGGACATATTGAGTGTATCAAACGGGTGCCTCAGACCAAAACCATAGGCAACAACCTCAAGAGCATGGTGGAGGCTTATCTGGACTGCCCTTTGTTTCCAGAAATTGTACTTACCATTTTCACTGTGGATAAATGGGTCTGTAGCCTGGATTAGTGGCCAGCATGTGTTCCAGTTATTCTCATACCCTTCCTTCAACGTACAGTGAACAGAGCCTATCACTTTGTATGATACTTGCCGTGATTGTAGCCATATTAGTGCAATTGTGATAGAGAAAATTGAGTACTGTCCGTGATACTTTTTTTATTTGCACTAACATACAATTTTTCAGGACAAGCTTTCGGGGTGTTACCCCTTCTACAAGGTCCAAGCAGTACTGATTCACATTTTTTTGGGGCAGAATGTTAAAACAAAACAAGAAAGAAGAAAAATCTCAGAGGGAAAGGAAAAAAAAAAGAAAAACAAACACATACAAATCAATGGTAATAAAGATAGCTTTTAGACAACCACCCAACTTCAGACACAAACTAATCAGCAGGAAACTTCACTCTGATTATGAAGTCACTAATAATGGAAGCAAACCCTGCAATAAAAAAACGATGTAAACTATGCAACCAGATCAATCTATCCAAAAGTGTCAGGCCTCATACACACGACCGAGGAACTCGACGTTTCAGACACATCGTTTTCCTCGTCGAGTTCCTTGTTAGGCTTGTCGAGGAACTCGACAGGCTTTCTTTCTTTGTGTACACACGGTAAAGACCAAATCTCCTCGTTCTCAAACGCAGTGACGTTCACCACGTCTGACGGCACTATAAAGGGGAAGTACGATTCCTTTTGCTAATCTTGTGTTGCCACGTGTTAGTAAAAGTTTGGTGAGTGACGATTCAAGCTTTTCAGTCTTCGTACTTTCAGATCGAATTCTGCCGTTCAGTTTGTGCTTGTGGGTTCATATCTTGACTTTCCGAACGTGCGGTCAGGTCGTATTTGTTTTACAGTGCGTTCCTTTCCGCTCATTTGTGTTTGTCAGGTCGTTCTTTATAGAACTTGCTGTTCTTCAGTGCGGTCTGTTTAGTGCGTTCTGATTAGACGTTCGTTTCTCGCCATGTTGCAGCACCTTCTCATCGTTGGCGAGTTCGTGTTGTGCAGTCGATGTGTGTAGGTCTGCTTGTTTTAGACCTAGACGAGTTCATGAACAGGGTGAGGAGGCGTTCATGGACCAAGAATTGGTTGCTCCGTACATACACCTGGTAATTGTTTTCTGATGAAGTTGACCGATTATCCGACACCTGGTCAGTTAATTCCACAATGACATTGTTTTCGGATGAACTTGGCCGATTATCCGACACCTGGTCAGTTAATTCTGCCATGACACCGTTTTCTGATGTAGTTGGTTGAGTATAACACATCTGCTCTGCTAATTCCTCCATGTCATTTGCGCACCGAAAGAGAAGGGGCGGGGAAACATTGAGTAAGAATGTCATGGGTGGGCGACCTGTGCGGAGTGTCACGTATGCGTAGTGTTTATATAGCTTTGACACACATGTCATGTCATATGTACGTTCGGGGAGGGGGGGAGACGCTTGAGCGACAAGCGTCTGGACAAAGGTATGTTTTGAACTTGAGACATCAGTGTCCTATACTGCTAAGAGATTTAAGGGCTATATGGGGATAAAGATTACTAGAGTTTTTAGACTGTGATTGACATTAGTTTTTTTGGCTTTGTTTTTGTCTGGCAGACAACATGAATCCCTTCAATGAAAAACCATTCCTGGCCGAATTCATAGACAAATTAAGGGAGCTGCCTGTTCTTTGGGCCACAAGAAACCCAATACACAGGAATAAAGAGCTAAGGGCAGCAGCACTAAATAGCCTTCTCCCATTTGTGCACACAAAGATGCCCCATGTAACAGCTGAACAGCTGGAGACTAAAATTGGGACATTGAGAGGCTCATACAGGACTGCACGCAACAGGGTCCTAGATTCTCAGAGGTCTGGAGCATCAGCAGCGCAGGCATATGTCCCGAAGTTGTGGTACTACAGCAGAATGTCCTTTCTGGATGACCACCTTGAAGTAAGGGGATCCCTTTCCAGCCTTCCCCCCAGACAACCCAGAAGAAAAAACACAAGAAGAAGCTCCAGCTTCCCTTCAGCCTTCCCTCCAGCCAAGCTGATACTCCTCAAGGTAACCCCTTTAGAAGTAAGAGGAGCCTTCCATCCTGGAGGAAGATCCGGATTTGGCTGTCTGGAGCCAGGTATAGTATTTTAAATGTGTTTTTTTTTTTTTTTCAGAAATGCAGCAAAATAGATGTTAATATGTTTTAAAAAAATAATGTTTAATGTAAAAGAGTTTTGCATATCAACAGTCAGTAGTGGCCAAACAAGTTGGGGAAAAAAATGCAAAATCCTGGAGTCATAATGATTGGCTTTTCAAATTCTGTAAAATCCATTTGCAAGAGTCATGAGCTGAAAATTGTGTGTGATTTATGAACACAAAAGTCAAACTGTCCCTTTTTCATACACAGGAGGACATCAGCCAGGAGGAGGGTCAGGAAAAAGCCAGGCAGGAGGAGACCAGGGTGAGTGGTACAGAGGAGGTGGCAGGAGTGAGTGTCACAGAGGAGGTGGCAGGGCCAAGTGGCAGCCCAAGGTGCCAGGTGCCTCCCATCCGCCTTCCTATCAGAAGGGCCAGGAGGGTTATGAGGGCGAGTGAGGCATCACTGGCCCTGATTAGAGAGGCACAGGCCACCCTCCAGCAGCCTACCACCGCTGAAGAGGGCTATGGCACCCTTGTGATGGCCAAAATAGCCCAAATGAGCGAGAACCAGCGCCTAAGGGGGTGAGGGGGCTACTAACTGAGGACACAGTTATTTGTTGCCACGGCTATCCTCCCCCACCAGCTTCTTCCCAACCTCCTCCTCCTCCTTCTTCATCTCCTCCCCCTCCTCCTCCTTCTCCTCCACCTTCTTCTTCTCCTTCTCCTCCTCCTCCTCCTCCTCCTCCTCTTCTTCTCCTCCACCTTCTTCTTCTCCTCCACCTTCTTCTCGTCCTCCTCCACCTTCTTCTCCTCCTCCTCCACCTCCTTCTTCTGCTCCTCCACCTCCTTCTCCACCTCCTCCACCTTCTTCTCCTCCTCCTGGCAGAAGTACACCTCCAGTGGCACAGCCTCCAGCCAAGCAGAGAAGGAAGGCTGCCGAGAAGGTTGCAGAGCAGGCTGCAGAGCAGGCTGCAGAGCAGGCAGCAAGGAAGGCTGTCCGGAAGAGCAAAAAGTGATGGCCTTGCTTCAAGGTGGTCTGACAGAAGGCAGCCTGCTGTAGTACCACAACCTTGGGACATCTATCTGACCTGCTGCTGTTCATGACCTCTGGGAGTCAAGGACCAGATTGGGCTCCCTCCTGTATGTGCCTCTCAATGTCCCAATTTTAGTCTCCACACAACTGCACAAATGGCAGCAGGTTATTCAGTGCTGCCTTCTATTTTTTTTATTTATATTCTTTACCAGAATAAATGGACATTTTTGCTCTACAGTTCATACTTGTCCATGTGTTTTTCATCCATCCAAAAATGTACAAGGATGAGATTGCACTAAAAACATATAATAGTCCTCAAATGTATGTGCTAAATTAAACAGAACATAAATAAAGTTTGTGCGTGAAAATCACATAATGAGTAAATCCACGGACAAAAAGGGAAAAAGTTCATATCAAGAAATTCTCCCACACGTGCCAACGAATCCACACAAGGAAAGGTGCTGGGACAGAAGAGACCTCCACCAAAATCACATGAAGCCTCTTACCCAATGGGAATGATCTCTAAGTTATAACTCTAAGTTATAAGGGAGGCGGCGTTCTGACGTCACTGTGCATTCATTCTCTCTACCCGGAGTACGGGCTGTTTGTTCCAAGCCGGCCGGATGATGTGTATACACGCAATGTTTTTTTAAGCATGATGTAAGTGCAAGTCTATCTTGTATCCATTAAATTAAGGTTTTACACTATGTGAGGCATTTGTGTTTTATATGTACCTGTGGATGACACACTGGGAGTTACTTACGAACCATAAGATCCAGGCTGCTTCCATTTGGCTGACACACCGAATGACACCGATTATACCAGATCCTATCATGCTGTTTAAAGGGGTGGTTCACCCAAAAACCTTTTTTTAACATTGATTGAGGCTCGTTTTGTCAAGGGGAATCGGGTGTTTTTTTTTTAGAATCGAAGCAGTACTTACTGTTTTAGAGATGCATCGTCTCCGTCGCTTCTGGGTATGGTCTTCTAGTCTGGGCGTTCCTATTTGATTGACAGGCTTCCGACGGTCGCATACATCGCGTCATGAGTAGCCGAAAGAAGCCGAGTGCCGGTGCAGCTCTATACTGCGCCTGCGCACCGTCGTTCGGCTACTTTCGGAAAATCGTGACGCGAGGTATCCGACCGTCGGAAGCCTGTCAATCAAATAGGAACGCCCATTCCCGAAGACCATACCCGGAAGCGACGGAGACCATGCATCTCTAAAACGGTAAGTACTGCTTTGATTCTAAAAAAAACCCACCCGATTCCCCTTGACAAAACGAGCCTCAATCAATGTTAAAAAAAGGTTTTTGGGTGAACTACCCCTTTAAGATCTCCTATAACTTAGAGATCATTCCCATTCGGTAAGAGGCTTCATGTGATTTTGGTGGAGGTCTCTTCTGTCCCAGCACCTTTCCTTGTGTGGATTTGTTGGCACATGTGGGAGAATTTCTTGATATGAACTTTTTCTCTTTTGTCCATGGATTTACTCATTATGTGATTTTCACACACAAACTTTACATACATTTGAGGACTATTATATGTTTTTAGCGCAATCTCATCCTTGTACATTATTTCTGTGTGGTATAACACTTTTTTGATTGCTGCTTTTTGTTATTCAAACGAGCGCAATTTTTTAAAAATGTAAAAAAGGTCTAATTATAAAGGGACAGATCAGATAAGACCAAACAATAGTGTTTCATTGGTGGTAACTTGACAAAAAAAAAGGAGATGACGAGAAATTAAATAATAAATACATTTATAATAAAAATGAATATCTGTATTTGCCAATAAATATTCCTAAATATTCCTGAGATCAGCATGAATAAGGTTACAAAAAGTTTGTGAATATCAGCACCAAAAGAAGATAATTATTGTTCATTTTTATCCCATTATAAACATGGTTTTAAAGCGCAGCATTTAAACGTTGCAATTATTTTTGCAGCGTGACGAATGTGCTATCTCCATTACAAACGCTACTTTTACCGAAGGTTCGCTCCCATCTCATACTTTATTCTGAGCATGCGTGGGTTTCAAAGCATTTCTAAGCATACACACGATCGTGTTTCTCTACGAAAACCAGCCCGGTGAGGAACACGACGAGGAAATTAAGACTCCCGTCGAGGAAAAAGTGAACTTGCTCTCTTTTTTCCTCATCGCGTTCCTCGACAGTTTACTCGATGAAAAGCATACACACGACCGTTTTCTTGATGGATTCTGCCGAGGAAAACAGTTGTGTGTACGTGGCCTCACACACACAAATGGGACCTTCAATATCATGGGATCATACAACTGTACCTCAAGTAATGTTGTGTACCTCATCCAATGCAAAAGGTGTGGCAAAGGATCTTATGTTGGTGAAACAGGACAGAAGTTACAAGCGAGGATGAAAACAGCTCTCACCTATGGGGAATCGGATGAAAACGGACCGTTTGTCCATCTTAATCTGATCCGTTCTGCCGGACAGAAGAAAAATAGGGTTTTCTTCCATCCGAAAAACCGGATCCAGACGGACGCGACCCCATAGGCGTCCATTACAAGTCCGTAAATGGACTTGTAAAAACGGACGAACGAAGGCGGACATGTGAAAGGGGCCTATGTCTTAGTTCTTAAAGGGAATTTCAGAACTATCCAGGAAAGGAAAACGTTTGAACTAAGAATGATAATTCTTTTTGACACAAAAAAATAATGGCCTACATTTAGATATTGGTTTCTTTACCCATTATACTACAGTTTTATGACCCCCCTCTGTGATTAACACCCCCCCCCTCAAGTCTTTAGCTCTCCCTCTGTCTTATCTCACTAACTCTGCTGCTATCTTTATTACCATTGATTTGTATGTGTTTGTTTTTCTTTTTTTTCTTTCCCTCTGAGATTTTTTTTTTCTTGTTTTGTTTTAACATTCTGCCAGAAAAATTGTGAATCAGTACTACTTGGACCTTAAAGAAGGGGTAACACCCCGAAAGCTTGTTCTGAAAAATTGTATGTTAGTGCAAATAAAAAAAGTATCATGGACAGTGATACTTGTGAAATTTGAGCTTACTGTGAACTGTGAATAATTGGGTCTGTAGGCTGGACTAGTGGCTAGCATGTGTTAGGACTCATATTAATTTACACTTGCTTTGCCTTCAACACAGAATAATGACTAGTTTACAAATGCTTCAAAACAAGGCTTCAGGCAGGCTTTGTTAAAGCTCTCTAAATGCTAGTCAAAGCTCCTGTCACTAAATAAAATGGTTAGCTTACATTCCTGTTTACACCTTACTTTTGCTTTGCTTTAAAAATTATACCCAGTGTAGCTTTAGTGATGCTTCAAAGCTTCTTTAAAGCCTCCATAGAAGTCCATAGCAAAGCTTGCTTGAAGCCCAACCGAAGCCTCATCGTAGCTCCACTCATTGGATCCCCACCGAAGCCTCATTTAAGCACTAAGCAAAAGCAAGGTGTAAACAGGACTGTAAGCTAACCATTTTATTTAGTGACAGGCACTTTGACTGGTGTTCAGAGAGCTTTAACAAAGCGTATCCGAAGCAATGTTTTGAAACAAGTGTAAACTAGCCCTTACAGTTGTTCTCATATCCTTCCTTCAAAGTACAGTGAATATGAAGATGCTATCACTTTGTATGATACATGTGAAATTGGAACTTTATTGTTCTTTCTCTAAAATGGTTCATCTATTTAACAGACACTTCTTTAACGACTTCAGCCCCGGACTAGAGCACTTTTTGCGATTTGGTACTGCATCGCTTTAACTGACAATTGCGCTATCGTGCGGCGTGGCTCCCAAACAATATTAACATCCTTTTTTCCCCACAAATAGAGCTTTCTTTTGGTGGTATTTGATCACCACTGCGGTTTTTTATTTTTTGCGCTATAAACAAAAAAAAATAGCAACAATTTTGACAAAAAACATTTTTTTACTTTTTGCTATAATAAATATCCCCAACAAATATATATATATTTTTCCTCAGTTTAGGCCGATACATATTCTTTTACATATTTTTAGTAAAAAAAAACACAATAAGTGTTTATTGATTGGTTTGCGCAAAAGTTATAGCGTCTACAAAATAGGGGATAGTTTACTTAATAATTAAAGAAGCGGTTAAAGACGTATCACTACAACTTAAATAATGTTATTTTGAGTTCTTGGGGACCAAATGCATCTCGAATTCTACACCATGCAGTGGTTGTGCAATAAGATAAAATAAACATTTTTACCTTCGTTTATGGGGTTTTACCTTCACCTCAGGCCAAAGCCCACATTAAAGGCTTCCCTATGCAAGACCTACAGCACAGCACTGAAGCAACCTTCTCCTCTCAACTGTATGCTGTGCGTCTCCTATTAATTTTCTATTCCTATTTATTTGCTCAGAATTTTCACTTTATTCTGCATTTCCTAGCTCATGTGTCTCGCCAGCTGGGTGTACACATTTCCCCTTTCACTTTCACATCTCCAGGCTCTGCATCATCCCACATAAACCTTACCTCAACTTTGATGGCTAATCCACATTAGTTACCCCTTTGTTTAGTTTCTAGTGATTGCAGGTTCACAGGTGAATTAATGGTACTTACAAATGGAGGGAGACAACAAGAAGTGATAGAAAATCTGCCCCTAGGAAGGGAAATTCACTCCTGTAAGAGTTACCATGGGAAAAAGGTGTCTCCACTGAACCTTTATCACTAATCCTTGTTTCCACAACATCCCACATTTTTCAAAATCCAATTGTCACAGGGACCCAAGGTGAGATTAAATTTTCTGAACAGGGACACAGACAGCAAAACAAGCAATACAGTGGTGTTAACTCTTCCCTATTCTCTAAAAAAAACATAAGAATAATGTTTTTGGCTGGAATTACACTTAAAATGTACCTATTCCAACCTACATACAAATCCAACTTAATTTAGTTGTAAAGAAAGAAGGTGTTTTAACTTAATGCAATCTATGCATTACTATAAAAAAGCCTTCTGTGTGCAGAAGCCCCTTTCAGACCCCCTAATACTTACCTGAGCTCCCTCTGATCCAGGGATGTTGCATGGGAGACTTGGACTCTCCCTCCTCATTGGCTGGGACAGCAGTGAAGCAACATTGACTCCGACTGCTTCCAATCAAAGTCAGTGGGCCAATAAAGAGAGAGAGAGGGGTGTGGTAAGGCCACGGCTTCTTGTCTGAATGGATACTTGAAGCTGAGGCTCAGCTCGGGTGCCCCCATAGCAAGCTGCTTGCTGTGGGGGCACTCAACAGGAAGGAGGGGCCAGGAGCACTGAAGAGGTACCCAAAAAGAGGAGGATCTGGGCTGCTCTGAACAGGTAAGTATAACATGTTTGTTATTTTTAAACAAAAAAGGAGACTTTAGTATCACTTAAGAACAAACCTACAAACCCAATTTTGTTTGTAACCGGGGGGACTGCCTGTAATACAAATTATGTTTTGCTTACTTCTCTAGTATCCAGTATGTTCTTTTTTCCATTCATTTAAGCACTGCAGTCTTCAGCAGACTATTCAATATTCATCACTTCCAGAAATGTCTAATGTCTTCAATGCACTGTTGCTCCATTCACTGACCCCTGTGGAGCTTGAAACTGGAACCACATTAGGGATGAAGGCATCCAAATGGGGTTTGGGTTTTTAAATAATCCTCATCCTTCAAGTTAAGCTCATACTTTTATCCAAGGAAACCCTGCTATTAGTAATGAGTAACTGCTATTGGATAACAAGATAACAGTGGGAGAAGCCTTCAGTGCAGGACTAATTTTGAACGGATATAGCTGATCTCATAGTGAGAGTGGGCTTGAAACTTCTACATGTGTTGAAGAAGTTTTTCAATTTAATAAAAGTAACATGCACACAGACAGCAAAACTCTCCACTAGCTGAACGCAAACATAATTTACCTCTTGTACCGTTCGTTCAAATTGAAAAATGTCTTCAATAAAATATTATTGACCTAGAACAGCATGCCCATTGGGAGTTTCAACAATCCTCTGATCCCTGCCCCTAACTTGTGACTGGACAATAACGGGCATCTGTCTACTCTCTTCTCCTCCTGTCAGCATGCACCTTGTTAGCACATGTGAATGCAGCACTCCCAAGTATTGCCCCTTTTCTCCCTCAGTCTGAGTACTCCTGTAAATAGGATTACAAGAGGTGGAATTCAAGTTAAATGCACATATATGGCGTGGTTGCATTTTAAACACATTTCAGTATTTGCTTAATAGATAAATAGCTGCTACTATTGGTGTTCATAAATCTGTCTGGCGATCAAAATCTACTGTGGGAAATTTAGGAGCAGAATTCAAAAGCATTATCGATGAGCAGAGACAAAGATGTATGCACGTACATTTTTAAAATGTATTGGACTGGTTTAAAGGAGTTGTAAAGGAAATGTTTTTTTTTTGCCTAAAATTAATGTCTGCTAGGTAGACAGACAGAATAGTTTAATGATTCTGTTAACAAACGAGTAAATACCTATTAAATTCCTTCATCTATATCACCCCCAGCTTTATAGTTTCTGTTTTTTTATTTTTTTAGATTTCAAAAGATATTTATTGAAATATAGAGCAATACAGGAAAAAAAAAAACAGTACATTCTTGGTTGCACTACAATGATCAACATAAGAGATGCCGAATAACAAAAAAGGAGATCAGGCTCTAATTAGTAAAAAAAAAGAATAATAACATAGAGACACTTAGCCATTCTCCCTGTATACCAAAGCGAATATATAAGACAATGATGAAAATAAAGTCCAATATAGAAAGAGACCTTGCCGATCGGCTTTGAGGGAGTTTTCATTGTAAAGAAGCAGTTTGCCTATCAGGTCCGGTAACCCAACTGGGTGCATACCCGCCCGAGGCAGTACAAGGGAATCCAAATTAGAACTTCCCTCTTCCAAAGGACCTGCCCACCGGATCCCCGAACACCAGAAATTTCTGGGATCAGGTCGGCAATCCAGAACTAGAATGGCATATATAGCCGAACTGCAGTTAAATAAGCTCAAAAAAAAAAAAAGATAAAGAAGAACAGTAAAATATCGCTTAAGCAGAATTCCCGAAGGAGGTATTACAAAAATATCGGTGCAAAGACAGTAGTGAACCGAGATAGTTTAAGCTATGATTTAAAAAGGACAAATTACCAGAAGAAGTGGAGGAAGATCAAATAGAAAAGCATCCAGAGGAAAGAAAAGAGAAAAAAGCAAAAGAGAAGGAATGAGAAAAGAAAGATCAGCACACAGGTCATCCAGTATCGGACCCCCTTGTAACAACACTACCAGTAATTAAGGATATTCCTATATAATCGGCCCAGGGCTCCCATGTTGCCTGAAATGATTTGGAGGAGTTTGTCAAGGAGCTTACCAATTTCTCCTGCAACATAAACCAAGATATCTTCCGTTTAGCTGCTACTATTGAAACCTTTGGAAGTTTCCAGGCCCTGGCTAAAACAAGTTTTGCCCCCAGCAGCATGAAAGTAACTAATTGACGGGAACTTTTAGAAAGCTGGGGTATGTGAGCATTCAGAAGAGCTATGTGGGGGGATTGAATAATTGGGGCGCCTGATACTTCCAGAATAAGATGAAATATCTTGTTCCAATAAGATCTGATTTTTGGGCACTCCCACCAGATGTGCAACATGGAGCCCTGGGCCTGACAACCCCTGAAACATAAAGGGGAGGTGGAAGGGTACATCAAAGCAAGCCTGGCGGGGACTAGATACCATCTCATCATGACTTTTATATTGGCTTCTATTAAAGAAACATTTACGATACCTTTAAACGCTCTTGTACCTGCTTTATGCCACTCGTCCAGGTCCCAGGCTTCCAGAAGGTCCCTCTCCCATGCTTCCATGTAAGGGAATTTAGATGAGGGTATCGAGAGTGAAAGGTATATCAAAGAGATCCCGCCCTTGTGTCCCGTTCCTTGCCCACACCATCTTTCATATTCAGTAAATTCCGGGGGTTTAAATTTATCATGCCAAACAGAATTTAGAAAGTGATGAATTTGATGATATCTAAAGATCTCAGAGTTCGGTAAATCTAATTTTTCCTTGCAGTATTTAAGGGAAATAGGGCCATCAGAAGTGAAAAAGTGTCCAATCCTGTATAATCCCTTGTTTAGCCACCAATGAAATGCCTTAATATCCATTCCTGGACTAAAAAGCGGGTTATGAAAGAGATGGGACAGTGGTTTGATAGGGGAAGTCAAAGAGGGGAGTTGCATCAAATCATCCCATAGCTTCAGGGATTGGGACAGAATAGGGGATACGATCGGAGGTCTAGCATTTCGGGGGCACCAGAGAAGAAAGTCAATGGTGTGCTTCGGGACCCCCTGCCTCTCTATAGAAACCCAATCAGGTTTTTCTAATTTAGAATAAAGTACTGAGAGTTGAGCAAGCCTAGCCGCCTGATAGTATTTAAATAAGTTGGGAAGACCCAAGCCCCCATGCGTTTTAGGACTAAAAAGGACGTTGCGGGAAAGTCTATATCCTTTTTTTCCCCAAACAAATTTAATAACCTTCCCCTGGAAAGAATTAAGCTGATCTCTATTGATCACAATAGGAAGGGCTCTAAATAAATAAAGGAGTCTCGGGAGCAGGGTCATTTTTATTGAGTGTATTTTGCCTAGCCAAGAAATGCCATAAAGGGACCATGCATTGAGATCATTCTCTAGGGCTCGATACATGGGGGGAAAATTCTCTTTATATAGAAGATCTATCTTAGGGGTTAAGTTTATACCTAGATCTCGAATAGATGAGGAAGACCACTTGTAAGCAAAAGAGAGTTTAAGCTGATCTACCATCGTGGATTGGAGGGAAACGTTCATCGCGTGGGATTTAGACATATTCACACGTAACCCTGAAATAGAGCCGAAGGTCTCTAATAGCTTATTTATATTGGGTAAAGATTGGAAAGGAGAGGTAATAAAAAGTAGAACGTCATCAGCAAACAGGGCACATTTATGGACTGCCTGACCACACCTGACACCTTCTATGGAGTTATCTGATCTTATTGCTATAGCCAAGGCTTCAATCGCAATAGCGAAAATAAGCGGGGACAGTGGGCATCCCTGTCTTGTCCCTCTAGCTCAATAAATAGGATCAGAATAGTACCCTTGCAACTTAATTCTAGCTTCTGGCTTGGAGTACAGTGCCTTTAATAAGCTTAAGAAATAGTTACCAAAACCTCAGCGTCCTAAAATGTTGAATAAATAAGACCACGAGAGTGAATCAAAGGCCTTCTGCAGATCCAAATATAGCAGAAGGCCTTCCTGTTTTGGTCCCCCATCCCAACCTGATTGAAGAACAGATATTATATCCACTGCTCTCCTGACTTGATCAGGGCCCTGCCTCCCGGGTATAAAACCTACCTGATCTTTATGTATATAGCTATTAATAAATGAACCTAGTCGATTAGCTAAAATTTTAGTGAGAATTTTCAAGTCGTTATTTATAAGGGAGATGGGTCTATAATTTTCTACTCGTTCAGGGTCTTTGTCAGGTTTCGGGATTACGGATATATAGGCCGCATTGAGGAGAGGATCCAGAGGCTCCCCAGTCCTTTTAGAATTAAAGAATTTAGTAAGATAAGGGGCTAAAATGTTTACAAAGGATTTATAGTAATAGGTAGAGAACCCGTCCGGACCTGGGGCCGAACCGCCCTTTAGACCTTTAATAACTTCAATAGTTTCTTACAGTTTAAATGGTGCATCAAGAAGAGCCACATGTTCTTTACTAAGGGAAGGTAGGGGAAGGGCATCCAGAAAGGGGCATTTATCAGTAACCTCATTCGAATCGATTCTCTGATATAAAGTAGTATAGAATTCCTGAAATGAACTCAATACTCATTGGGGATTGAGTGTAAAGGAACCATCCTGTTGTCTAATCTTAGGGAGAGTGTGTGCACGCACCTTAGGGGAAAGTTTATTGGCCAGCATAGTACTCATTTTGTTAGCTTGTGAAAAAAATCTTGCACCCGACCAACGAATGGATTTCTCAGCCGAGACCGTGAGGGCTAGGTTTAAGGCAACTCTTGTCTTATCTAATTGCTCCAGGAGATTCTGTGAAGGGTCCCGTTTATGTCGTCTGCTGAGTAACAAAAATTCCCTCTCGAGTTTCTCAACCTCAGAGGCCCTTGCTTTTCTTAGACCTGAAGCTAGTTGGATAAATTTTACCCCGGATTGAGGCTTTGTGGGCAGCCCACAGAGTCTCGGCCGAGATTCCATCCGTTTCATTAAAGAGGAAATATTCCTTCAGGGCCTTCTCTATCTCCGAAACTACCACGGGGTCATCTAATAGGGAGTCTTTAAGCCTCCAGTTTGGGGCAGGAGGACCAGTGAAGCCTCTCCGCAAAATCATTATTACCATGGAGTGGTCAGATAAAACTGTGTCTTTTATATAGGCCTTGTGGACTCCGGGAGTACACAAAGAAGAAATAAATATATGGTCTATTCTGGAATAGCATAAATGAGGTTTTGAAAAATGTGTATAATCCCGTGTCAAAGGATTAAGTTCCCTCCAGATGTCGACTAGACCCTGTAGGTATATCAACTTCGCTATCTGGGAACTGCATTTAGAGGGGCGAGTTAATTGTTTAGAAGGAATCTCAGACTTATCTAGACGCTGATCGAACGCGGTATTAGAGTCACCTCCGAAAATCACCGTGCCCTCTAGTAAGTTCTGCAAAGCCGCTAACATTGACCTAAAAAAAACAACTTTGGCCTGTGTTGGGGGCATAGTAAGATACAAATGAGAATAATTGATCGTCAATTAGTCCCTTCGCTAAGACATATCTCCCTTCAGGATCTCTATGTATTAGAACCGACTTAAATTGACATGACTTAGCGAAGAGGATCGCAACCCCCTTTGTTTTATTCTCTGCATTAGCTAGAAAAAAAAGAGGGTATTGGGCATGAAGGAAGGAAGGTGTGAATCGTGCCGAAAATGAGTTTCCTGTATCATCACAACATCTATCCTTTGTTTATGATAGGATTGCAGAATTTTCCTCCTCTTAGAAGGCAAATTCATACCCTGAACGTTGTGGGAAACCACTTTCAAGGTTGGTGTGGGAGTAGTGTTAGAAGGCATGGTGTCTAGGAAGGAAATGCTCATTAGGAGAAAAACTCACCATTAACCGAGATGAGAGTTGCGGAAACAGGAGATGCGGGAGCCTGGGACCTGGAGAAGCGGGACCGAACCAGACGAACCGTGGGCTGAGAAAGAAGAGAAGAAGACAAGGGAAAATGAAAAATAGAGAAAGACACAAACAAACATGACGACCCATACTGGGTCCATAAGACCGAAGTGAAACACAGTTCACGACGGCCTTGACAAAAAACACATTAGAATGATCCTTAAACGGGATCATCGGCCCATCTCCTGAGCATGGTATGTCCATGGTCAGAAGATGGGTGGAGGCGCACGGCTTCCGCTCCAGCCAGTCACATCCCTGGGAAAAACAAAGGTGTAACAAGCAGGTAAAAGCAATGTAATATTCCAATTCAAACTAAATAAGAAAAACAAACAGCAATTATCACTAGATATGACTAATGGACCCGTCCATAGGAAAAACCCATACAATGAGATTCGGAAGGCATCCTTATACACAACACATAGATCGGACCGAGCTAGCATTCCCAGAATTTGGTCCAGGAAGTAAGCAAAAAGTCAGTAGAAGCTCCGGGTCAAAAGAACATATTCGTCCCAAAGGGGACTCCAGCATAGATGAAATAAAGGCACACAAAATAGAGAAATGAAAGAAAAAAACAAAACAGCAACCGTCTCAGGTGTGAAGAGAGCCCTTAGTATGTTGAGACTTAGTATTCTTCCAAGTGGGGAGATAGGGCTGGAAGGAGGAGGCCGCTTGGACGAGCTCGCTAATAAGTTAGAGGTGTCCATTGCTGAATCCTGTGAAATAAAATTCAAATCAAGTAAGAGCCTTTCCCCCTCCGGAAAAGATGAGAATGAGTGGGTTTTGCCTGTGTACACAAATTTTAAGGCGAACGGGAAGGCCCACCAATATTTGATTTCCCTCTGCGAGAGAACTGACAATAGGGGTTTAAGAGATCTTCGCCGTTGGATTGTCATGGGCGAAATGTCAGCAAAAATCTGGACCTCAGAGCCTTGGTAGGACAAACGAGAATTTTGACGCAAAACTTTCATTATCTCCTCCTTCACACTGAAAAAGTGGGGCTTGACAACTATGTCTCTGGGGGATCCATTCTTCCTGGGGGGTCCCAGAGCTCTGTGGGCCCTATCTAGCTCCAATTTTTCCGGAGTGATTGTCAATATGAGAGACTTGATAAGGTCCTTGACTGCCGCCGGGACATCCACAATTGACTCCGGTATCCCCCTCAACCTAAAATTGTCTCTCCTGGAACGATTTTCAAGGTCATCTAATTTACTCAATGCAGCTTCCAATTGCTCCTGTAAAACCTGAATATGCTCCGAGTTTTGATTGGCTCGAGAAACGGTAACATCTAGTTTGTGCTCTATGGACTCCATCCTGGATCCCAGGTTCTGGAAATCCAGGCGAATATCTGTTGTGATTTTATTAGCAGTGTTTGCCAGCCCCTTCTCAAGCATTTCTGAGAGTTTCAATAGTAAGTCAGCGGTGGATAGAGAGACACCGCAATCAGCACCTCCCGGAGTGACAACATCCTCCATGTTAGGGGAAATAGACCCTAAAGGCACATGGGTATAATCGCCCAGCGTTCGCTCCAGGAGCGATTCAGTGGTGGTCGGGGATGGAGACACAGCTTGGTTAGGGGCATGGATGGCCTGGGGTGTAAAAGTCAAGGTGGCTGGAGCAAACACTTGCCTGTTCTGTGCTGACTCCGCGCTGTGCTGAACACGCTGCTGACTTGCGGCCGCCATCTTGGAATCGGCCTGGGAGGCCTCGGCGGAAAAACTCGGTCCCAGGTCTCGCCGGACAGAGCCACCTAGAATGGGGTAGGAGCTTGGGTGATCCCCAAGCGATACCCAAAGACTGTGGGTCTCCCTCTGGCGCAGATCCGGCTGCAGGGATGCTGGATGGCTGGAGCAGAGCGGAGCTCCCGGACTACGCGGCCATCTTGGATTCCTCGCGCATGCGCCTCAGTTTCTGTTTTTTTCATTCACTTCCTGGTTTGCATCACTTGTTCATGTAAGAACTACATTTCCCAGTATGAATTGCGGCACGTCCAGTAATTCACACCTCCTTGAAGTCTCTAACACGTAGAGAGCGTCCTGCCACACAGATGGAGTTCCCAGGAGGGGGCGAGCACGTTACTGACCACCGCAGTAAAGTCTCCATTCACAGTGATCAGTAAAATCAGACAAGCAGGAAGTGAACAAAACAGAGAAGAAATAGAGCAACTTCTGAGCAAAAACGAACAATGAGGAAGTGAAAAGAGGAATGTCTGCAGGTAAAGGATGCTTATTATGAAAAAAAAAATCCTTTTCAACCCCTTTAAGTTAACTTTGAACTTGCCTTCTATTCTGATACCAGTGTACTAAAAACATTGCAAAAAGCCCCTATTTGTTTGTACTGAATGCACTTCCTACAGTCTGTATTTTGATATCATGCATTTGCTATGTGTAGAATTTACAAAACTGAATGAAACATGCTGTTTTAACATGAAGAGTAATACAAGGATCCCCTGTTAATAATTTACTAATGCACAAGACTGCTAAGACACACTAATAACAGCAGGGGATAATTATGAAGCATTAATGGCAGTCATCTAAGCTGATAAGTGGTGTTAATGATAGAGAACACAACTTGTTATCATGATAAATATTTTTCTCCATTAAGGAAAAAGTCAAAGGCTATTTTATTTTGTTAAACACTTTAACTCACTGTAAGCTTAAACATTACTTTTAACATATTACTATGAACTTATGCATTGTTTGTAATACAACAAAGCACTTTTCAACACTATATGCATACAATAGTAGTATTAATAATAATAATAATAATAATAATAGAAATACTACTACTGTACTACAACAAATAATAATATTAACTAAAATAATATAGATGTGCCAAAAACATTGTATAAAAAAATGTTTTAAATTTGGTAACATCATACACAGTGAAGCTGAATGCAAATTTTCCACAACATCTCACAAACAATATGTGGTTTGATATTAAATGGGTTTGAGTGACTAAACCCACGACTGCCAGAACACCAGTTCTACCTCTGTCAAAATTCTTGTGCTTCAAATGCCCTAAAAATTCTGCTACAGTGTTCCCAACTGTCCCTTGTGTTTGTGAAAAAGTAACATTAGATTATAAGCTCCTTTGGGAGACAAGGACGATGTGCAAGATTTGATGTACTCTATAAATCTCTGTATGATAGGTCAGCAACCAATAAATAATGTAAATAATTAATTATATCTTTCCCTAATTTACAGTCAGAGACATCAGAAGCAGTACTAATAGAGAAAATAACAACAGCTTTGGGATCAAATGTTCCTTGCTCAGTTATTTTTTAAGTTTGAAGTTATTCCTTCTGATTTGTAAAAACTCATTATAGTAAATCTAAATCCAATCAATAAAATCGAATATAGGCATAATCTTTAACACATTAATTTAAATTCAAAAATAATTGTCTATCTTTTAAATGTATAGCTTTCATTAATTGTTTAGTGACCATTAAAATCTGAATGCCTTGATCAAATTTTGCTGTTTTAGTATGCATTGGTTCACCTCACAAGACATAAAGTTTTAATTGGCACATTGAGCAGTCCCAAGATTCTCTGTCTCTTCTGGCTCAGTGAACAGTCCAACAGCATCTTATCTTGATGCTTTATAAAGTTGAACTTGGAAAGGGTGTTCGGAAGATGTGGGATACTCCAGTTGCAAGGAAAAAAAACGGTAAGACAAGGAGTCCATGATTTAATTGGTAATTGCGAAAAGTGGTTAGCAATCAAATCCTTCAGGCCCCTTACTACAATCTGAAGCTCCCTCCTGGAGATCACTCTCCAGGGGGTGACACAGCTACAAAACGTTGAACCTTTATAAACATTCTCTCAGCACATGACACTTGGTGAAAGTACTTTAATATACTGATGGTGGGTGAAAGGCATTTAAATTAATATCTGCTAATCCTACTGTGAATAACATTCTTCTTGTATAGTAACAACACTCTGCCCATTGCTTTCTTAAAGGGGTTGTAAAGGTAAATGTTTTTTCAACTTAATGCATCCTATTCTTCTGATTAACCAAACATTTTATTAATTGTTTTACTTGTGGGACAATAAAATATTAATCTTTATGTACGTGTTTCCTCGTTTATTATACCTAAAAAGTCCCAGATACCCATCATATGTCATGCTTTTTGATCTAACATTTGGGGATGTTGACACCTATACAGTCCTACAGTAAGTTATATCTAATTTTTAATAAATTTCTCTTTTGTTTGTTTATGGTTTTTTAATGTCTTTTTAAACTATGTAGTTTTTCGGGTTGTAAAAAATGATCGTGTGTTAGCTAAAACAAAGTTTTAAACCCGCGCATGCTCAGAAGCAAGTTATGAGACGGGAGCGCTCGTTCTGGTAAAACTACCATTCATAATGGTGTAAGCACATTCATCACGCTATAACCGACAGAAAAGCGGGAATCGTCTTTTACTAACCACTTAAGACCCGGACACATACGCTGCTAAATGACCCAAGGTGTTTTTACAATTCGGCGCTGCGTCGCTTTAACAGACAATTGCGCGGTCGTGCGACGTGGCTCCCAAACAAAATTTGTGTCCTTTTCTTCCCAGAAATAGAGCTTTCTTTTGGCGGTATTTGATCGCCTCTGCGATTTTTATTTTTTGCGCTATAAACTAAAATAGAGCGACAATTTTGAAAAAAATCACATTTTTTTTACTTTTTGTTATAAAAAAAATCAAATAAACTAAATTTTAGTAAAACATTTAGGCCAAAATTAATTCAGCCACATGTCTTTAGTAAAAAAAAAAAAAAATCGCAATAAAAAAATAGCTACCTAGCGGGAACAGCGACACTAAAACAGCGATCAGAAAAATGATCGCTTAGTGATGCTGGCAATAGGGAGTGAAAGGGTTAACTAGGGCAGTGATCAGGGGGTTAAAACTTTATTAGGGGGGGTGGGGGGGCTATCCTGGACCTAACACTAACTGACTTTTACACTGCCTGTCACACTGACACTAAATGCAGTGATTAGATCACTGCATTCAGTGACACTGTGACAGGGGGGTGGGGGGGGGGGCGATCACAAGGGGTTAATGTGCCTATGTGGTGTGTGTGTCAGTGTTGTGTTGGTGCACACTTACTGTGGATGTCTTCTCTCATCAGCAGCGGTGGGAAACACCGCTGCGATGAGAGGTGACATCATTTCCTCCTTCCTGTGTAAACACAGGAGGAGGAACTGACACGAAGGGGGAGTGCTCCCATTGGCTGGGGGGGGCGGAAAACACGGACATCCGCCCGCTCGTCGGCGATCGCTCCCAGAGCCAGGGGACGTAGGAAGGTGGGGACGTAAATTTACGCCCTTGTGCCTGTACGAGCCATGTTGTGGCCGTAAATGTGCGTGCGGGGGTCCTTAAGTGGCTAACAAGGAATCAGCTAAAGCAGCCCAAAGGCGAATATAACTTCCCCTTTAGAGTGCCGTCGTACATGTTGTACGTCACCGCGCTTTGTTCATAATTTTTTTTAGACGATGGTGTGTGGGCAACGTCGTTTTTAATGATGAAGTTGAAACAACTTTGTTTTTTGGACATGCTGAAAAACAAAACATTTTTTTTTATGCTGAAGAATGATCGTGTGTACGCGGCATAAGGATTTAAGAACTTTAAAATATGTGAGTATTTTTTTACTTGTTGTAGATATTATATTGTGAAAACAAATACTGCAATAATAATTAAAAATATATATATATGTTCTTCCTTAAATATGTAGTTCACTTTTTAACACCAATTTGCAAATGCTTTTCAACTGGAACAAATACATACAAGAGCAACACAATGAATAGGTTGTTTACTTTAGGATCACCAAAAGAAACATTAGGTTAGCCATTAAAGGTAGAAGAAATTACATTTACATTTTCATTTCCACCTGAAAAAGGGTTCCTTACTGTAATAACTGTAAAATGTAATGAAAAAAATTACATACAGTACCGTGAGTGTTTGTCAATGCCAGTACAATAAAGAAATAATAAGTGCTGAGGTCAGGAATGTTTTAAAACTTTTTAAAATATCTTCAGTTGATATCATGTGTGCTAGATTTTTAACCCAATAAACTCTCTCTGCATCTCTACCAAAAATTAAAGTAAATTCCATTGTCACTTCATTGTTTCACCTTTGCAAACATAGTGACCCCTAAAACGAAATATATCATTCCTGTATGTGGTAACAGTCATCTATAAAACTCTAAAATAAATAAAGGTAATATCATAAGAATTAGTGGCAGCCAGCTGTAACGGAATGACTCGTGACACCCAAAGACGTTTGAGGGATGGGGGGTACTCCTGTGCCAGCGTCACTAATGACTCTTGGGTCCAAGGTCACCCTGTGCCCCTTTTGGGCATAGGGTGACTGATAAATGACTGATAAATGATAATTCATGTTTGCAGGATATCGTGGCATATTACAAGTGGTTTATTTTGACCCAAACAGGTCAATAGGACAGTGACTCATTCCTCTGTGTAACATTCTGTTGAAATGCTAATTAAGTTTACCTGATTGAATACTGTGTTGTGTCTATTGTACTAATTAAGTCTATACAAGCCTGGCTCCTAAGACCTTTCATTGTGTATGCTAATAACACTGTTTAAAGCCTATTGATGATCAGGTGTGAATAGCTAATTGTCTGAGACAGAACGTCTGACATAGGAATGTGTATTATGCAGGTGAATAGCTGTTGTCGGGATGTCTGGGGGTTAATTAACTCACCGTAATGTCATCTAAAATCTGTATTGAAGCCACACTGTGTGATGAGGGCGGTGGAGAGTTTAACTGTCCATGTGACATGTTTGTAACTATATAAGACTAAGGCCGCGTACAGACGACCAAATAAATCTGTTCAAATCGGTCTGGCAGACCGATTTGAACAGATTTGTCTGCTGGGCTGTTTTGGTTTGATCGCTGTACACACGATCAAACCAAAATCCCCGCCGGCAGACAGCGAGGTGACGTGGTGATGACATTGACGCCGCCACGTCACCGCACCAGGAAGTAAAACACTTCCACGCATGCGTCAAATCCATTTGACGCATGTGCGGGCAGATATGTCTGCTGGTTAGCGTACTAACCAGCAGACATGTCGGACGGACGGATTCCCAGCAGACAGATTCTAAAGCATGCTTTAAAATCTGTCTGCTGGCAAAATCTGTCTGTCCACCCGTACACAGGATCAAATCTGTCTGCTGAAACGGTCTGTCAGACTGTTTTCAGCAGATAGATTTGATCATGTGTACGCGGCCTGAGAGTTTCCCATTAAAAGCATTCATTCATTTGACTTAGAACACAGAGCGTATGTCTCGTCTTTCTGAGGGAATTCTTATGGATCAGGTCTGCTGGCTGTCGGACTGTCAGATAAGCTGTTGTGTTTGGGGAGATGGAATGGATATCGTAAACGGTGGTGACCGTTACACCAGCATTGTCAGCATATACCCATTTATTAATGTGGTTTACAAAAAAAATAAATAACGTTCTGCTATAATTAGGTGTTTACAAATACATTTAAAATGCAGATGTCTTTACCAATCTTTTAAATTAAAGGTATTGATTACAGAGGTTCTAAAAAAAAGTAATACAACTGTACAGAAAAAGGAGATAAGCATGTGCATTCTGAAATATATATACCTTGCGTTAAAAAGACTGAAAAAGAGCAGAGTACAAAGAAGCATCAGTAAAAAGGATACATTAATGAACCTAAAACAGAGTAGTGACTTACATATTAATGTAGATGCAACAACAAGGAACATCCTGTCACAAGCTGAGGCATGCTGCATGGTCTGAGATCACAGAGAGGAGAACCACACAGCATGCAGGCTGGGCACAGGAGATCCTAACACACAATACTAGTAGTAAAACAGCAGGAAGGGTGATGCAACTCATTTCCAGCCTTTTTCTCAAGCCTGATTGTGGCCCATGTGCTAAATTATGCATAGCCTGTTGGCATGGAACGAATGTCAGGCAGCATTGGACAGTTCAAAAGAACCCGGCTGACATTTGTATGTACTGCAGCCAGCCGGACAGAAGCCAGCCATTCGCTTCTGTCGATGGGGCATGACCGAGTGCTCTGTGCCATTGGCTGACTGTCTGGAGTGTTCTGACAGTGGTGCCATCCCCCTATCAGAGCATAATAGAACAACAGGGGAGATCGCTGTACTAACATTGCATTGCTAGTACGGGGGCTCCTCCGGGGCTGTCAGGTTTTTTTGGAGGCTGGTGTGGGAAGCGTGAGGGAAGTCATCCCTACTGGGAGAAGACAGTGATTATCTCTAGCAGCTATGGCAGCCGCTAGAAATCAATGAGCTATGACTAAGCACTGATTTTTGTGTGAAACATGTTAGCTTTTTTTATCCCACTGCTTGCTGTGCTGTGTTTTGTAGTGCTTTTTATCATGTTTACTTAAATAAAGGCCACCTTTTTAGGCTTATTTTGGTGTGCGGCTGTCCATGAATTTTCTTCATTGATTTCTGCCTTGTGCATTGCCAGCACCCACGGTTTTTAAGGAGGACATTGATTGCTTATTGCATTTGCCTGAAGCGGTGGTTTCTTTTTTCTCATATAGCAGCCGCTAGCGATAATTGCAAGAAAATCTGGTAGGCTGGTGGCACATAAGATGATTGATCAATTACCTTGGTGCATTCTGCCTGCCTAATGGTTCGAATATCGCCTGTTTTTTGATTAGATTCAAACCGTTTAGGGCTGGCCTTAGACAACATACTAGAATACATACTGAAGGCATCATGATAGCATACCTATATAAAAGCAATAGCACTCCCTAGCAGGATGTACAAGAATTATCACTAATATAGTAAAATTCTCGTACAAGAACCATCAGTTTATAAATGAAAAATTGGATGAAATTATATGATTAATAAAACATAATTCTTATGAAATATAACACATTAGTAATCTGTAACTAGAAATTGTGGAAAATTATAGAAAGCCAACCTGACAGTGCCCCCCCCCCCCAAAAAAAAAAAAGCTTCTTGTGTGAATAAGGTCTTAAAGCTCATTCAGATGGGTGCTGTGCCCTGTACAGTGTTTTATGTGGCTGTAGCTATGTGTGGGCAGCCTATATTATGCTGTACAAACAGTCCTGATTTGGAAGTTTAAAAAGGCATGTGGATGTAGGTGTATGGTCCCAAAAACAGACAGTGTGTATTATGAGCCATTCCCCCACATCTACAGTAGAATAGTACAGACTGCCTGCCTGTATGTGAATGGGTTAAACTACTAGCTTCTCAGTAGCAACTCTCCTACTGACAGTGTTAATATTGTACGATCTGGCACCGTGGATATTCATTATTCAGCCCTAATTTTAAGGGCTATAATTCTCCCAACTGATCAAACTCCCCAATTCAGTGGGAAGTTTTCATTGTTGTGGACTCTGAACACATCTCCACAACTGGAGATCATGAGGCAAATGCAATATCTCCGTAGACAGCAGGACTCTGCTGTCCTCATTATCTAACTGAATCACATTAACCACTTAAGGACCGCCTCCTGCAGATTTACGTCGGCAGAATGGCACGGCTGGGCACATCAACGTATATATACGTTGGTTATAGTACCCAGCCGTGGGTCGCGGGCTTTCGCGGACCCGATCGCCGCTGCAGTGCGGCGATCCGTCCCTGGAGCGGAAGAACGGGGAGAGCCGTGTGTACACACGGCTTCCCCGTGCTTCTCTGTGGCCGGAGCATCGATCGCGTCATCCCTGTAATAGGGGGACGCGATCGATGACGTCACACCTACAGCCACACCCCCCTACAGTAGTAAACACACACATTAGGTACACATTCCCTACAGCGCCACCTGTGGTTAACTCCCAAACTGCAACTGTCATTTCCACAGTAAACAATGCAATTTAAATGCATTTTTTGCTGTGAAAATGACAATTGTCCCAAAAATGTGTAAAAATTGTCCGAAGTGTCCGCCATATTGTCGCAGTCACGAAAAAAATCGCTGATCGCCGCTATTAGTAGTAAAAAAAATAATTAATAAAAATGCAATAAAACGATCCCTTATTTTGTAAACGCTATAAATTTTGCGAAAACCAACCGATAAACACTTATTGCGATTTTTTTTACCAAAAATATGTAGAAGAATACGTATCGGCCTAAACTGAGGAAAAAAAATGTTTTTTTATATATTTTTGGGGGATATTTATTATAGAAAAAAGTAAAAAATATTGCATTTTTTTTTAAATTGTCGCTCTATTTTTGTTTATAGCCCAAAAGAAAGCTCTATTTGTGGGAAAAAAAGGACGCAAATTTTGTTTGGGAGCCACGTCGCACGACCGCGCAATTGTCTGTTAAAGCGACGCAGTGCCGAATCGCAAAAACCCCTTGGGTCATTTGCCAGCGTATTGGTCCGGGTCTTAAGTGGTTAAGGAAAGATGTAGCTTTGATTAGACTGAATACTATTCAATAAAAAGTTAGCCTCTGACTCCAAACTAAACATGTGCACAACAATTTTTTTTTTTTTTTGTTCCGTTTCGTCTACACAACAAAAATTTTCGTAATTTTGTAAGACGCAAGTTTTCCTATTCGGAACCCGTTCGTATTTTCATAACAGTTTTATTTTCGTTTATACTGAATGATTCGTAATTCTGTCTAATTTATTTTCATGATTCGAAATTCGTAATTTTGTTAGATAATAATTTTCGTTTAATGGATTCGTAATTTTGTACTTTCGTTATACATAGCAACACGCGGCTAATCCATATTAGGATAGACTTTCTCATTAGCCGGTCGGAATTTTTGCCAACAAACGTCAAAATCAGCGTTTTCCAAAAAATCTGACCGTGTGTCGGACAAACGTTTTCGGTTTCAAAAGTCCGGCCAACTCCCTTCAGACAAAAATCCACGGAAAAGTTTGTTCGAAGTCCGATCGTGTGTACAAGGCTTTACACTGTACAATGTGACTCAGCAACAAAAGAGATTAGCTGATTGGCTAAGATATTAAGTAATCACTCACTAACTACACTGCCCAGTGTCCATTCAAAAGAACGATACAAGTACACAAATTTACGAACAGACAAAGAGACAGATTTACAAAACACAAATGAAAATACGAACATACGAATGAAAATACGAACAGACAAAGGATTTAAAATACGGAATGCAAATCGTTCTTTTGCTTTCTCTGTGTTTCGTATTTTAGTAAGATTGTCCAATCATGCGTTCGTATTTTCGCTTGTTCGTTCTTTTGCTTATTCGTAGTTCTGTAATTTTCTTATTTTGGTTCTTTCAGCTTTTCGGATGTTCGAATTCATACGAATGTACGAAAACTAACAAATTCGTACGGAAATCCATTCGTTACGAACAGGAACGCACATGTCTACTCCAAACATGAGGCTCTGAAGAAGAGAGTGTCTGCCCTGGAAAGTATCAATTCACAATGTTTATGCCAGATACTTCTCCTAAAAATTCAGATGGATGACCTGGAGATTCACAGCAAAAGGAACCTTAACTGTGGGGCTTAATGGGGATTTGATCTATGGGACCCTGTTATTGGAGCCTTGAAAACCATACTGTACAGACCTCCTACCTTCACCATAGAGCTTGGCAAAGTGCATCACATTAACAACATTTTATATTCCTGATATGTGTCTGTGTTAAAGTGTCCTGTTTGTTTTGCATTGCTTCCATTATGTGAAACCCCTGGTGATCCTACCAGTCCCTCTGCTTTCCCTTTTCAACTTGACCATACTAGGCATGGAACTTCACTCATACCAGCATTGTCAGTTTTCTGGCTGTGCTGAGAGTACAGTTTGACAGTAAACTAATGGTTAGACTTTTGCTGTCATGCCTCCATGCACAGCCATTACCACTACTGTTTATTTGCCTCTTTCTGACTTGCCCCCTTTCAATCTCCACCCCCTCCTGTCAAAGCCCCATTATTCAGCTGAGAACAGAGTTCATAAAAATACACACAATGTACTAAGGAAAGCAGAGCAAAAGGGGACTTTAGAGGCAACAAACAAACAACAACACAAAAAAAAACAATACGTTTATTATTAGAATTATTAAAAATGCATAAAACACATACCACAAGGTGCAAAATAAGTAATGTAAATTAGGGATTTAATACAGTGGGGGTAAGTAAAATGCTTTAACTTCTTTCAAGAATAAAATTAAACCCATGGAAAAAAAAGGAGGGAAAACCAACTTACCAAAAAACAAGGGGGTGCACACCGATGCCTCCTGTCCTCACTCTCCACCAAGCAAGCACAAAAAAGTAACAAAGAGGTACTTCTATTTATGGTAACCACGTGTGTACAAATGGCCAAAAAAACAAGACAGACTGAATAGCCATATCCTCAAATGGCACCAAAACACTGACATCACACTGTGGGACTAGAGACCCAATTCAATTTTATCCTAAATTTTAAATATTTTAAATATAATAAAACAATTAATCTTAAACTGTGGTATGATTGGCCGCGGCCCCCTTTATAAGTGGTATGACGATACATAACCAATAAAAAAAAAGAATGTTTATTTTGACGATATAATATTTTATAACCTTACATAAATGAACATACCAATGGTTCAGCTTTAAGGCCGCGTACAGACGAGGAGACATGTTCGCTCAAACATGTCCGACGGACCGTTTCCAGTGGACATGTCTCCTTGGATTTTGGTCCGATGGCGTGGCATTCCAGCGAGAACCTCGGCCGTGTGTACGCTCCTGGCTCGCCCCGCCCGTCGGGAATCCCGTCAAGCGAAAAGAGAGCAGGCTCTCTTTTTGCTCGACGGCCCGCCTGGATGAATGGCTGGTTGCCATTCCCGACGGGCAGGTTTGCCGATTTCGACGGCCGGCAGAGAACCTCGACGGGCGGAACGATGTGTTCTGCCCGTCGAGGTTCTCTGCCGTGTGTACGCGGCTTAACAGTTTAGCTGCTCCGTTGAATCTTCTTAGAACATTCGACAGACACCATAAGCCTTCAATGACAGATTCAAACTTAAATAATTCAGATTTTTGGACGAATGCATTTTTTCTTTCAAATTGTTTTTATTGAGTATAGTTCAAATACAGTGGTATAACAGCGTTCAAGATAAATCCAACTACAATCCAACAACTAGTAACAATCAAACAAACTTGCAGCGGTAAGCTGCGCATTGTGGCGGGACCATAGTCAAGATGTATATAGTTCAAACAGTATTGCTATAACAAGATATGTCTACACTAACAAGAGAGGCAGATGGGGGTGGGGGAGAGAGAAGGGGTAAGAGCAAGTGGGGGGGTTAAGGGCAGTGCAGGAGGGCAAAGGGCAAAAGCGCGATATTCCTTTTGCCGAATTTTCGAGTTATTCTGATTGGCTCTGATGCAAAAGAAGGGCGGAGAAGATAATCGCGCAATATTCCTTTTGCCGAATATTCGAGTTATTCTGATTGGCTCTGATGCGCCCTTCTTTTGCATCAGAGCCAATCAGAATAACTTGAATATTCGACAAACGGAATATTGCGCGATTATCTTCTCCGCCCTTCTTTTGCATCAGAGCCAATCAGAATAACTCGAATATTCGGCAAAAGAATATTGCGCGATATTCCTTTTGCCGAATATTCTAGTTATTCTGATTGGCTCTGATGCAAAAGAAGGGCGGAGAAGATAATCGCGCAAAAGGAATATTGCGCAATTATCTTCTCCGCTCTTCTTTTGCCCCCTTATTCTCCTTTCTTTTAAGTAGAGTTAGTGTTTAGTGCATATTAGTTTAGTAATACAGGAAATGATCTCCGTTTATGAGAATTTCGCAATCATTTTCGCATTAGCGAAATCTCACAAAAAATGTTTTGGATAAAATATCACGAATATTCGATATTAGCGAATATTCGCGAATATTCTTCTATATATTCGCGCAATATCGCAAAATCGAATATGGCGTATTCCGCTCAACACTAGATGAGGGGTTAGTGAGACAAGGAAGACAAAGCACTTTCTGGAGTAGTGACTCTACTGCCTTCCACAATGCTTGTATGCAGGGACAGGACCAGAGAATGTGAATTGTGTTTTTGCAATCCCTCCAGCAGTCAGGGAGGCATGTGGCTGGAATATAGCTAGTCTAGACGGTGTCAAGTACCACCTCATCAACAGTTTTTGCGATAGTTCCCATAGGGAGGCACAAGAAGTACATTTGTAAATGGACTTAATCGCTGATTGCCATTGTTGGTCAGAGAATTGGGTTAATAGGTCAGATTCCCAGTCAGTGATAGGTTTGGACTTTGTGAAGGAGTTTTTTTCCTGTAGGGTTGTATAAATCAGGGAGGTACCTTTGGCGGGTTGATTTTCAGAAAAGAAGTACCGCCATAAGTTTGTAGGCAAAGAGCCTTCCATAGCAGGATTTGCTAAAAGGCAATGTTGAAGTCTGTAGTAATTAAAGTAGTCTGAGTTAGGAGCTAGAAAAGTCTTTTGAATCTGAGAGAACGGTGTGTTAGTCACTAGAGGGCGTAATTCGTGAGTGTGGGTCACCTTGTCTTTTAGCCATTTTGGGATATTGAGGTCGGGGATTAAGAGTGTCAGCGTCTCTATAGGTATGGGGATGGATGTGGTTGGGAGGGTCGTCCACTTGGAGGACTGCAGCATTTTTCATGTCCTGACAGAGGCCTGAATGGTAGGGGAATATAGGCAGAGCTGAGGGTTCTTAACAGTAGTACTAAATAGCCAATGGGATAGGTTCGATCCCGGGACCATGCTGTATTCTATAGCACACCAAAGTGTGGTGGGAGTAGATGACATCCACTCCCGTAGTTGTGAGAGAACAGTGGCCACATAGTAGTCCTTAATGTCAACGTAACCCATGCCCCCTACGGATCTGTGCTTGATGGTCTTTACTTGACTACATCTAGGTTTTTTACCTTGCCATACGTAATGTCCTAGGATAGATTGTAGGGATTGGAGGTAGGAGTGCGGGAGGGGTATAGGGAGGGTCCGAAACATGTATAGTAACTTGGGCAAAGTCATAATTTTGAAAGCTGCGAGTCTACCCGCCCATGAGAATTCGTGTTTGGATATGTTGGTCGTTTCTCGGATAAGCATCTGTTTTACTCCAGCGTAGTTACGGAGAAAGAGACCTTTCGTGGATTTGGTTAGGGTGATACCCAAGTACGGTATGCCCGAATCCGCCCAGGGGTATGGGAATTTGTTTCTGAGTAGATTGCTGGTGATCGCGTCTAGGCCCATATCCAAAATGTAGGATTTGTGCTCATTTACTTTGTAGTAGGATATGTTACCAAATCTTTGCAGTAATGATTGTACCGAAGCCAGGGAGGAGAGGGGGTCTGTTAGCATTATCACGAAATCGTCCGCAAATAAATTAATTGTGTGTTCTAGTGCAGCAATTGTAAATCCTGTTATCTTACTGTGGCTCCTAACATGTTCAGCTAAGGGTTCTATAATGAGGTTGAAAATGAGTGGAGATAAGGGGCAGCCCTGACGGGTGCCATTGGTGATTGTGAAGGGTGTTGAGAGCATCTCTGAGGTGTAGACCTGGGCTGAGGGGGAGGAATATAAGGCCATAATGGAAGACAGGAAAAATAGGAGTAGTCTCTTTCAGTGGAGTGGAGACACCTCCAAACGTCAGAGATTGTGCGTTCTTATGAAGGCGCCCATAGGTGATGGATCCTTGAAACCCCAATTTTTTGAGGGTAGCATTCATGTATCCCCACTGAACTCGGTCGAACGCCTTCTCTGTGTCCAGCGATAGGAGCAGAGAAGGCATTCGAGTGGACTCGGCAGTATGGATAATATTGATAAGTCTGCGGGTAGCATCAAATGTTTGTCTGCCCTTGGTGAAGCCAGAGTAGGGGCATTAAATCTATCAAACTGTTGGCTATGAGTTTGGCATGTATCTTAGCATCTAGGTTCAGGAGAGATATGGGGCGGAAGTTTTGAGCACACGTGGGTTACTTACCCGGCTTCGGTAGGGTGACAATCAAAGCAGATAACATTTCGGGGGGAGAGAGGAGGATGAAACAGCATCGTTACAGACTTTAGCTAGGTACGGTGAAAGGATATGACCAAGTTTTTTGTAGTAATCACTGGTAAGGCCATCTGGGCCTGGGGATTTACGCGAGGGCAGAGCTTTTGGTTTTGGCCAGGTGGCCTTTAATTCTATTGGCCATGGCTTTGCCTGCTTTATTGCCTGTGGAGTAAACCCGGGCTTTAAAATGTGTATGGACTTTTTCAAAGGAGTCCAGCAAGTGGGCCCTCAGCTCACGTCTAAGGAGATCTAGCTTGTGTTTGGACGCAAAGCTGGGGTTGGATTGATTTTGGGATTCCAAGACTTTTATATCGGAAGTAAGGGTATATAGGCGCTGTGATCTTATCCTCCTCTCCCTAGCCCCCAGTTGGATAAAACTCCCTCGAACGAACGCCTTGTGGGCGTTCCACAGTACAGAATTGTAATTTACAGAACCTGCATTGAGGGAGAAAAATTCAGTTAATTGGTCCTTAATATATTCAGAGTGGGTAGGGGAGTGAATAAGGGAAGGGTTGGCTCTCCAAATCCTTGTACGAGAAGAGGGAGGGGAGTCACAGAAAGACATGGTAACAGGTGCGTGGTCGGACCACGTAATGGTGGATATGTCAGAAGCAGAGATTTTGGAAAGGGACGACTTGTCCACTAGAACATAGTCAATCCTCGTATAGGAGTTGTGGCGAGGGGAAAAATAGGAGTAGTCTCTTTCAGTGGAGTGGAGACACCTCCAAACGTCAGAGATTGTGCGTTCTTATGAAGGCGCCCATAGGTGAGGCAATCCTGCCCGATCTAGAGGAGGCATCAAGTGAGTTGTCAGGAACTATGTTGAAGTCCCCACATAGAATGAGGTAGCCTTGCTTGAATCTTGTTTAGTGTTAGGAGCGTACACAGTTACAACGGTGTATCTAATCTTGTCCATGGAGCAATCCAAAGCCAAGTATCTGCCATCGGCGTCCACTAAGCTGTTGTGGAGAGTGAACGAGACTGTGTTGTTGATGGCAATTAAGACCCCATTCTTTTTCTCCGGGCCAGATGCCTTAAAGATGTTAGTAAAGTGTCTATTGGAGCAGGCTGGTTCAGCAGAGGTTTTAAAGTGCGTTTCCTGCACACAGAGAACGTCACATTGGTACTGCTGTGCTGTCTTCCACATTGATGCACTTTTAGCAGGGTGGTTCAGACCCTTGACGTTCAAAGTCAGGAATTTTGGCATGGTGGGTAAGTCAACGTATTATGTGTAATCAAAGAGGTACTCACAGTTCTGTGGAAAATCACTGGGCGATGTAGAGAATCTTGTGGCGAGGGGTAGATACGTAAACCGGGAAGTAGATGCTCACAGAGTCCTGGCGCCCCCTGGGTACCGGATGGGAGGTAAGAAAAAAAGGTAAACAAAGGGAACAAAAGCAAAAACTAGAAAGTCAACAGGTACGTATGTAAAGCAGCAAAGTAAGGGTGTGGGAAGGACACCTTGTTCAGTAGTATATTCAGGAGAACTACTGAAGAGATGGGGGGTAAAAGTTTGTGGATAAACTGCAACGAGCAGGCACTAACCGGAGTGCATTCCAGGAGTGATACAAATTAGTACACTAACCACTTGGTCATATGTCGGCACTGGGGTGATGATCCATGGAGTTGGGGTGTGAGTTGGGAGTAAGTGGTTAGTGTACTAATAAACAATCCTTCAAACATGAGAGAAGTAGTAAGTTGGCTCCAAGATAAATCTCCGCTGGTCTTTAATCAGGATGGACATATAATAAACACCACTGTGCTCGAACTTGGCTTTTCAATGTGGCCCACCACCAGAAGTATAAGCAGCTTACCAGAAGAATGGCTGTAATCAACAGTCGGCTGTGACCCAGCCGCGGCCTTTAGAGAACCAGGACGAATCCCAAATCCTAGCGTTTCGTCGTAGGACGTTGTCAATGGGTCCTACGACGAAACGCGTCTGGGTAGACGTGCGGTGACGTCATTACGCTCTGGAGGAGGGTCCTTGCTGATCTGTTTGCCGGCCGGCAACTTTGTATTTTATATGCCTGTCTAACTCATCTCCCATGTGAGTATTCTGGTTTTTACTATTTTAAATAAATGTCCCAGCGGGATTACGCTATGTCTGCCTCTATTTATCATTTACATATGATCTAATTGGTGGAGTTGCTGAGTGGAGCCCCGGTGTAAGCACTGCCCTAGGATTTGGGATTCGTCCTGGTTCTCTAAAGGCCGCGGCTGGGTCACAGCCGACTGTTGATTACAGCCATTCTTCTGGTAAGCTGCTTATACTTCTGGTGGTGGGCCACATTGAAAAGCCAAGTTCGAGCACAGTGGTGTTTATTATATGTCCATCCTGATTAAAGACCAGCGGAGATTTATCTTGGAGCCAACTTACTACTTCTCTCATGTTTGAAGGATTGTTTATCTCCACACGACTGATATATGGACTCTTTTTGATTGTATCGAGTCCGGGTGACAAGGCGCAGCTCTAAATCTTTGTTTTTGTTGTATTTCCCCTTGTGTTTCGGCACAAGAGCTGCCGCCTCCCCCCTATTTTTTATTTTTATTTTTATGTTAGTAACTGACCACACCGGTACTAATTGATTATTTAACTGTGACAAGCGCAATTTTTTCTCTGTATTGTACGGATGGTATGTTTCACCCCATACTTAGTGATCAGGAGTTTAGTCGGGAACCCCCATTGGTAGGGTATTTTATGATTATTTAGTGGTTTGGTAATGGTCTGGAGCTGTCTTTGCTGCATGGTGTATTGGGAAATGTCAGCAAATAGTTGTAGCTTCGCGTATGGCGCAGGCAGTTGGGCAAGATGTCTGGATTTGGCTAGGAGCATGTCTTTGGCGTGGTAGAAATGAATTCTCATAAGTGTGTCGCGAGGCACTTCAGGTGGCAAATGCAATGGCTTTGGAAGGCGGTGGATACGATCAATGATAGTCTCCCCTACCGGGAGATCCGGCAGGGGCAATGAGATCATTTTTCTGGCATAGGCATGTAGATCGGTCGGTGCGATTGTTTCTGGTATGCCACGTATTTTCACGTTATTGCGTCTGGAGCAGTCTTCAAGGTCCGCCATCTTGGCACGCACCCATTGTTGTTCATCTCTGGTGCGATCGTGCGCATCTACTAAATCATTGACTGTGACCGTCATGGCGCCTAATTGGTGTTTGATGTGACCCACTCTCTGCCCCATATGCCTCATTTCTGATTTAAACGCCGAAAACATGGAGGAGATGTCAGTGTGCACAGAGCTGTGCAGGGAGATCAGCATGTCTTTCAACATTGTGTCCATAACCGGTTGGTTATTGGTGGGGAAGACAGCAATGGGGGGATGATGCTGGCGGCAGTGCAGGGATGAGGCTATCTAGTGCAGGGCTTACCTCAGATGCCTGAGCGTCACAGTCCAGGCGCATCCTCGCTTTTGCGGGGCTGTTGGAAGTGGAGGACAGTCCAGGGGAAGAATATTCAGGAGGGGATGATCGTGGGTGGAATGGCGGACCCTTATCAGGGAGGTTAGTGTAAGCCTTTTCTCCTCGTGGCGGGCGGTCGCGGGCGCCATCTTGGATTCGAGCTCCGTGAGGCAGAGAAAAGAAATCTGTCAGTTTCCTTGGCTGTCGCTCGTCCCTCCGTTTTCGGGATGACCCGGTTGGATTCCCCAGTGCAAGAGGAACAGGGTGATGCATATTGGCAGCGTGGATTAGCGTTGTGGTTGTAGTTAAACCCCGTATCAAGTATTGTAACGACTGCCATTTTTTTTCTCTATGGGTATAAGAAAAAATATATAATGTTCTAAGTAATTTTCTAGAAAAAAAAAATGTTTTTAACTTGTAAGCACGAAATCTAAGAAAGAGGCTTGGTCCTTAAGTGGTTAAACAAAATGCATTTTTGCTCATACATGATTGCATGATGTAAGCCAGTAGAGCTTAACATCATTCACTAACATGGGCGTCTACATAGGGGGTGGGCTCTGGAGCAAGGTGTCTGCAAATGGACACTCAGGGCCAATCCTGGGCAAGTTGCCCAGGGTGCACCATGCCCAGGCACCACAAGCTGCCACAATGGGAGGGGATGCTGAATTTGTGTGAGACACATACTGTTACAGTACATTCAGCAGCAGGGGCTGGTTAATTTTGGCCTCACCAATCTTCTCCAGGCAGCACAGCTCAGAGCCTGAGGGAAGGAAGGGAGCATGCCTGAAAAGCTGAGTGTGAGTTGTCCGCCTGCACCAGCACCTGCCTGAGGTGAGGCAGCCTGTGTCCATGTTCTGGAGCTCATCTAATAGTACTACTTGTATAATTGCAGTCAAGGTGTTAAATTAATTATTTCATAATAGAGATGCAGAAGATATAATTTCTAATCTTTTAAAAATGCTTTTTACCTGGCTGTAATGCTGACCTGTGGGTCTGAATGCTTTCTAAGTCAGAGCCTGTATGCACATCAGAAAGATTTAGGGAAAGTTAAAAAATGGTATCTGCATACCTCCTCCGGATTCATGAATATAAATATTGGAACAACACAGCCATGTGCTGGCATTTTCAGAAATAAGTCAGTATTTGTAAACATAAAAACGTATTAGAAATTGCTAGTCAGACAAAGGCAGCTTGATCCTTCTATTAAGATTTTGCATCAGGTTTCTCAAATCTTTGCATGCCTGCGCTTTATGTGATAATGACTAAGCCCCTCCTCTGCATCAAAATGGGCAGGGCATATGTGACCTTAAAATTATCCCCCCCCCCAAAAAAAAAGTTCAGAGGACGCCAATGTTCACTAAGTTAAAGGAAAAGGCCCTTCTCAAATAATCAGTTTATTTTTTTTAGTAAATCAAATAATTTATTTCCAGTACAGCTTAGACAATTCTCCCTCATTAAGCCTAGGTTCACATATGTGCGATCTTCGACATCACATGTGATTCGTACCCACACCACAAGTGTCGATCAAATGCGATGTCTGTGCAATGCAAGTTCAGCCATACAGTTGTATGGTTGAACTTGCATTGGATTTGCACAAAAATAGTGAAGGTCTTCTCACCTATGCAATCCGATTCCTGTGTGAGTTCACAGTTTTCACTGCGATCTGTGAACCGATCTGGGGGTGCACTAACAATGTATTGACACCCGCAGTGATTTGAAGAGGGCAGTATGAACTGCCTGCGGGAGACTTGTAGTGAGGGAAAAGTCGCTGTAATCAAGCAGGGTCCCGCATCGTACATATGTGAACCTAGGCTACAATTGCCCTTTTGATGGCACATTTTACAAGGCTGTATCATCTGCAGTATTTTAAATCTTAGTGAAAGTTTGTTAGAAAGAACAGTTAGAAAGAACAGTTTTGCATCAGTGAGAACAGGGGAATCTTCAGTAAACTACTGGCCAATTTCAATCTGCTGGTAAAAGCAGTCCTATTATAGTTTGATAAAAAAAGATGGTACCACTTCCTGGGGAACAGAAGTATTTTTCTTAAACTGAAATCAATCAGATTGGGAAGCTGCATGTATGTAAGCATTCTGCAAATAAATTTGCTCAAGAGCTTAGTAAATGAGGAGAAGCTCTGCTGACTTCAATCATCCAATCATGTGCAAGCATAAATACAATTTTTTCCCTTGTATATGTGTGAGTATTTTTCTTTTTCAGTCTTTAACAAATCAACCCCAGTATCTTACATTCAACATAAACTGTTTCTAGACAAGTAGGAGCCGTGTACTGTAAAATGTTTAAAATGCACAGATAAAGAAATAACTAATAATATTACATATTTTTGTTTTTTGAGACATGCAGCACCCTTTTAAGAACACTGGGGTTGATTTACTAAAACCAGAGATTGCAAAATCTGGTGCAGCTTTGCATAGAAACCAATCAGCTTTCAGTTCTTTTTGTCAAAGCTTAAAGTGATACTATAGTTTTTTTTTTTTTTTAAATAACAAACCTGTCATACGTACCTACACTGTGCAGCTCGTTTTGCACAGAGTGTTCCGAACATCCTCTCGGCTCCTCCCTGCATCAGATAACCCCCTCTAGGAAGCGCTTTTCCCAATGGGGTTACCTTGCGAGTGGGCTCCCATGTACAGCATCCTTAGCCACCGAATGCAGGACTCGGCCCTGCCCCCCAGCGGCCGCATCCTTGGATTTGATTGACAGCAGTGGGAGCCAATGGCTGTGCTGCTATCAATCTATCTAGTGAAGAGATGAGAACCCGCGGAGAGAGTGATGGCGGGATTACGCCCACAGAAATTCAGGGCTCAGGTAAGTAAAATGGGGGGGGGGTGCAGACATTGCAAGGTGTTTTTTGACCTTAATGCATAGGATGCATTAAGGTCAAAAAACACAAAGGTTTACAAGCTGATGTTAGAAGCTGATTGGCTACCATGCACCACTCTCCAACTTTAGTTAATTAAGAGCACTGTGCAACTATTTCTTTGCCTAGCACCAGGAAAGGTATTCCAAACAATTGAAATAAGTTGAATATAACATTGATAACATGACATATTATACTTTTAACCAAACAACTGCACTCACGTTGCCTGGGGCCCTTTCTCAATGAGCTGTAGAGTAAGTGATCCTTGAAATCTTTAGGCTGTTCACAGCTTGGTAAAGATTTACATCAAAATGTGAATGCTAACCCATTCATATATTCCTCTAATTACTTCTGACAAGGAAATCAAGATAAAATCGCAATATTTTGCTACCCACAGAGCTTCTAAACCCTATAATCTTCTTAATGTGTTACTTCATACAGTTGTTTGCTCTCTCTATACGTTGTTATCCTTGGCATTTTAAAACAGTACTCTGTCTGCAAGCAGTTTATGGATTACTATAAACATGTTTGCGTGAAAGAAAAAATATATGTTCATTTCATGAAATAATGTTGATATTACAAACCTTTAAACTGTTTTATATACTATACATGTTTCATGTGCATTTCAGTCATTCACAATATCACATTATTTTATAACTGTTTACATCTGAAAGGTGCTCTTTCAAAATCACTGACATATAAAAGCCATAGATAAAGAAACCCAAACTGCATAAATGGAAATCTGATTGTAAAAGATTTTTTTTTTTTCATAATAAGCAATCTTTCACCTGCAGACATTCCTCTTTTCACTTCTTCATTGTTCGTTTTTGCTTAGAAGTTGCTCTATTTCTTCTCTTTTCTGTTTACTTCCTGCTTGTCTGATTGTTACTCACCACCGTGAAGGAAGGCTTTACTGCTGTGGTCAGTGACGTGCTCGCCCCCTCCTGGGAACTACATCTGTGTGGCAGGACGATCTCTACGTGTTAGAGACTTCAAGGAGAATGTGAATTACTGGGCGTGCATACTGGGAAATGTAGTTCTTACATTAACGAGCGCCGCAAACCAGGAAGTGAATGAGAGAACAGAAACTAGAACGCCAGTAATGATATAGATGAAGGAATTTAATAGGTATTTACTCGTTTTTTAACAGAATCATTACACTATACTGTCTGTCTACCTTGCAGACATAAATGTTTTCCTTTACAACTCCTTTAAGCAATAAAAAGTAACCCTTTCATAACTGCAATACACCTTTTTAAGTAATAGAAAAAAGTTTTTGCTGTAAGAGTGGTAATTAAAGGGGTTGTAGAGGTAAACAAACAAAAAAAAATCCTTTACCTTAGTGCAGTCCTCCTTCACTGACCTCATCCTTCCATTTTTCTTTTAAATGTCCTTATTTCTTCTGAGAAATCCTCACTTCATGTTCTTCTGTCTGTAACTCCACACAGTAATGCAAGGCTTTCTCCCTGTTGTGGAGTGTTGTGTTTGCCCCCTCCCTTGAGGGGGGAGGGGGCGAGCAAGAGAGTCAGGACGCTCTCTACGTTGCATATAGAGAAAGGAGCCGTGTGTTAAATCGAAGGATGAGGTAAGTGAAGGAGGACTGCACTAAGGTAAATTAAGCTATTAGGATTTTTTGTTTTACCTTTACAACCCCTTTAACCTTGCGGCAGATGACTACTAATGTGCAAATATGTTTTTTCCTAGTTCTCTAGCCCAAAGTCAAATAGAAAAATTAGTCAGAGGTATTGTCAAGTTAACTAATGCATATTGACCATCCTAAGCTCAGTTTGGGTATGTAAGCTTTAAAAACTCTGGGCCAGATTCACATACACTTAATATTGCGCTGCGTAATCGAAATACTCTACGCTGCCGTATTTCACCAGGCTCTACACCGAATCCTGGTAGATTTTTGCCCATACGCTACGGCGGCGTAGTCTATTTCTCGCCGCGTAATCGAAATACGCGATTAGGGGGCGTGAAGCATTTAAATTAAGCCCGTCTCCGCGGCGATCGAACTGTGCATGCTCCGTTCAGAAATTTCCCGCCGTGCATTGCGCGAAATCACGTCGTTACGTCATTCGTTGTTTGAGTAGTGTCATTTACGAACATTCCTATTCCCGGACGACTTACGTAAAAAAAAATAAAAGACGTCGGAAAACGTAGAAATTCGACGCGGGAACGACGGCCATACTTAACATGGGCTGTCTAATATTAGAGCAGCAAAAAGCTGGTATAGTGTTACGCAAATAAAAGATGACTAAAGGTGCCGTAAGAGATTGCGATCGAAGATCGTAATTTCGGGGATCGCCGGCAAAAGCTCATTTGCATACCCCGACGCTGAAAACGACTGGAAGTCCACCCAGTGGCCGCAATTTTATTGCAGCGTAGATCCGAAGGCGTATGAACACGTAATCCAGTCGAATTGAAGACCGCAGCCGTCTTTTCATGGTTTGAGGTTTTCGACTAGCTAGAAAACGCGCGTAATTTGATATTACTCCAGTCTAACACCAGTTAGACAGGAGTACTGGCTTTCTGAATCTGGGCCTCTGCTCGTAAGATAGCAATAACATTCAAAAATACATATACACTGTATACATATATACAGTATATGTTTGAAAAAATAAAAATACTACAATATTTAAAACTAAAATGTTAGTATTCAGAGAAAATGTGTATTTCCACTTTTGCAGTCACATTTAATTCATTCCCCTCTATATGTTTATTATGCATTTCCATTGAAACTGTATACCTAAAAAGAAAAAAAAAGAAACAAATAATAAAATATAATTTCTTACATTTCTAGGTATTTTTTTGGGGGGCAGGTTTATGCATAGGACCCTTTAAGTACAGTTGAGATAAGTGAAAAGTGTGGGCTGAGGATGAAACCATTGTAACAAATTATGTTCTCATTGGCATCATCCCAAAATTTGAAGAGACATTACAAATATACAAGATGGGAAACACACAATTTACAATATAACAATATAGGTATGTGTATTCTAGGTAGGCTTGATCTTGACCATACAAGCATATAAGATGTGTGACTAGAAGTGAGGAAAATAGTTTTAACATTTATGAACAAACATATCCAGAAATATACCAACTATCTATATGGAGATATGCATACTTATTAATATTGGTATATGCTACTATATACTACAATATGCTATGGTTCAACAAAAGGGAGAGAAAGAGAGAGGGGGAGAGGGGGAATGGGAGGGAGAGGGTAAGGGAAAGGAGAGAAGCGAGGGGGAACATGAAGGTATAAGGAAAGAAGGCTAATTTCATGGTAAAAAAAAATGTCTATACAGTCATCTCTGAATAGACCATATATATGATACCTTTAAAAAGTGTGTGTGGCTTGTGTCAGCATCAGTAAAAAATAAAATAAAAATAGGTTTTATTATTAACATATTTTTTCAACTGTCACATTTTCTCTCTGGGTTGGATATAGTTTAGACACTTATACACTTTCTTCTAATTCATATATATTTACATTTTTATTTTATATATATATATATATATATATATATATATATATATGATATATATATATATATATATATATATATATATATATATATATATATAGATACACACAGTACATATATGTTTATATTTTTATACATTACATTAATATATGTTTATTTTTAGATTAGTGTGGATGTGAGCTATCCCTGCTGTTATGGTTTCAGAAGCTATCCCTGCTGTTATGGTTTTATATTGTTACAGAGCGTAGGGTTTTGGAATGCCGTATCCACAGGGTGCAACGTTTTGGAGTGCATTTCATACAGATTGCAGGATTCAGGAAAGTGTTAGATACAGAGTGAAGTGTTCTGGAGTGTGTTATGCATAGGGTATAGGGTTTTGTAGTACATTACACACAGAGTGCAGGGTTTAGAAGAACACTACGTACAGAGTGCAGGTTTCTGGGGTGCTCTATATACAGAGTGTAGGGTTTTGAGATGGACTACATACAGAGTTCAGGGTTCTTGGATGCACAATGCACAGACTGCAGGGTTCTGGTAAGTGCTATGTACAAAATGCAGGGTTCTGGGGTGTGCTACATACAAAGTGCAGAGTTATGAGATGTGCTATGTACAGAGTGCAGGATTCTGGGGTGCGCTGCACACAGAGTGCAGGGTTCTGGGATATGCTATATACGGAATGCAGGGTTCTGAATTGCGTTATGCAAAGGGTGCACGATTCAGGAGTGCATTTTTATACAGAGTGCAAAGGGCAGGAGAGTGCTAGACACAAAGTGAAGGTTTCTGGAGTGCATTGCATACAGAGTGCAAGGTTCTAGAGTACATAATGCAGGTAGATACAGAGTCCAGCCATCCACATCCCATTACTACATCTCTCCTCAGCAACCCCTCTACCCCCCAACATGACTCCTTTCATCGGCCTTATCTTTGCCCCCCCACCCTCCCCAAAGCTCCATCATCTTTCCATGGTTACCTTTCTGGCTCCTCTATCTACTGCAGCAAAATCTTTCTTTTCAGTGCACTAAATCCACACTCATTTTTGGCTACAGAACTTTCCCGACCAGGTAGGAGAATGGTGATCATGCTGCAGCTCACCAAGAGCTTACCTTCCCTTTCCTGTCCTTGAACATGCTGCACTCTGCCAGACCAGCACTTGTTCCGAGTGCAGAGCTGGGAGGTTGCTGTAGGAGCCGTGGGAGAGCTGTTACTTTCAAATACAGAAGCTGGGCTTTCATATTTTAAGTAAAAGGGCTGACCTGTGAGCACAGGGCTTACCCAGGCTGAAAAAAACTATGTGGGACAAACTTCCTGTACAGTGGCACTGTGGGGCAAAGGTGAAGATGGGGGAAAGTCCCGCCCAATCTGGGACTGTTGGGAGGTATGTGAAAGGGGAAGTGTGTAGTTGGGCAGAGATATTTCTAACCAGACTTTAAAGGAGGCTCTAAGGGAGGGGAATGTAGATTTTGGTGGGGCTAGCCCAGATGCTAAGGCCAAGAGTGCATAGAAGAGTAGATTTTACTTGGGTCCTGATTTTATTACCTGTGGAGTTTCACTAGTAGTAGAGCTGGTCTAAGAAGGAAGCTTTACAATGTGATAGAATTTAGGGAAGGACAATGCCTCCAGTTGGGCTGGGGCAAATCATAATGAGGTGTGCACATCAAGGATGGGTGATATCTCATACATACTGAGAAAATTGAGGCTAAGGGTTCCATTATGAAGGCACATATGATGGACGAGAGAGGGCAGCCCTGTCAAGTTCCATTGTGGAAGTTGAATACCTCTAGTGAGCACTCATGCTGAATGGACTGAGTAAAGGGATATTTTTGCAGACTGAAGCCAACCCATAATACCAATTTTTTGTAAGACAGCCCACCGGAAGCCCCAGTGGATGCTGTCAAACACCTTCACTGTGTTCAGTGAGAGGGGCAGAGAAGGTGTTTTGTGGAGCTCTACACTTCATATTGGAGTGGTCAGGCATGTTTTGGCATCTGGGGCTTGTCTTCCTGGTATGAAAGCTATCTGAACCAGGTGGATCAGGGAGACAAAAGTCTGTAAAAATCTTAATGTTTGAGTTGAGCAATGAAATGCACAGATAATTACTAGTGTTTAAAGGATCCTTCCTGGATCTGGATATTGTAGTAATGACTTAAGAATATCCGTAGCAAAAGAGCCAGGAGGTGTGGTGAAGTTAAAAACAGGAGCCAAGTCAGGAGAAACTAAGTAGCTAAATTGTTGGCAGTATTCATTGTTAAACCCATCACAGTCTGGGGATTTGTTAGTTGGCAGGATCTAAATAATCGATTGAATTTCTGTGACTGTGAAGGGCTAAGGAAGGGATAAATCAATTGTCCAGAGGACAGTAAGAGGAGATCTATAACCTTTAGGAAGGCCTCAATGGATTAGAAGGAAGGTTGTGGAGTTGATGGGTCCTGCTGGAGGTTATGTAGAAAGTAGTAATAGTCGCTGTATGCATTTGCAATATCTTGGGGATTGCTTATTTTAAATGGGTGGTGGATAGAGGACATTTTAAGTTTGCCCTGTCTGGCCAACATGGCCCCTGCTTTGTTGCCTAACCCAGAATTTTGTGTGTTTCAAGTTAGGATAAGGACTGAGAGGACATTTTTTTTTATTTCACGCTTCCTTCAATCTAATTGCTGTAATCACCCTGTCAATCTGCAGAGTCCTCTGGCTCTTTACATTAGGACCTTTTTTTATAAGAACACCACACATATATGCCTCAAATGTAGACCACAAGATGCAGCGATTGGTAGGTGTGTAGCAGTGTTGTTAAATTCAAAGAGTTATTGGTGGCCTTCGGCAATCCATTGGCAGATATTGGGGTTACTTAACAATGAGGAGTTAAGCCTTCACAGAGGAGGAGCATTCTAGCTGTGATGTAGTTTAATTTCATTTGTAACAGGATCATGATCGACCAGGTAATATCTCTATAAACTTGTGCAGAATGGAAAAAATTGTTTTGTTTTGTATAAATTCAATGTTTTACTCAATTTGTTTCAGAATTAGTTTAGTTTAGCTTAGTTTTGTTTAATTTAGTATTGTTTATAAATGTTCTTACAAATTCCACATTTTTTGAAAGATTTGAATTTGGATCAGTCAAAAACATGATCTGATTCTGAGTGAAAAATAGCTGGTTGTTAAGGAACAAGCCATGAACCTGGCCACAGCATCTTTAACACTCGATGCCTCCCTAAATTCATACCAGACCCTTATCTGAGCATGCAGCCCGGTAGGCCAGAAAAAGGAAGAGTGAGTACCCGGGGGTGGATCCATGGTCAATAATGATGCCCATCACAACACCGAACCCCACAAAAGACAAAAAAAAGCCCTCCAGTCTTGTCGAAAGCTCCTGCCATCTGCCTGATCCACCACCTGACATTTTGTAAAAAAACTTGGGGCAAGGTCAGCTGATGACATCTACGGGTGACCCCCGCCCCCTTTATGGCACTATTGAATCATTATCCCTCAGTTGATGACCTCACAACAAGTCAATCGGTGTGGCTGGCATCGTGATTGGCGATAGATCTACACAGACAGACTTTCTTTATTTTTTAATAAAGGATTTGCCAAATACTTGTGTTGTTTCTTTTGGTGAATGGGTAAGGGTACTATGTACACCATACTCATTCCCATGGGGGAGAAGGATCTGGGGGTCCCCTTATTAACCACTTAAGACCCAGACCAAAATGCAGGTAAAGGACCAGGCCCCATTTTGCGATTAGGCACTGCGTCACTGTAACTGACAATTGCGCGGTGAAGCAACGTGGCTCCCAAACAAAATTGGCGTCCTTTTTTTTCCCCACAAATAGAGCTTTCTTTTGGTGGTATTTGATCAAATGCAATACGTATTCTTCTACCTATCTTTGGTTAAAAAAAAATTGCAATAAGCATTTATCGATTGGTTTGCGCAAAAATTTATAGCGTTTACAAAATAGGGGATAGTTTTATTGCATTTTTATTATTTAATTTTTTTTACTACTAATGGCAGCGATCAGCGATTTTTTTCATGACTGCGACATTATGGCGGACACATCGGACAATTTTGACACAATTTTGGGACCATTGTCATTTTCACAGCAAAAAATGCTATAAAAATGCATTGTTTACTGTGAAAATGACAATTGCAGTTTGGGAGTTAAACACTGGGGGGTGCTGAAGGGGTTAAGTGTAACCTCATATGTGTTTCTAACTGTAGGGGGGTGGGGCTGGACGTGTGACATCATTGATTGTGCTTCCCTATATCAGGGAACACACGATCAATGACATCGCCACTGTGAAGAACGGGGAAGGTGTGTTTACACACACCTCTCCCTGTTCTTCAGCTCCGGGGACCGATGGCGGGACGTGATTGTGCCCAGCCGTGCCATTCTGCCGACGTATATCGGCGTTAGGTGGTCCTTAAAGGAACACTAAAGGTTCGTTTTTTATTAGATCAATTGATTGCTGTAAGCTAGAGCATTTAAATATCACTTACCTCGTTTTTCCTTTTGACTTCCAAAATACAGTAATCCAGGTTTGAAAATGCCATTTCCTGTCTCTCCTCTTCTTGCTTTCCACCAGCACCTGCATGGTGCAAAGCAGAATGTGCTCACCCCCTCCCTATGACTACAGCCCTGCGTGAAGATGCTCTCTTAATCCTCATAGGCATGGAGGCTAAGCCTAATAGGAACTGTAGTTCCCATTAGGCCATGATGTAGCAAGAATGAACGCGCACCGCAAACCAGGAAGTCAGTGAGAATAATGATTCAGGAGTGATGGAGGTGAATAAAACGACTCGATTTCAATAGGTATCAAAATAGTTTTACTGCAAAACATTACTTTTTACTTTATCAGCTACTGTCAGACTTTAATTTAAGAGGAAAATATTTTTGTCTTTACAACCCCTTTAAGTGGTTAAAGACAGTACTTCCAGATTCTGACAAGCCCCCTGCCTGCAGACCCCCACAACCACCACCCAGGCTTGTGGGGACATGGGGACAAGGTGCTTTTGGGTGGGGGGCAGAGTGGTATGATTTTGGAAGAGGGGCACTTGCTCGCTTCCCCCTTTCCTGGCCTGCCAGGCTGCATGCTTAGATAAGGGTCTGGTATGGAATTTGGTGGGGACCCCATGCTGTTTTTTTAAATTTTGGCATAGGGTTCCCTTAAAGCCCATACCAGACCCGGCGGAGGCTTTTTACCACATGATCAGCCGTGTCCAATCATGGCTGATCACGATGTAAACAGAAAGAGCCGTTGATCGGCTCTTCCTTACTCGCGTCTGACAGACGCGAGTAGAGGAGAGCCGATCGGCGGCTCTCCTGACAGGGGAGGGGTTGTGCTGATTGTTTATCAGCGCAGCCCCCTCGGATCCCCATACTGGACCACCAGGGAAGCCACCATGGCACCATAAAAACAATAATAATAAAAAGAAAACAATAAAAAAGAGCACAATAAATGCCAATCAGTGCCCACAAATGGGCACTGACTGGCAACATGGGCACTGACTGGAGTGATGCCTAGCAATGCCATCAGTGCCACCCCTCAGTGTTCATCAGTGCCACCCCTCAGTATCCATCAGTGCCACCTCTCAGTGCCCATCTATGCCCAGTGCCCACCTATCAGTGCCTATCTGTACCACCCATAAGTACCCATCAGTGCCACCCATAAGTGCCACCCATGATTGCCTATCAGTGCTGCCTATGAGTGCCCATCAGTGCCGCCTATGACTGCCCAACAGTGCCGCCTATAAGTGCCCATCAGTGCCGCATACCAGCGCCGCCTATCAGTGCCCATTAGTTCCACCTATCAGTGCCGCCTCATCTGTGCCCATCAGTCCTACCTCATCAGTGCCCATCAGTGTCACCTCATTGGTGCCCATCAGTGCCACCATATCAGTGCCCGTAATTGAAAAAGAAAACATACTTATTTACAAAAAAATTAACAGAAAAAAATAAAACATAATATTTTTCCAAATTTTCTGTCTTTTTTTAGTTGCTGCGCAAAAAATAAAAATTGAAGAGGTGATCAAATACTGCCAAAAGAAAGCTCTATTTGTGGGGACAAAATGATAAAAAATGTGTTTGGGTACAGTGTAGCATGGCCACGCAATTGTCATTCAAAGTGTGACAGCGCTGAGAGCTGAAAATTGGCTTGGACAGGAAGGTGCGTAAGTGCCTGGTATGGAAGTGGTTAAGCTGTGGGTTTTTATCTTTATTTCTTTACTCAGTTTTAAGTTTTTTGGGTTCATCTAAAGTCAAGTTAAACAAAAGCTACATATCACAATTTATTAAATAAAGTTCAATAATTGTTTTTAAGTGTTTTTGTGTTTTCTCGAATTAGGTCATATTCTTTATATACCGTATTTTTCGCTCTATAAGACGCACCTGACCATAAGACGCACCTAGGTTTTAGAGGAGGAAAACAAGGAAAAAAAATTCTTAACCAAATGGTGTACTAAAATATTTAACCAGTGCCAAAGAAATGCAGCATGACCTGTGCCAATTAAATGCAGCATGACCTGTGCCAATTAAATGCAGCCTGACCTGTGCCAATTAAATGCAACATGACCTGTGCCAATTAAATGCAGCCTGACCATTGCCAATAATGCAGCCCGACCTGTGTCATCGCTCTGGCTGACAGAAGGGGGGGGCTGATAGAAAGTGGTGGGCTGACAGAGGGGGAGGGGGGTGCTGACTGACAGAGGGGGGCTGATAGAGAGAAGTGTGCTGACTGACAGAGGGGTGTGCTGACTGACAGAGGAGGGCTGATAGAGAGAAGTGTGCTGACTGACAGAGGTGGAGGGGGGCTGACCGACAGAGAGGGAAGGAGCTGATAGAGTGATAAGAGGGAGACATTTAGGAGACACACAGCCGGCAGGCAGAGAGGCAGGACTCACGTGCAGCTGTTCCGGGCGCCATACAATGCGATCATTCATAGACGAGCCCCGTCTCTGCATGTGACACGCTCTGCTGGGACCAATCGCGGTTGACCAGGCACCCGCAAATGACTGTTTGGCCAATCACAGGGCACTCGTCTTCCCATCTCTAAGCTGGGCTCACAATGTGCCGGCCGCCGGGTGCTGCATTTGTGCGGGAGGCAACAGTGGAAAATACTTTTTTTTTGTTTGCTCGTGCAGGGGGGTGGCTTCATTGAATGAAACACAGCACGGCGTAATATGTGGGGGCGTTAGTGGCGGCGGGGGTGCGTTGCCTGCGGTACTTTCGCTCCATAAGACGCAGGGACTTTTTTACCCATATTTTTTGGGGAAAAAAGTGCGTCTTATGGTCCGAAAAATACGGTATATTAGATGAGCGATGTTCCGTATACTTTTTCTCTTTTCTCAACTTGAAAACACTCAAGCAGATTTCTTTCTGCCTAATATCAAAATCAAGAGATAGGAGACATGGGGACAGAACCAATAAGCAGATAAGATGTGCATTTTTTACTTTTTTGTTGTATAAAGAATGAGCTGTCAGTGGCTTAATTCTTATGCTCCACATAATATGTTTAGTGAAAAATGGAAAGATCAATTATAAAAAGATGCCATCTTAGATATTGTAGATATGTTTCAAAGTTAGATAAGAAATGTGTATTTTTTTTTCTTCTTGCTGCTGTTAATCTATGCTGTCAGAAAAGCTGACAATAAAACTCTAATAACGTTATTTCATTTGATATAAAACGCTTTGATTTTAGTTCTTCGTACATTTATTTTTCCCTTTGGCAAAATTCTAATTATCAAATTTCCATGCCTTAGATTTACATAATTGGTATTATCATAACACCAATCTAGGATAACAATAATAATGCATGTATTTTTCTTTTTTCATTTCAGTTTACAGTGTCTTATATTTAATACTTGCTATCATTAACAGCCAGACAATTTTGAGGAATTTAAAACCAATTTCCCTGAATTCCATTTAATATTCTCCTGTGTCATGTGCCCTGAAATGGTGGACTTCTTAAAGGACCAGTCATCATAATAACCATATCATCATAATTTCAACAAATACGTGCCAAGATTTTAAAGGTTAACACATGTTTTTATATCATTGTTTAATAAATTCTGTAATAATATAGTTTACAAATACACATTTATTTCAGAATGAATCTATTACAACCTATGAAACACATGCTGGGTTTACCAAAACCCAACACAGATTTTGGTAATTCTCTAGTTAAAGTGTATGTAAAGAATAACAATGCAAATCTATTATTTGCTCCCTTCTGTACTATTTAAAAATACCATTGAAACTGTTTTAATTTCAAAAATGTTTATTGGAGAATTTTTACATACAAATTAAGGCATATATAACAAAGAAGACAAAAACAAAAGGGTAAGAGAACTTTAACGTGTCCTGAAATTTAGTCAGATCAGTACCCAAGGGGTACCATAAGGTTGCATTAACAAACATACGTCTGTATGACTTAGCTTATACATTAGATATGATGTAATGCAATCTGAGGGCACTGTCTCACTCTCCCGCTCACCCCGACTGGAAACAAATTTTGTTGTGGGATAGGAGGCGGCGCAGCTCTCTGCGTCTTCTATTTACTGCATCAACAGTATAAACACATAGGAAAAGCATACATGTCATTCACCCAGGACTGGCGCAAGTTTAGAAAATGAGAAAAAGATAGTGAAAGTACAGAAAACTTGACTAAGTAACTGAGTCAAACTAGTTTAATACAGTCAGAGTTTTTACTTTAGTGTGGTGTGAATAAAAGGTTGTGGATGGTTCCTAGGTGTTTCATATCATTCTACCCAGTTCTTCCACAGATTATTGGCTTTTTGGTGTCTATTTTGTGCCAATGTGAACATCAGTTTATATGTCGAGTGAGTGTTGGTCGTTAAGATAACTTCTTGGATTATCTGATCTCTCCAGTGGTGCATTATCACTAGTCTTGCACTTAAAGAATGTGAATGGCTATAGTTCTGGCTTCCAGAGGTAATGAGTCTATTGCTAGTGACAAAAGTGCAAGGCCCAGAGACATGGGTATTGTTATCTTTATTACTTGAGTGAGTAATTGGAATACCCTTGTCCAGAAGATGGTAATTGCAGGGCAGGACCACAGTATGTGTTATAGTGTACCTACTGCTCTGCAGGGCTGGACTGGGACAACAATTTGGCCCTGGACTTCATCCAGACTGGCCAACTTTGACAGGTCTCTCCCATAGCGGCCGGACAACTCCCGCACCCCCCCCCCCCCCAGCCACCCGCACCCCCTCTCCCCCTTCACTAACCACTAGCCATTTTACTTTATTAGAGTAGAACGGCTGGTAATGGTACTCTTATAGGCAGTACCAGTGGGAAAGCTAGACATTATTTCTCCCTGGGCAAAGAATCAGTTTGATGCCCCCCCCCTTATGGGACAAGATTAGCCAGAAGTGAGAAACTCCCAGGCCGCTGTGACTGAAGCCGGCCCACTGAGCCATCGGCCCACCGGGAAACTCCCTGTAGTCCCAATGGCCAGTCCATCCCTGCTGCTCTGCAGTTCCTCCAACATGTGTGGGGAGTATGAAGAGAACATTTGACGATTCTATAAGGTGTCAAATACCACCTAAGTAGATTTCTGTGTGTAAATTCCCAAAGATTCACACTCTTGATCACTGAGTATGTGATCTGAAGTGATTTTGCCTCTGTTTGGAGGTATAAGTTGTAAATAGATCTTTTTTCCATGCTTGTGTATGAGAAGTTTTGTAAAAGATATCTTTATTATTAAGTAGGTTGTAAAACGATGATATTCCTTTAGTTTTGGTGTCGGGCTTGGTGTAGTATTGAATCACCTGTCATGGTAGAGTTATGGTGGTGTTTAAATTAGAGCGTAGGAAGTTTATTATTCTTAGATATGTGTAACATCCTGAATTGGGTAGTCCATATTCTATCTGAAGAGTAGGGATGAGCTTCACGTTCGAGTCGAACTCATGTTCGACTCGAACATTGCCTGTTCACCTGTTCGGCGAACAACGAACAATTAGGGGTGTTCGCGGCAAATTCGAAAAGCCGCTGAACACCCTGTTAAAGTCTATGGGAGAAATCTAAAGTGATAATTTTAAAGGCTAATATGCAAGTTATTGTCATAAAAAGTGTTGTATACATGTCCCCATGGGGCAGGACCCGGGTCCCCAAACACTTTTTAGGACAATAACTTGCATATTAGCCTTTAAAATTAGCACTTTAGATTTCAAATGTTCGAGTCCCATAGACTTTAACCACTTGCTGACGGCCGTACGACTTTATATGGCCGCAGCGCAGCCCTGAATCCCTGACTGTTTTTACGGCCGCCCCTTTTGGCATTCCCCGCGCACGCTCCCCAGCGCGCAGCGGGGAACTCCTGTGCTGGCCGTGTCCCTCGGACACAGTCAAACACAGATCGCGGTAAATAGCCAATCACAGCAGCTATTTACAGCGCGATCTGTGCGGCCAATGAGAGATGATCTCATATGTAAACATATGAGATCATCTCTCATTGCCGACTCTCCCTCCTCACACAGACAGCGCGTGTGAGGAGGGAGAGCGAACGGAGCTGCAGCGCTTTGGGGGAAAAAAAAGTGAACAATCAGTGCCCCCAGTACCATCTGTGCCCCAGGACCATCTGTGCCCCCCAGTACCACAGTGCCCCCAGGACCATCTCTGCCCCCAGGACCATCTGTGCCCCCCAGTACCACAGTGCCCCCAGGACCACCAGTGCCCCCCAGTACCACCAGTGCCCACCAGTACCACTGTGCCCACCAGTACCACTGTGTGCCCACCAGTACCACTGTGTGCCCACCAATACCACCGTGCCCACCAGTACCACTGTGCCCACCAGTACCACCGTGTGCCCACCAGTACCACCGTGCCCACCAGTACCACTGTACCCACCAGTACAACCGTGCCCATCGTGCCCACCTGTGCCACTGTGCGCCCATCAGTACCACCGTGCCCATCAGTACCACCGTGCCCATCAGTACCACCAGTACCAACGTGCCCATCAGTGCCCATCTGTGCCACCAGTACCACCTGTGCCCAGTGCCCATCTGCAATCAGTGTCCACCTGTGCCACCTCATCAGTGCCCACCTCATGAGTGCCCACCTGTGCCGCAGTCAATCAGTGCACATCAGTACCCATCTCATCAGTACCCATCTCAGTGCCATCTGTGCCGCCTCATTAGTGCCATCTGTGCCGCCTCATTAGTGCCATCTCTGCCGCCTCATTAGTGCCATCTGTGCCGCCTCATTAGTGCCCACCTGTGTCCACCAGTACACAGGCCTCATCGGAGCACATCAGTACCCATCTCAGTGCCATCTGTGCCGCCTTAGTGCCATCTGTGCCACCTCAGTGCCATCTGCGCCGCCTCAGTGCCATCTGTGCCGCCTCATCAGTGCCATCTGTGGACATTTGTACTTTCCTGGCTTGTTAGGGTCTCAAGAAATGAGAGAGGCCTTCAGTACATCAGGTGTGATCAGAGGTGATCATTTTTTATGATTTGCACTATAGCTTGTAGACTCTAAAACTTTCACACAGACCAGAAAATTTCCAAAAACTTTGGGTTATTTTTATCAAAGACATGTAGCAGTATAAATTGTGGCCAATCATTTTTTTTTCCAAATTTTCGGTCTTTTTTCATTAATAGCGCAAAAAATAAAAACCCCAGAGGTGATCAAATAACACCAAAAGAAAGCTCTATTTGTGGGAAAAAAAGGACAAAAAAAAATCATTTGGGTACAGTGTTGCATGACTGAGTAATTGTCATTCAAAGTGTGAGAGTGCTGAAAGCTGAAAATTGGTCTGGTCAGGAGGGTGTTTAAGTGCCCAGTATGGAAGTGGCTAACAGGGTTCTAAAGTTCACACGAACATTTGGTGTGTTCGCAAGTTCTGGTGCGAACCGAACAGGGGGGTGTTCGGTTCATCCCTACTGAAGAGACCTAAAGGTCTTGGGAGCTGGTCCTATCATTATGTCTTCTATTCTCCTAATCCCTCTTTCATCCCATCTGGTTAAGTTTATGTCAGGCATAATGTTGGACTAGCTTAGGAGTGGCAAAGTAATTGAAGAGAGCATGGAGTCCTGAAATGGGATGTTTAAAAGTATTTTCCATGCTTGTAGAGATGCTCTGATGGTAGGGGACAATGTTATACATTTTTGGGTGCTGTATTGGCTAGCTAGTAGGAAGTGGTATAGGTTGTTTCCCTGTGTTTGTATTTTTTCAAGTTCTTCCCATCTGGTATAGGTATTCTGGGGAAACCGTGTTTTTAGTTGAGTCAAGATTAATACATTATAGTAATCTTTAATTATTGCTAGTCCCACCCCTCGTGCTTTCCTGGTTGAGGTTAGTTTAGAAAATGCGCATCTCGTCCTCCTACCTTGCCATAGGTTGATTATCGATTGAACAGTAGTAAAAAAAAAATTAGGTACTGGAAAAGGAAGCGTTTTGAACAAGTATAGAAATTAGGGAAGTATTAACATCTTGAAGACTGCCAGTCGACCTGACCAGGAGCCCTGAACATTACCCTTCCAAGAATGGTAAGTAATTTACCTTGTGCAACTCTTCTACAGTAGGTGTGAATTTGATACTTAAATAGGTTAGCCCTAAAGTGTTCCACTCATAAGGGTAAATTGTAGCTACTCTTCCTTTACAGATGGTCTCATTTACTGCACTAATACAGTCCCTCACTGCCGGGGGTGTTGTCGACTGCCATTGCTATAATTTTTCTGGCTTGGAGCAAACTTTTTAAAATTGCAACTGTGGGCACAGGGGGGGCGTGGCTACCGCGCAGCTGAATGGACGCTTAGCTCAGGAGCTCCGCTTCAGTGTCAGGGAATCCAACAATCCGAGGCATCGTGGGGTGTACTGAAACGCCCGAAAGAGCACCCGCTGACCCGCTCGTCCCTCGAGGATGACTAAGAAGCGCAAAAACGCCGCTCAGCCGGCGAAGCTGGAGGATTTCTTCTCCCCCAGGACTGGCAGCGTGTCCCAAGATGGTGCCGGCCGCGCCTCTCCGGCCTCCGCCGGCGGATCATCCATCTCCACACCAAGCCCGGGATCGAAAGAGGGGACCCAGCGCCGCTCCCCAGGGGCTTCCACCCCCCTCTCCTGCAGCCCAGTGAAGTCCAAGCCACGGCTGTCGGCCGCAACATGCGACTCACAGGTCAGTGTCTTGCAGGGTTCTATGGAGGACACTCGTGAACTCTCAGCCCCCATTAACACCTTCCCTACCTCCAATATGCCTGTGTCGGACACCACATTGAGAGATATGCTGGTCTCCCTGCGCACATCTCTCCATGCAGACATGATGGAATGTATGAGAGGCTTCAAGACAGAAATAGGGGAGCTGGGTGGCAGGGTTGACCACGTGGAGCAGAAAATGGGGGGAATATGCTTCCTCATACAACTCCCTAGTGGACTCTCACAATGACCAAGGGGATGAGGTTGCCTGGCTTAGGGCAAAGGTCGCAGACCTCGAGGACAGGTCTCGCAGGAACAATGTCAAATTGAGGGGTGTACCTGAGACTGTCATGCCTGCCCAACTCCAACAGTATGCCCGTGAGCTTATGGGGTCATTCCTGCCCTCCGTCCCTGACTCAGAACTGGTAGTAGACCGGATTCACCGCTTGCCTAAACCCGCACACCTTCCTGACAATATACCCAGGGATGTACTGATGCGGGTGCATTTCTATCATGTCAAGGATCAATTTATGTTGGCCTTCCGCAAGACCCCCCAGTCGTCTGACCGCTACGCTAACCTACAGGTGTTTGCGGACCTCTCCCAGCACACTATGCAGAGACGCAGATCTCTTCAACCTGTCACAAAAGCACTCCGCAATCATAGTATTATATACAAGTGGGGCCAACCGGCCAAACTTATCGTAACCAAAGACGGCGCCTCCAACGTTGTCATGTCCCTGGAAGAGGGACTCGCCCTCCTCCGCAAATGGGACATACTGCCTGAGCATCCTCCTGGGGACACGGTGCCCGCATCTGTACCCAAGGCTCAAGCCCACGACGAATGGTCACTGGTGACACGTAAACGTACTAATAAGAAGAAAACATAAAGCCCCTCTGCCTCGGAGATCCTGTTTGTTATTGTTCTTCATGTTAATCCCTGACTCTGTTGAAGTTCTGTTTCTCCACGAACTCCCCCTCCCTGCAATATGTGCAGCTACTCTGCATCCAGATCCCGGCTGGGATCCTCCTTTTTACTTGTGCTACCTTTTGTTTTTGTTATGACCCTTTTGCTCTTACTTTTTACACTTCCTTCATCTTTTTCCCCTTCCCCTGAGATGGACACCGGACTCTTTTCAGTGAAGACATCCTGCTCCCCGTATGCTCCCACCGCCTGGAATCGGCTGATCTGGAAATCCGAATACATCACCGCAAGGTACTATTATCATTCTTTTCATATGCACACTCATGGCCCTGTCAGTTACCTCCTTTAATGTCCGGGGTCTGAACCACCAAGTCAAGAGAGCTTCTGTCTGGAGGGAGGCTTTGAAATTGCGCTCAGATGTCCTGTGTCTTCAGGAAACCCACCTGAAAGCCTCCGATGCACCTCCCTTCCACCACGTTAAGTTCCCCCATGTCTTTCTGGCATCCGCCCCAAACAAACGGAAGGGTGTTGCCATTGCAATCAGAGATTCAGTGAACTTCTCTCTACAAGATTCTTTGACTGACCCTGATGGTAGGTTCCTAGTTCTGGTTGGGACCTTCAACAACAAGCTGTACACCCTGGTTAATCTGTACGCACCCAACACCCACCAACTCCGTTTTCTGAGGAAACTTTTCTGTAAAATCAATGACATAAGAAAAGGAGCTTTGATTGTGTGCGGAGACTTCAACCTGACGGTTGACTTTACATTGGACTCTACCTCCCACTCAAAACGCCACCAACCTGCGCTAGGCGCATTGATACATGCTGAGGGCCTGTTTGATGTCTGGAGATGTCAACATGCGAGCGAAAGAGATTACTCCTTTCATTCCTCCAGACATAACTCTTATTCACGTATTGACTTGATTTTAGTAGACAAATTTTTACTTCAGAAGGTGTCCTCGTCCGCCATCCACGACATCACGTGGTCAGACCACGCCCCAGTGTCGGTGGTGGTGGGCGGGGGGGCCCCAGTAACCTCGCCCTTCATTTGGAGGGCGGATTCATATTTACTCCAGCAACCTACTCACATTACCTATTTGTCCTCTCATTTACGAGAATTCTTCACTGTTAATGATGGTTCTGTTACTAACCCATTTTCTGTCTGGTGTGCCCATAAGGCCTACATTAGGGGTATTCTGATGCAACTCAGCGCACGGGTCAGGAGGCAGAGAGCACAAAAACTAGACTCCATACTCGCTGAGATCGCTTCCTTAGAGTCGCAGAACAAGCAGACTCCTGATGTCTCAGCGACTACTAAGCTATACAGTGCGCGTGCGGATCTCAGGAGACTGCTACTCGAACGGTATGAGAAACATGTCCAATCTCTGAAATTGTCCCATTATACGTCTGGTAACCGGGCAGGCAAATTTCTGGCTCAGAGGCTGAAAAGTCGAAAGGTGAAAACCACTATCCCTTTCCTTATCAAGCAATCTGACGGCAGCAAAATCTACAACCCTCAAGACATCGCAAACTCGTTCGCGGACTTTTACTCCTCCCTCTACAACCTCCGAGAGGACCCCTCTACACCTCAACCGGTAGAAGGGGCAATTCGCTCCTTTCTAGCTGATTTAGCACTGCCTACCTTGTCGCACACCCAACTTGACTCCCTTAATGCGCCGATATCGGAACTTGAAATCAAGCGGGTTATCAAGTCCCTCCCCCTGGGAAAGTCCCCAGGCCCGGACGGGCTCCCTAATTGTTACTATAAGGCCTTTGATTCCATCCTAGCCCCAGAGCTGAACAAAGTGTTTTCTGAAGCAATGCTCTCTGCCTCCTTCCCAAGCGAAATGCTTAATGCTTTCATTGTAACCATCCCAAAGCCGGGGAAAGCACCCACCGCACCCGCTAATTTTCGACCCATCTCCTTGCTCAACACAGACGTGAAACTGTATGCCAAGATTTTAGCGTCCAGACTGCTCCCACTCCTACCCTCTCTGATTAATCCGGATCAAACGGGGTTCACCTCAGGTAGACAGTCCTCAGATGCGACCAGACGGGTAATAGACTTGGTCCATCATGCCGGGGCCTCTCGGACGCCTTCTCTGCTCCTTTCTCTGGATGCGGAGAAGGCGTTCGATAGGATACACTGGGGATATATGACCCAGGTATTGGAGAAATTTGGGTTCTCCGGCCCCATCCTGTCGGCAATCCTTGCACTATATTCCTCCCCTTGTGCACAGGTCTATACCTCAGGTATGCTCTCCTCTGCTTTTGCCATAACTAATGGTACCAGGCAAGGGTGTCCCCTATCCCCCTCCATATTCAACCTACTCGTAGAACCCCTCGCGGAAAAAATTAGGGCACATGCAGGTATCCCGGGTTTCTTGGTGGCGGGACGGACGCATAATATAAGCTTATTTGCAGACGACATTATCCTTTTCTTAACCTCACCGTCCTATTCCCTACCACACGCACACGACGTCCTCGCAGAATTTAGTCGCATATCCTACTATAAGGTCAATTACACCAAGTCCTTCATTCTAGGCCTCAATCTGTCCCCCTCCCTTCAATCCCGCTTGCAAACTTCCTTCCCATACTCCTGGGCTACATCCAATATACAGTACCTGGGGATACAAATCACAACTGACCCTACGAAATTGGCCAATGCTAACTATATTCCTTTGATAGACAAAATTGCTAAGGAGGCCACTCGCCTAGCCAAGGTCGAACTGACGTGGTCGGGACGCTTGGCCTCCTTCAAAATGTTGCTCCTCCCCCAAATCTTGTATATTTTCCGCACACTACCCATCCCTCTGAAGCCCAATCACCTTAGGTCCCTAAACGGTATCCTTAATCGCTACATATGGGGCACCAAGCGGCCGAGATGCGCAAGGTCCCTGTTGATCACGCACAGATCGATAGGGGGCATGGGCATGATCGACATCAAAGATTACCACCGAGCGGCTATACTTACCCAGATTAGACGTTGGATTTCCCCAACCCCTGACATTCTCTGGTGTGATATAGAAAAGGCCCTTAGCCCGACCAAAGACCTCTACAGTGCTTTGATACTCGACTCTTGGAGACCTCTCCCGTTGGGCCATCTACCACCGACTATTCAGGCTACCATACTAGCCTGGAGGGATCTATGTGCCTTGGCGTACACGTCCTCCAGTACTATTTCTGTACCAATTCCGATTGAAACCTTGTCGGCAGCAGTGCCACACGCCTCCTTCTCCAGCTGGGCCGCCAAGGGCCTTACCAGGGTTGAAGACCTATATTGCCAAAACATCCTAAAGCCGTTTGTCGAGCTGACCGCGGACTTTGGTTTGACACAGTTGGACAGTTTCAGGCACTCGCAAGCGTCCCATTTCCTCAAATCACTACACTCTCGAAATGTACTGATCCACAGCGCCGTATGGCAGTTTTACACTAGTTCGACCCTCCCCCCTAAAGGTATCTCCCTTTTTTATAACCTATTCCAAGATAAGCTCCTCTTTAAAAAGTCCCCCCCGTTTTGTAAATGGGAAACCGATTTGGGCAAAACATTCTCTCCAAACCAATGGAAGTATTCATTTAAACTCATATACAAAGCCTCCAGATGTATTAACCATTGGGAGCTGTCCCAAAAGATAGCTCTGCGGTGGTACCTAACACCATATCGTTTAGCCCAATTTTACTCTTCGACCTCCCCATTGTGCTGGAGGAATTGTGGAGAGGTTGGCAATATTTTTCATGTTTTTTGGCTCTGTAGGAACCTCACGAGTTACTGGAGGGGGGTCTTTAGATGCATCTCACGCATAACAGGTATACTCACACCCCCCTGCCCGGAACTGGCAGTACTGAACTTGGGAATCAAAGGATTCCCCACAGATTTTCGAGTTGTAGTCACTCACATCCTGCTGGCGGCCAGATTGTTGCTGACTAGAAATTGGAAATCACACAATGTGCCAAACGTATCTGAGGTCCTGGAAGTTACCAGGAACAACTATGTCTTTGAGTCCCTGCTGGCGAGCAGAGAGGGTAGGAGAGCAAAATTTGATACTCAGTGGAAGCCCTGGACTGACTGGTTCAAGGTGCGGTGATATGGTGACTTTGGAATGTCTACCTAGGTTATGTTCTTTTTGATATGTTCTGAACAACTGTCTATGTGAAAGTTTATGATAATGAATACTCAGGTATCCATTTCATCCCCCACCCCCTCCCCTCCTTCCTATTTCCCTTTCTCCTTTCCCCCCCCCCCCTCTTTTTTTTTTTTTTCTTTCTTTCTTTCGCCCTTCCCCTACTCTCCCTCTCTTTCCTGACCCTATTCACTTTACTCGACTTCCCCCCATGTTACTCCTCCATGCACTTCCCAGAGTATGACAAGTGACAAAGACGATATCTCCCTCCCCTACTTTGAATTGTTGTCTTCAATATGATTGCCTTGCTCGTACTCATATGTTTCTTGCTGATCTACCCTGTTTGCTTCTGGAGTTGTCAATGTATGTGATTTCCCCTGCTGATCCTTGGAAATACATGTGAATGTTTTTCTGTTTTCCTACTTTTGTACTTTTGAAAACTTTCAATAAAAAACTATTGTACAAAAAAAAAAAAAAAATTGCAACTGTGGTACTCTTAGGCCTCGTACACACGACCGAGGAACTCGTCCGGCGAAACACATAATTTTCCTCGTCGAGTTCCTTGTTAGGCTTGTTGAGGAACTCGACAAGCTTGCTTTGCGTACACATGTTAAAGACCAAATCTCCTCATTCTCAAATGCGGTGACTTCAACACATACAACGGCAGGGGCTGCTTTTGCTAATCTCATGTTACTTTGTGTTAGGAAAAAGGTTGGTTTATAGACCTTTGCACGTTTCAGTCTGTTACAGCGTGACAAATGTGCTATTTCCATTACAAACGCTACTTTTACCGAAGATGCACGGGTTTCTTAGCATACACACGCTCGAGTTTCTCGTCGAAAAGCAACCCGAAGAGCCAATTTGGACTCCCGTCGAGGAAAAAGAGAACTTGCTCTCTTTTTTGCTCAACGAGTTCCTCGACAGTTTCCTCAATGAAAAACGTACACACGACCGGTTTCCTCTGCAAAAATGCTCTCCCACCAAGTTTCTTGATTGATTCTGCCGAGAAAACCGGTCGTGTGTAAGCGGCCTGACTCTCCTCCAATTCCTTCCTATATCCCAGTATACATAGTCCAGCCTCCATCTCCAAGGTTACCTCAAATATCTCACCCACAGTATTAAGCACTCCCTCCCAGTATCGAAACAACTTTGGACATCTCCATACCATATGTATGAGATCTCCAGTCTCCTGGCATCTGGGAAATTTGTCATCTGATCTTCTACCATACTTAAACAGTTGCTTAGGAGTGTAGTGAGCTCTATCTATCAGCATCAGATGAGATACCTTCTGCGGGGGCGAGACCGATAACATCGGTCCCATCTCCAGGATTCTCCTCCACTGCTCCTGTTCTGAGTTATTTCCCCTATATCCTCTTCCCATTTTTCTCTATCCTAATGGAGGTTCGATCCAATATTAACTCTTTTACATACAGTATCTGTCCACTGTTATATTTCTCCAGGGCCTCCAAAAATGTAATAGGTAGTCATGAAATTTGTTGCATAACTTATGCCCCTGGAACACCTGATGGTGCTACTTTGAATTTGTTCTCCTGTATACATCTAAAATCTGAGCATGATGTGCAGAGGGAGCCCTCTTGTACAGCCCCAGCTCCAGGACCATTGATGTTGTGAAAGTGGTTGAGAGTGTCCGGTAAGTTGCGTGCAATCTTCCGCTGGACGTAGTGATACATAGCCAGAGTTAGTTGGATAGTTGGAACTGGGCTGGTAGATAGCATCTGGTAGCGGCTGTAGGAAGACTAGTGACTCACAGTTGAATAAGCTCCAGTAGAATGGACATTTTCAGGACGTTAATGCATCCCAAGAGGGAGAGGGGGAGGGCGGACCAATGGGTTAATAAGCGATTAATTTCTGAAAAGAGGGGGGGGGGGAATTGGCCTGATATAAAGTAGAGTATGAGGAGGTGAGTTGGATTCCTAAGTATTTCAGGGAATGGGAGCACCAATGATAGCTATATTCGTGTCGGAGGATATCTAATTGAGCAGAAGGAATGTTAATTGGAAGGGCCTCCGTTTTAGAGGCATTGGTTTTAAAACCAGAAATTTTGCCAAAATATAACAGGATATTATGGAGGGGCGGTAGGGATGATAGTGGGTGCGTGAGCGTCAGAAGAACATCGTCTGCAGAAAGAGATAATTTGAAGTCCTGTTGGCGTAACTGTACTCCTCTAATATCAGGGCATGTATGAATGGCTATGGCTAGTGCTTCTAGACTAAGAATAAAAAGCAGGGGGGACAAAGGACAGCCCGGTCTGGTACCATTACTAAGGGAGAAAGTGGGAGAGAAATTTGAAGAGAGCTGAACCTGAGAAGTGGGAATTGAATAGAGGGCCTGAAGGGCCTGTATGAAGGGACCAGAAAGGCCATATTTTCCCAAAATTGCAAACATGAAGGGCCAACTAAGCCGATCAAACGTCTTCTGAGCATCTAAACTAAGCAAAAGAGTGGGGCATTTGGTTTTGGATAATAAATCAATTAGATCTATAGTCCGTCGTGTATTGTCTCCCGCATGCCGCGTGGGGACAAAGCCTACCTGGTCTCTATGAATCAGTGTTGGGAGTAACATGGCAAGTCTATTTGCCAAAAGTTTTGTAAAGATTTTGTAATCTGAATTCAACAAGGCGATAGGACGGTAATTATCGGGTACAGACAGGTCTTGCCAGGTTTAGGGATCACTGAGATGAATGCATGTAAATAAAGAGGAATGGGGTAAGGTACCAGCAAATAATGAGGAGAATAGGGATAACATATGTGGGGCCAGAACCGAGGAGAAGGTCTTATAATATGTGTAAGGGAGGCCGTCAGGGCCTGGAGTCTTATGCATAGGAAGTTTTTTGATTACGTCAATCAGTTCTTCAGAAGTGAAAGGCAGGTTAAGAGAGGAACATTGACCAGGAGACAACCTAGGGAGATGTAAGGAGGCAAGAAAAGAGTTGAGTTTCTCACTTGTAAATTGGGACCTGGGGTCAGAACTTAAACAATTATAAAGTTTACTGTAGAAATCTCCGAAGACCTTTGACATAGCTTGGGGACAGTAAGTAGGGGTACCATCAGCTTGTAAAATATGATCAGGAATTGCTAGAGATGGGCGAGGCTTAAGCCTATTGACCAGCATCCTATGTGGTTTATCTACGAATTCATAAAATCTCCGACCTAGACAACATCATTGCTTTGGAAATTTTACTGAGGTCTAGCGATTTGAGTCTGTTACAGGTCGCCACTACCGCCCGCAAACAGGCCACAGTGGGGGATCGAAGGAGGTGCATCTCCGCTGTGCACAGTTGGGTTAAAAGCTCTGACCTCTGCTGGTTAGATTCACGTTTCCTGCGCGAGCCCGCAGAGATGCACTCACCCCTGAAAAAGGCTTTGTGAGCCTCCCACAGAGTCGAAGCGTCCGAAACAGAGCCTTCATTAAGCTGAAAGTATTCTGAGAGCTTCACTTGGAGTTTCTCTCTGATATCAGGTATACGCAGAAAAGATTCATTAAGCCGCCAGTGGCAGGTCTTGGGATGGGCAGAGTGCAGAAGTAGGTCTATAGTAATAGGGGCATGATCGGACCAAGTGATGGGATCAATCTCAGATGCAATAATAGAGGATAGAAGTGGGGCAGAGATTAAGAAATGGTCAAGTCGGGAGTAAAGCTTATGCGATGGAGAATAAAAAGTATATTGCCTATGGGTGGGATGTTTCACTCACCATGCATCAAAAAAATTATGAGCACGAACCAATTTCCTAAAGGATGAAGATAACTTAAGTGCTTGAGGCGGGGGGGATTGCACAAAGAGAGCATATCGATCTCTAATAGTAGACACACAGACATTAAAATCACCTCCAACTATCGTAAAGGGATGAGAAAGAGTTTTCAGTTTATCAAAAACCTGGGTGAGAAAACAAATTTGCCCCTGGTTTGGGGCATAAATATTCGCCAGTGTGATAGGCGTATTGAGGTGGGCACAGTCCAGGAGCACGAACAGACCATGGGGGTCAAGAGTAGAAGATATAACTTGCAGGGGGCATGAACGTTTGTTCAGAATCGCTACCCCAGCTTTACCCTAAGGGTCGGATGCCATGTATACCATAGGAAACAGCTTGGAAGCAAATTTAAATGAGCCCCCTGGACGGAAGTGCGTCTCCTGGACCATCCACCGCTTACGCAAATAATTCAAACCTTTAACATTACATGAGTAGATTTTCAAAGCCATACATCGTGCTTAAAACAAAAATATAAAAACAACCTAAAGGAACATTCAAGGGGGAGGTAGTGCGATGTCAAAAACCTGTAGGGAAACAAACATGAGTCCATCCTACTTAATAAGAAGACAGTGAACAATGAAACCTGATTTAGGCACAAAAAAAGGTGCCTTAGCAGACCAAAAAATGATCTGACAAAAAAAAAAGAAAAAGAAAAAAAAAAGAAAAAATTTGGAACACAAGCATGTTGAAAGCCTGAGGGCAATATATCCCTCAGGGGCCCATGGGCATAAGCCATGGACATAAAAGGACACAAGACAGTCAGCAAGATGGATAGAACAGGTCCCGCTCCTCCCAAACAGAAATATTACTTATGTGAGATCACAAAAAAATATCACAGTGAATAATTCAGTCACCTTAGGGGATAACAGTACCGAGTCTCCAGAGGCATCAGAAGAATCCAAAAGATCCAAGGTCAGAGTTTCTGGAACGTGACAAGGCAAAAAGAAAATAAATGGAAAAAAAAGGGGGGGAGGGAGGGATCCATCCAGCAACCAACGGAGGGGCCTCATGTGAGGGCCTGGGCACTTAAATGGAAGACAAAAAGAAGAACCTGCAGGAATGCAACATAATTAGAAAAAATAAAAATAAAAAAATCTTCAGGTAGGAGGTCTGGAAGCATTGGAACGTTGAGAAGTGGAGACAGCTTTTTGGCGTTTCCGACGGACCGGGGTCCAAATCGCCGCAGGAACTTGAAGGGGTTTGGGAGCCACGTTGAGAGGTGGAAGAGGAATATCATCTTCAGGGACAGGAGGCAGGCCCAGGTTCCGGACAAAAGTATCACATTCATGTAGATCTCTAATTGAAAATTCCGTGCCATCTTTAGTGACTGAGAGATGGAAGGGGAACCCCCACTTATACGGGATCTTGTGAAGCTGCGGTGATCGGACAAAATTTGCGTCTTTTGGCTAAGGTTATGGGGGACAAGTCATTAAATATTTGAATCTTAGCCCCTTTAAAATCAATGCGATTTTTATTCCGAGCAGCACCAATGAGGGTCTCCTTGCTGTCAAAGTAATGAAAACGCACCACAACATCCCAGGAGGGGGGGGTTTGGGACCAAGGACCTGTGTGCCCTGTCAAGGCGCCAATCGATGTCCGGTATCTCATCAAATTTATTCTCTAGCGTATCTGTGCGAGCTCCCAAATGGTCAATTTCTCCCCGGAGCTCCTGTGCTAGTTTGCCCACCTCCCTGGTAATGTTATGAGTGAGGGCTTGTAGAAGAGCCTGCAGTTTCAGGTCCAGCACTGCTACAGTGACCGAGGCATCTGGGCCCATCTGCGGGGGAGAGGGATCTGCGACGGAAATACCTGGAGTTGCAGCGAGTTGATCCACAACATCCGCCGGGTCCGCAGCGTCACTCGAGGTCGGGGATTGCGGCCTAATCAGGAAGCGCTCTATATCGCGTGTGTGCCGCGGCTCCCGGGGCAGGTTAAAACCACGGTACATATGCTTCTGATAACCAACCTTGCCCATAAGGTGTCCGAGGGGTTCCGGAGGCTAATGATCCAGGTCCTGGATCGATAACTGCTACAGAAGCGGCGTAGAGACCCGGGTTGGAGGAACGGGAGAACTGGAGAAAGTGCAGAGAAGGGCAACCAAACTGATAAGAGGCATGGAGGAGCTCAGCTATGAGGAAAGATTAGAGGAACTGAATTTATTCACTCTTGAGAAGAGGAGAATAAGGGGGGATATGATCAACATGTACAAATACATAAGAGGTCCATATAGTGAACTTGGTGTTGAGTTATTCACTTTAAGGTCAACACTGAGGACAAGGGGGCACTCTTTACGTCTGGAGGAAAAGAGATTTCACCTCCAAATACGGAAAGGTTTCTTCACAGTAAGAGCTGTGAAAATGTGGAACAGACTCCCTCCAGAGGTGGTTCTGGCCAGCTCAGTAGATTGCTTTAAGAGAGGCCTGGATTCTTTCCTAAATGCACATAATATAACTGAGTACTAAGTTTTGTAGGTAAAGTTGATCCGGGGTAAATCCGATTGCCTTTCGGGGGATCAGGAAGGAATTTTTTCCCCTCCAGTAGCAAATTGGATCATCGCTCTGCTGGGGTTTTTTGCCTTCCTCTGGATCAACTGTGGGTATGGAGTTGGGTGTATGGGAGGATGTACTGTGTTTTACTTTGTTTTATTTTTATTTATTTTTTATGGTTGAACTAGATGGACTTGTGTCTTTTTTCAACCTGACTAACTATGTAACTATGTAACTATGTAACTATGTAACGGGGACCGGAGCTACGTTCTCACACGTCCTCCATCTTGCTCACCGCCTAGTTGCCTCCTGAGAATATTCTTTTTATGGTGTCCCACACAGATGATCCAGTGGATACTTGGGGTGTTTCAATGTGTGATAAATGTTAAATAAATGTTAAATAAATGATAAATGTTCCATCTTTGAGAAGGGATACAATCATGTGTTCAGCTTGGAACATTGCCCAAATGGTCAATTGTGCCACACTTCCAAAGAATGATTCCTATTCCTCTTTCTGGCTTCAAATATAATTTTGCCAAAGTATATATTTCATCCTCATAGGGTTTCAAATAGCTTCTACTCTGGAGTCCAGGAACCCCACACTTCCAAGACAAATTTGCATCCCTTTTTCCCACAAATAGAGCTTTCTTTTGGTGGTATTTGATCACCTGTGCGGTTTTTATTTTTTGCGCTGTAAAACAACAGCGTCAATTTTGACAAGAAATACACAAAGGGGGAGATTTACTAAAATTGGAGCATGCTAAATCTGGTGCAGTTCTGCATAAAAAACAATCAGCTTCCAGATTTTATTGTCAAAGCTTAATTGAACAAGTTGAAGTTAGAGTTTTAGTTAATCTCCCCCAATATCTTTTACTTTTTGCTACACATTTAAAAAAAAAAAGTTTTACTAAAAGTTGACCTGAACTTAAAAAAGTGAAGATATGCTATGGTATAGAGAACGTCTAGAAATGTTAACTGTGCCTAAGCAGTATTCTAAAAGATTTACAGTATCTGTATTTTTATTTAGTTATTTATTTATAGTACTTACAGTATACAGCACTAAAATCTTATGCAGTTATATAACAACGTTAAGCTACGTCGATTCGCCCTGTGGCCATTAGGGGCGCGTGCCGTGAGAGGCATGTGCGCCCGCCACTCACCCCCAAAGTTGATGTAAGTGCCCGGCAGGCACGATGCACGCCGGGCACCCGCAATCGCACGTGACACAGCGAGAACCGGTTCTTTCAGGGGAGAAATGACTGATTGTGTGTTCATACAAAGTATGAACAGAGATCTGTCATCTCCCCCAGTAAGTTCCATCCCCACCAAATATGATTTGTCTGCATTTGTCATCCGCTTGCTGAAGTGTTTATAAAAATGAGAGTTCACTGTTCTCTTGCTAAAGCTATATAGTGTTTCTTTCTGGTACCGGTAAAGTTCAAAAACTATTTTCTAACGTGTATTCTTCTATATATTTTTGGTAAAAAATTGCAATAGGCGTATATTGATTGGTTTGCACAAAATGTATAGGGGATAGAATATTTTTTTAATATAGAATTTTAATTTTTAATTTTTTTTTTTTTACTAGTAATGGCAGTGAGCTGCGATTTTTTTTTTTTTTGGGACTGCGATATTGTGGTGGACAGATTGGATACTTTTGACACATTTTTTGGACCATTGATGATTTTACAGCAATTAGTGCTATAAAAATGCACTGACTACTGTAAAAATGTCACTGGCAGAGAAGGGGTTAACACTAGGGGCCAATCAAGGGGTTAACTGTGTTCCCTCTCTGTGTTCTAACTGAAGGGGGGATGGAAATTACTAGGGGGGTGACAGATCTCTGTTCATACTTTGTATGACCGCACGATCAGTCATTTCTCCCCTGAAAGAACCGGTTCTCGCTGTGTCACAAGCGATCGCGGGTGCCCGCCGTATACTGTAAATACTATAAAAAAATAACATATACTGTAAATCTTTTAGAATACTGCTTAAGCACAGTTAATATTTCTAGACGTTCTCTATACCATAGCATATCTTCACTTTTTTTACGTTCAGTTCAACTTTTAGTAATACCTTTGGCAAGAAGTGAGCACTGCAGTTTATAGAACAATCCAGCAATGATTCATCTCTGGTTATATAAAATACATTACAGCACATGTAAAACTAATTTAAGGAACATTCCAAAGATATGAAATATCTTTGTTTATATACCAATAAAGCAGTTATTAATTTTTATTGAAGTAAATAATTTAAAAGGTATATGTTTAGAATGTAGTTCTTGTCAAACTAAGCAGAAAATATAACAAAATGCTTACTTTGCATTGTTCTACAAACTCTGGTATGTTTATATCTAATTTCTTTGGATCCTACTGTCTACCTTTGCTATTGATTAGTTTACTATGGCCAGAATAGTTTAAAACATTAATATATCACTTTTCATCTTTTCTATGGATCAATACCATTTATAGAAACTCTGAGCCAAGTTACGGTAAGCAGGAAGATTGAAATACCATCTTGTTAAAATTAAATTTAAAATATTTGAACTGGAAATTCTAAATACAGAGAGAATGCCTTAGTTGTTATTAGGTTTAATAGGTTTAATAGGTTTAATTAAACAAAAATAAAACATGGTAATCACCCATCATCTGTGGAGACACAGGAACCCTAAAAATGTATATTTTTATATATTTTTTAAAAACAGCATTTCCTAAAATAACACAGATTGTTGGACTCTTTTGTCCATGAGCAAATCCCATACCCCACCTATTCTCAGAATTACCACCATCATATGTCACAGATTTTAATTTACTAAAGATGTAGAGAATACTTACTATTTAATTAGTGAATGTGGTAAAATTACACTGAGCAAAATTATAAACGCAATGTACACAAAATGCCTATTTCTCTCAAATATTGTTCACAAATCTGTCTAAATTTGTGTTGGATTGGAATAAATACTTATAGGGTGCCGAATGCAAATTGTGAAACTCGCGTCTAAGTGCTTACCAACAAGCTTGGGGTATCCAGTTCCCAGGAGCAAAAAGAAGAAACTAGGACATCTTAAGTAAAAGCGGGGAGTAGACAAAAAATAAACAAAGATATAAAAAGAAGGGGGGGTATCCGGGCACAAAAAGCCTATCATACCTCCCTAACCATGGACCGCAGCCTGGAATTAAGGCAGCATCCTGCTAAGGGCTTGGAAGGCCGAGTCACTATCTGTAGGCTTGTGAAAAAATAAGTGTTTTCAAGCCCTTACGGAAGGCCATCAAGGAGGAGGATGCTCAGAGCTGATGAGGGAGCTCGTTCCAAAGAGAATTCCCCAGTGTTTGGAGCTGGCGGCCACCTTTTGAAGCTTGGTGAAGTGTTGGTGAGCACGCCTCCCTTGCTAAGATAATCCATCCGCCTCAGGCCTCATACACACGACAGAGGAACTCGTCGGAAAAGACACATCGCTTTCCTCGACGAGTTCCTTGTTAGGCTTGTCGAGAAACTTGACAAGCTGTCTTTGCGTACACACATCAAGACCAAATCTCCTTGTTCTCAAATGCGGTGACGTACAAAACATAGACAGCAGGGGAAGTTCGATTCCACTGGCACAACCCTTGGGGCTGCTTTTGCTAATCTCATGTTACTGCGTGTTAAGTAAAAGTTTGGTAAGAGACGATTTGCCACTTTTCAGTCTGTTACAGCGTGACAAATGTGCTATCTCCATTACAAACTTTAATTTTACCAAAGGTGCGCTCCCGTCTCATACTTTATTCTGAGCATGCGTGGGTTTCTAAGCATACACACGAACGTGTTTCTCGTCAAAAACCAGCCCGACGAGGAACCAGATGAGGAAATTAAGACTCCTGTCGAGGAAAAAGAAAACTTGTTCTCTTTTTTCCTCAACAGTTTTCTCGATGAAAAGCATACACACGACCGCTTTCCTCAGCAACAAAAGCTCTCCCACCAAGTTTCTTGATGGATTCTGTAGTGGAAAACGGTCGTGTGTACGAGGCCTCACAGGTGTGGCATATCAAGAAGCTGATTAGACAGCATGATTATTGCACAGGTGTGCCTTAGGCTGGTCACAATAAAAAGTACTTTAAAATGTACAGTTTTATCACACAGAACAATGCCACAGATGTCCCAGATTTTGAGGTAGCGTGCAATTGGCATGCTGACTGCAGAAATGTCTACCAGAGCTGTTGCCCTTGAATTGAATGTTCATTTCTATACCAAAAGCTGTCTCAAAAGGCATTTTAGAGAATTTGCCAGTACATTCAATCAGCCTCATAACTGTCAGACCAGCCACCCAGACAGTTGCTGCAACAATCGGTTTGCATAACCAAAGAATTTCTGCACAAACTGTCAGAAACCCTCTCAGAGAAGCTCATCTGCATGCTTTTATATATATATATATATATATATATATATATATATATATATATATATATTTTTTTTTTTATTGAAAAAGATTATATACAGAGTATAAAAGTAAAACATTTGTACATTTTTTCATAAATTTTGTACAGAAGAAAATGAAAATACTGCAAATATACAAGAAAAAGCAAAACATCAGCAATGGTGAGTCTTGTGAACTAGGGATAGTGACCCTGTGTCCCCTAGGGGGGGGGGGGGGGCTAATACCGGGAAGTATCTACCTCAGAGGCAAGTAATCATCAAGTTTTACAAATTTAAACAGAAAAATAGAAAGGTAAACTGGATGGTTCCGAGGCATATGAGAGACCCTAATGCTCCCGGAGGGAGCTCAATGCTGAAACAAGATAAACCTTATAAGGAAAAACAAAAGGGGGAGGGGAAACATTAGCACCGAGAAATAAGACAGCTTATGTGGAAGGTGGGGGCGAAAGGAGTTGAGGGAGGGGCGTGCCCCTAAAGACTTGATAGGGCTTGAATTTCCCACCTTATGGTTCCATCAGGTCAAAGACATCGGAGTAAGCAGAGGAAGGGGAGAAGAGCTGTTGTGCAAAAATGACAACTTCTCGAAATTTACCATATCCATGGGAGTGAGCGCTGAGGTCATGAAAGGTTTTCATTTGCTGTAAAAGCGTGCTTTCGTCCTCTCATGGGTTAGGTCCGTATTGAGCTTGTCCTTATAAAGTAATTTCAGCAGTTCCTTTTTAATTTGGGAGGTAGTTGGGCTGACGTTGCAAATCCAGTTCTGCAGGATGGCTCCTCTGGCGAGCAGGAGGCAGATCAGAATCCAGTCTTTGCTGGAAGGGGCAGATAGTAGCAACCAGGGTATCAGTTGGGGGTCCCAATGACCAAAAATGAGCAGTAGAGGGTCCTTGGGTAGTTTTAGCAAAGTTACTTCAAAAACATATGATAGGACTTGATCCCAAAAGGTGGAGATGTAAGAACAAGACCAGAAGCGGTGGGCCAAAGAGGGCTTGGGGTGGAGGCACAGGGGGCAAACAGGAGTGGCGTGGGCCCGGTATTGGTATGTTAAAAAAGGGATATGGGCCCGGTGGACAATTTTGAGTTGAGTTTCTCTCCAAATTTCGTTGGGGATCAGTTTGTGGATGGCATTGAGACCATGCAGAAGTTTGTTCACATGCTCAGTATCCGGGAAGTCCTTAGACCAGTTGGCAGCAGATGAGAACTCTAGGGGAGAAGTAGTCTTCAAGAGAAGAGGTAGGTAAATGTCCGAAATTTTGTACGAGCCCTGGGCGAGAAGGGTGTCGATGAGTGACACTCTGAACCTTTTGCTATCATCTCTGCAGTCGTTTTTCAGGAAGCTAACGCATTGTCTATATTGGAAAATATGTGAGGGGGGGAGTGAAAACTTGCTAGAGGCTAGAGTTCGAAAACTGATGGGACTACCAGTTTGCAGGTCACAGAGAGAGAGAAAGTCCTTAAGTCCCTTTTGCTGCCAGATGAGGTACGGCTGATTATTCAAGCTGGGGAAGAAGCTTGGATTTCCCTGAATTGGAAGGTGTTGGGAGATATAGGAGGGTAGATTGAGGCTTTTTCTGACTTCTCTCCAAACGATGACTGTATCTCGAAGAAGGAGGTTGTGTTGGAGGGGTGGGGGGATAGATTTCCACTGACAGTGGAGGAGGGCTACCAAGGAGAAGGGGTGAGCCATTGCCATTTCCAAGGGGAAATTGGAGTATCAAGAGGACTGGGCCACCCAGTCTAGGCTAGTTCTCAGTAAACAGGCTAGATTATATGTTCTGATATTAGGTAGGGCAATGCCCCCCTCGCGCCTGGGAAGATATAGTTTGGTGAAGGCTATGCGTGGTCGTCTGCCTCACCATAGGAATTTAGATATGGCCGAGTTGAGATTTTTAATGTCTTTATGGCGTAGAAGCAAGGGAATAGTATGTAATGGGTATAGTAGGCGGGCAAAACTGACCATTTTTACTAGGTGGCATCTTTCCAGGAGTGAGAGAGGCAGATCCATCTAGTTAACCAATTCCTGAGAGACTTTTGTGAGCATAGGGGGATAGTTAAGATGCTATAAAGAGGAGGGTAGTTTTCCTATTTTGATCCCTAAGTATGTAATGTGTGATTTTGCAACAGTGAATATGGACTTTTGGGTCCACGAAGGGACAAAGAGGGCGCCTATGGGGAGGATTTATCTTTTGCTGTAGTTTATGCGAAGCCCGGAGCACTGTCTGAATTTGTCAAAAGTTTCTTTTATCGTATTCATGTCATGAGAGGGGTTAGATGTAAAGATAAGGACATCGTCAGCAAAGAGGGATGTACGTAATTCGTGGTCCCCTATTCTAATATTATGGAGAGGGGCTACTTGGGTCAGATATCTAGACAAAGGTTCTAGGTCAATGTTAACAAGGAGAGGGGATAGGGGGCAGCCCTGTCTCGTGCCTTTATGGAGGCAAAATTCGTCCGATAGGAGGGCCGCAGCCACCAATCTTCCAGTTCCCGTTGCACATGGTCTTGATGAGATTGGCGAAGGGGCCGGAGAAACCCATTTTAGTCATGACAATGGAAAGCCATTCAAAACTCACGTTATAGAAGGCTTTTTCTGCATCTAAAGTAATGATGGCATGATCTCCTTTCAGGTTACACTTTGTGTTCCAGAGCCATCATCACCTTCCTGATATTCATGGTGGCCGTCCTGCCTTTCACAAACCCTGATTGGGCAGGGTGTATCAGGGAGGGTATGATGGTAGCCAACTGTATGCTTGTTGTCCTCATCGGTGTCATAACCTGACTGCAGTTCGTCTTCGTAACCGACGTGAGTGGACAAATGCTCACATTCAATGGCGTCTGGCACTTTGGAGAGATAATTCACTGTACAGGGCAGACGGAAGACAGCGTGTATGACATTGTGTGGGTGAGCGGTTTACTGATGTCAATGTTGTGAATCAAGTGGCCCATGGTGGGGTTATGGTCAGAGGTGTATTTAGGTTTTATGCTGCCCTAGGCCTGACTAACTTGCGCACCCCCTAATTTAAATATGACCCACCCCTTCCTGTCAAAGCCACATCCCTGTCATATTCATGGGAAGAGGACAGAGGGATGCTGTGGGTGAAGGACAGAGGGATGCTGTGGGTGAAGGACAGAGGGACGCCCTGGGAGGAGGACAGAGGGTTGCCGTGGGTGACGGACAGAGGGACGCCGTGGGAAGAGGAGAGAGGGATGTCGTGGGAAGAGGAGAGAGGGCCGCCCCCCAGAAAGTGCCGCCCTAGGCCTGGGCCTTGTTGGCCTAGTCCAGAATACATCCCTGGTTATGGTATAAGCAGGCGTATGCTATGGACAATAAACACTGGTGCATTTTATTGCACCGGACATGTCACCCATTGAGCATGTTTGGGATGCTTTGGATCTGTTATATGACAGCATGTTCCAGTTCCTACCAATATCCAGCAACTTCACACAGCCATTAAAGAGGAATTGATCAACATTCCACAGGCCACAATCAACAATCTGATCAACTTTTTGCAAAGGAGATGTACTGCACTGCGTGAGGCCAATGGTGGTCACACCAGATATTGACAGGTTTTCGGACCTCCCTGACCCCCAATACAGTAAAACTGCACATTTTGGAGTACCCTTTTATTGCGGCAAAACTAAGGCACACCTGGGCAATAATCATGCTGTCTAATCAGCATCTGGATATGCCACACCTGTAAGGTGGATGGATTGTCTTGGCAAAGGAGAAGTGCTCACTAACACAGATTTAGACAGATTTGTTACCAATATTTGTGAGAAATGAGAATTTTGTGTACATAGTGTGAGGGATTAGCTTGATAGCGGGTGTGTGTGACCACCTGGATGGGTTCACTACATGCTGAACTGTACAAAAAGGCAGTTGAGGATGGTTGAAAACAAATGATATGGTTTATTTTTCCATATTGCTGGATACAAGTGCAAACATCAAAACAGCATAAACAAAACAAAACATAAAATAAACACTTGCCACTTGGGGCGTCTACCTTCTCAACACAGGAACCTACCTAAGGAGTCTGGCACAGCCTACTGCTGGGCAGACACTCTGGTCATACAGCAGAAAACAAAAAGTATCTTTGATATTTATAACACAGAAATATCAACAAGCACCTCACCTCTTCAGAAGTCACTGCTCTACTTCACTCAAAGGCCTCAGGACGCACCAATCAATAGTCATCCTTTTGGATGATTTATAGAGGCCTTAATTACCTCATTCTGAACAGCTGAAGTTTTCCAACGCCCTAAATCTTTCTGGCTATTTCTGCAGCCAAGGCCTAATAGTAATTGGTGTATTGTCTAAACAAGGCAGACATGTATCTCCCGTCTGTGACAACACACATAGATTTACCTGACTTCCTGTCACAATTGAAAAAGTTGTAGATCTTTAAGTTCAGCTCACGATAAATAGGGGCAAACACAAAAGTGTTGCGTTTATAATTTTGCTCAGTGTATATTTATTGTGAACACCTAATACTATACTAGGGAATTTAAAAAAAGGGTTTTAATGCGTTGATTTGGATGAATTACGTGATTTACCTTATCCATTTCACTTAATTTCGTAAAGTCAACATTTGCTTTGCAATTTGAAAATGTTTCTGTGCTTTTAGTAAATCAACCCCCTGCATGAACAGATTTGTGTATTTTGTGGCTGAAAAGGAATGAAAGGCACTGATGGCTTCTCTAATACATTCTATGTATGTAAAAAGCTGGTGACAATTAAATAAATTGTGATTATTCTCTGATTAGTTTTTAGTTAACCAAGTAAATATTTTTTGCATTGACTGTTTCCAGGCAGTGATACAGATATATAAAATCCTAATAGCTCCAATGCAAAATAACTTTGAGGCAGATTATATCCCCAGCATTTTAGATATTATGATGTTTTCAATAGTAACCAATTTCATGCATGTATGCATTTGTTTCATTTGTGGATTATGTTATTTTTAAAAATTAGAATTTAGTCCAAATCAAATTCCACTCATGTTAGCTCATAAATTTTCATTGTTCCTATTTACAGTAATGCATTCAGTATGTCTCATATCCTGGCCTTTTTTGTCTCTAAAATGACGTAAAGTGATCTGACAGACAATAACTGATATTGACAGCTGGATCTGTTCAACATCCCTCACAGAATAAAGGCAAATTTATTTTTTCTATTATTATTTTAAAGGAGTGCTTTAAAAAGACAACATTGTGTTATGGCTTCATAAACATAGTAAATAATGTTTTTAATAGTACAATAATGACACGATTAGAATAGTCTTACTGGCCTTAGCACAGACACAGAATAGTGGAATGCACTGCCATTACAGAGCTGAACTAAAATGAAAAAAAAAAAAGGCATTGAAACTTTACATTTCCTGAAATCTCTAGATTTAACCACTTCCATACCCCCTTCATGCCCAGACCAATTTTTAGTTTTCAGCGCTGTCGCATTTTGAATGACAATTGTACGGTCATGCAACACTGTACCCAAATTAAATCTTTATGTTTTTTCCCCCCACAAATCTTTTGGTGGTATTTGATCATCTCTGCGGTTTTTATTTTTTGCATTATAAACAATAGAAGAGCAACAATTTTGAAAAAACACAATATTTTTTATTTTTTATTTAAAAAAAATCAAAATTTAAGGGATAGATTTATGGCATTTTCATTTTTTTTTATTTTACTAGTAATGGCGGCGATCTGCAATTTTTATTGTGACCTTGACATTGCGGCGGACATATCGGACCCTTTTGACACATTTTTGGGACCATTAAAATGTATACAGCGATTTGTGCTATACAACTGCACTGATTACTGTGTAAACGTGACTGGCAGGGAAGGGTTTAACACTAGGGGGCACTGAAGGGGTTAATATGTTCCCTATTAAGTGATTCTAACTGTAAGGGGAGGATGACTCACAAGGTGAGGAGACCGATGTGTGTTCCCCTGTACTGGGAACACACACTGTTCTCCTCACCTCGGGACGTGCCGCGCGCGTGCCCCCTAGATGGCCGGAAGGAAAGAACATCATATGATGTCCACCCTGAGGGAGGGTTCCTGCTGGTGTCATATTGTTATGGCCCAGTAAGGAAGGGGTTATTTTTATACTGAGCACTGTGATTTTAAAAAGTGGAGAACAAACATTTCAATGACATATTGATTTCCCATACCTAATGTATGCCACTCTCCGGCTAAACAGAAGTATTTTTTCAAATTCAAACTTCCAGATTTAGAACAATCAAACAAAAAATGTATGCATATTGTTTTGAAATTACAAAGTGAGCAGTTGATAATATGAAAAACGTGCAGTGATCTGTCAATACCAATAAAAATCCTACCATTGTTAGTGATTCTTCTGGAGGTACAAAAAAAAAAAAGATTATTCATTGAAATTTTTCTTGAAAAGTATAAAATAGCTAGGTTGTTTAAATTGGGGTAAAGTCAGGTAGGCCTTATGCCGCGTACACACGGTCGTTTTTTGTGATGAAATAAAACGACGTTTTAAAAAACATCATTTAAAATGATTGTGTGTGGGCAAAAATTGAATTTTTTTCCAAAATGTGAACTTAGCCTTTAGTTAAATATGCAAACTTTGCAAAGTCTATCCTTTGGTCTTATTAAAATATGTCCATGCTGATTAATGTAGAATATCTTGCTATACAGTATACAGTATACAAATGCTTTCAAATCCTTTGTCTGGAAAATATATATTTTGAAAGACACACATTTTAAGTGTTACTTTATCAGCACCATAATGAATTGACATCATTTATAGCCTACATTTCTATGCCATAGTATTGTCTTATGCCTACAGTACTGGTGATAATTAGAGAAGGGCCAAACACCCCCCTGTTCAGCTCCCACCTGAACTTCTGAACAGAAAAAAAGTTCTAAAGTCTATGGAACCCAAACATCCCCATTTTGAAGGCTTATATGCAAGTAATTGGCCATAAAATGGAATGGGTGTCTAGGTACTGCCCTGCGGGACATGTACCAATGCAAAACATTTTTTTCAAAAATATTGTTTTTACAGGTTCAATTTTGATTTTGATGATGCTTAAAGTGCAACAATAAAAATTTGAAAACCCTTTAACCCCTTCTCACCCATGCTATAGCTGTAAGACAGCTACAGCGTAGGCTTAAAATGCCCGGAAGGTGTCCATGGACGTCCTTCCTTGCTTGCTCTGCCCGAGATTCAAGACTCAGCTGATCACAGATTGAGGTAAAGGGCCAATAACAGTGGCCCTTTACCATGTGAAACAAACTTGGTTGGAGATCAATACTCACTATTTGTTAACACCATACTGGGTGTGCAATATACCCATCTGGTGTCCCAAAATTTGCAGGCTCTCCAATGGTAGGTGCCTAGTAAATATACAGTAAAAAGAATTACAGGGGAAGGATTCCCACTGTAAAGAGACATGCTGTTTAATATGGGATACATTTTATTAGAAAAATGATTTAATACTAAAAAGGTGGCCAAGACCAGGTACCCACCACCAACACAAGGATAATGTTAAAATTAACCACTTGCTTACTGGGCACATAAACCCCCTTCATGCCCAGGCGAAATTTCAGCTTCCGGCACTGCGTCGCTTTAACTAACATTTGCGCGGTCGTGCGACATGGCTCCCAAACAAAAAATATTTCCCCACAAATAGAGCTTTATTTTGGTGGTATTTGGTCACCTCTGCGGTTTTTATTTTTTGCGCTATAAACAAAAAAAGAGCGTTAATTTAAAAAAATATATATATATTTTTTACTTGTTGCTATAATAAATATCCAATTTAAAAAAAAAAAAAAACAATTTTTTTTCTCAGTTAAGGCCGATACGTATTTTTTGACGTATTTTTGTAAAAAAAAAAAAAAATCGCAATAAGCGACTGGTTTGCGCAAAAGTTATAGCGCCTACAACATGGGGAACAGAATTTTTTTCTTTTATTATTATTTGTTTTTACTAGTAATGGCGGCGATCTGCGATTTTTATTGGGACTGCGATATTGCGGCGGACATACTGGACACTTTTGACACAAATTTGGGACCATTCACATTTATACAACGATCAGTGCTATAAAAATGCACTAATTACTGTGTAAATATGACTGGCAGGGAAGGGGTTAACACTAGGGGGTGAGGAAGGGGTTAAATGTTTATCCTGGGTGTGTTCTAACTGTGTGGGCGGAGGGGGGTGACTGGGGGAGGTAACCGATGTACAAGGGACACAGATCGGTCTCCTCTCCTCTGACAGCACGTGGAGCTCTGTGTTTACACATAGAGCTCCACGTCCCTGCTGTCATCTGCTTGTGTTCCCGTCGATCGCATGTACCCGACAGACATCGCGGCCACCAGGTACATGCATCGGCTCTTCAGCGATGCGGCGGGACAGTGTTTAGCGCAGTGGCACGCGCGCGCAGTGGCGCGCGCAGGTAAAGCACTATAAATGTAAAATGTAAATCAACTTGGCACCTCAGGTCCGCGCTGTTGATGTATTTTGTCAATAGCGCGGGTCTGAAGTGGTTAAACAACGCTGTCTGATAATAGTAGCTGTATCACGCTCTGACCATGCATACACACATTTGTAACAGGGATAATGTTAATATACGTAGGTAATATTAATGGACCAGAACCTGATCTCAATATCATAAACCATACATAACAAAACAAAAGTCCATCCTATCAGAATAGGTTTTATTGGAAACCTCCTTTGGTCTCCAAAGGAAAACTCCTTTTAGAGGTAATTAATTAAGTCAGGTTGCTATTCAGGTTGCTATTCCCACAGCGACCGCTGTAGCTGATTTTGTAGCAGGACAAAGCTATCTACAGTTAGTATTCATTCCAAAGGCATAGGTATTCAGTTTTCCCAATATGGAATAGCATATATTGCTGTTATCTAACTGTTGAAGCACCAATAGCTCAGTGACACTGTTTGTAAAGCTGGTAAATAGTGTCTGTGTAATAAAATGCGGCATGAAGCAAAGTAAAATAAAAGGAGGCAGTTTATAGGACCTATGGTCTGCTCACCCGACCATTTGTGGAGCGATATAGTAACAGCCTTGTGATCTCCAGTTGGGGGGCTGTAAGTCCCGTCCTGTATGCTCCGTTTATTTAAGCGGGGTCCGTAGGGCTGCGGTGGACAGCTTGCTGTAAACACTGTATAAGTGTCAGGTCCTCTGGGCCACCATCCGCTTGATTCTTAGCCGAGCTATTCACTACCAGCTTCAAACATTCAACTGTGCATGTGCAAGCGTGATGTGGTGCGCCATCCATAACACATAGAGCGTCTCTGTCGTGATGTCAAATCCGACATGTTTCACCTTTAACTCTTGTTAAAACCAGAGTTGTGGTGAAACATGTCAGATTTGGCATCACAAGTGAGGTGCTCTATGCATCGTGGATGACGCATCACATCATGCTTGCACATACATGGTCCTTCGGGTGTCATAAAACTGGTGGTGTAGTGGTAAGCCGTTAGAGAGATTAATTCACAGATTTCTGGTTTACGTAAGTTTACTGGTTTGCTTGAAGACCAACAACATAAAACAACAGCTTATAAATACAACAAAGTGTATTTATAAGCATAATAAAGGTGGTACACGACTTCTCTGTCCACTGTATGTAAAAAAAAAAAAAAAAAACAGGTATGTAGACACTATAGGCTTTTGCTACTCTCGGTACTCTTATTTCATTTTTTGAGGCCCCAGGGAAAAGTCAACTGCACAAAAATGTTCATAAACTGCATGGATTTTAAACATTGTGGAGCTGAGTACAGAAGTGTGTTTAATCTTATTTAAACATGTTTTATTTTGGTATCGTAGGTATTGGTATTGAAGAGAATTCCCTAAATAATAATAATACAATGAATTCATCCTACAGCCAGGGATTTTCTTTTCACAGTTTATATCTTTTTTCTAACAACAAATGTCTTATTGATATAAAATTATACAGCTCTGTTCTATACACAATATATAGTAGAAGTTTATAAAAAGTTAAAGAACTATAATAATCATTATTTGAAAATCATTTTTGTTAAAGCGGAGGTTCACCCAAAAATTTATTTTTTCACATTAGCTCCAGCATACTGCTAACATTTGCAGTATGCTGTTTTTTTTTTTTTTTTGCTACTTATCTTTATATGGGGCCTTGTTATCCGGCTCTGAGCAGGCAATCGTGCGGGCAGTAGGTGTTTCTAAACAAAGAGGAGTTGATTGACGGCTGCTAAGGCGCGTCACGGCTTCCGAAAATACCCGAAGAGACACTCGGGCGTTTACGGCGCCTTCGCTTGCCGTGTAGAGCTGACTGCGCAGGCGCCGTAAACACCCGAGTGTCACTTTGGGTATTTCCGGAAGGCGTGAAGCGCTTTAGCAGCCCGTCAATCAACGCCTCTTCACTTAGGAACGCCTATACAAGGAAGTAATCCCCCACTCGGAGCCGGATAAACAATAGCTCATATAACGATAAGTACAAAAAAAAAACACAAAAAAAACCCCAGCATACTGCAGATGTTAGCAGTATGCTGGAGGGATGTAGCTAATGTAAAAAAGTTTATTTTTGGATGAACCCCCGCTTTAAATAACATATTGCCTTTTATGTAAAAAATCACATTACCGAAAGTACAATAATAAAACTATAATTTACCATCAAAAACATTATTAATACAAAACACCTTTATTTACTAACAAGAAAACGGTTAAATTATACAATTGTATTTAAAAGGGCCTAAAAGAAATATAATCTTCAATAAGATAATGTCTGTAAGGACAATTTATTGTCCTTTCATGAGACAGTATTTCAACAAGGTAACTGTATACTCAATTTACTAATTGACTATAAAAAATCCAAACTGATTTATGAAAAGAAAAAAAAATGTTTTGTCAAGGCTGGGATTTGTGTGTGTTTAATTTATTTTGCCTCTTAATTTATTTGAAATTAAAGTGGGATACAAGTACTCCATATACCCTATTTGCCCTTTACGCCAGCATACTCTATGTAGGTCCATAGAAGATACCCAAAAATAGAACCAAAACTGTGGATGCGTCTCTGTGTGGTGGCAGCCATCTTGGTAAAGGCAGGGCTGTTCTCTTTTATGCCGGTGGTGTCCTTCTGAAACCTGATGGAGAATACGTGAAAAACAATAGCAGAGTTTCAGAAAGCACAGACAGATACACATAACACATTATGCAGAAACAAGGAAATTCCTTGCAGGTCCTCAGGTATGGCTTCCCTTCCACCAAAAAAGACAATGAGCAGCACAGTAGTGCAGTTCACACTGCAGATCTACAGTAATGAGGCAGAAGCCACAGGAGGCATCATGTAACTTTGGATTATGTGCCACTTTTTTTACATGTGTTTTAATAAATCTTAGAACAATATATTTACTAATCATAGTTTTATAAATGTAATATTTGAGTCACACATTTGGGGAACTTTAAAATCCCCAAAATGTATCCTTGATTGGTTATATATAAAAGTAACCTCTACAAACATAGGCCCAGATTCACGTACATCGGCGCATTATTGGACCGGCGTAGCGCACCACTTTTCCGTTAGACTAGCGCAAAATAGCCGCGTAATCCCGCGATTCACGTAGCTTTTGCGCAAGAGATTGCGCAAGCGTAAGGTTTTTTCCTGAGGCGTAAGGAGGAGTAATACAAATTGGGAGGGACGTGGGCGTGTTACATTGAAATGAGCCGTGACCCCATGCAAATGAAGGGCCGGCCGACTCGCGCATGCGCGCGTGAAGGAAACCATGTCAGCTCCGTTGTGCGCATGCTCACAACTCGGGAGCGGCGCAATCAGTGAAATTGGAAATGGACTAGGGCAACGTTGTGAACTACGCAGACAGCATAAAGAGACACACACAAACGCACTTCAATTGCAAAAGTACATCCCTTTGTGTCCCTTCCCATTGAATCAAGTGCTTTTGCTCTGTTGTTCGTTAGAGTGTGTTTTGTAGTTGTCAGATTAGTGTTCTGTGTGATCTAGTGCTTGTTGGTATTTTTGTGAAAGTGAGTTTTGATAAGTGTTTGAGACTGTTTGTTTGATTGATAGATTTCTGTGCGTTTGTTTTCTTGCTTTATTTTTTCATCTGATTTTTTTGTGACTGTTTCTTGCTGAGTGCTAGTGTGATTTTTGGGTGTTCTTTTTCTCTTTGTGTGTGTTCTTGTCTGATTGGTTGTGCTTGTATTTGTGACTGATTTTTGGTGACTGCTAGTGAGTTTGTTTGGAAGTATGACAGAGAGAAAAAGAAAGCTTAATTTTACAGTGGGGGAAAAAAGAATTCTTGCCCGGGCCATTAGCGAGTATGGGCGTTTTCTCCACGGCCCGCAGAGTGCCACCACCACCCCGGCCAGGAGGAGGGAGATATTGGATATGATCACGGAGCAGGTCAATTCATCGGGGGAGGGGGAGACACGGACCCGGTCTGGGATTGAAAATAAAATAAATGACCTCCGGCGTGAGGTGAAAAAAAAAAATGGCCGCAATAAATGCCCATGCCAGGGGCACAGGAGGGGGCCCACCATGCCGGATTAGATTTACAGCGACGAAGCGTGTGGTGGCCCTGACCTTTCACCGGCATGAAGTGGAGGGCCTGCCAGGCTTTGACACAAGTCCGGTCCCCGCGGTGCCAGGTAAGGTTTTTATTTCTCTCAGGTGTGTAGCATGTGTGGGGGAGGGGGTGAAAGGGAATATGTGGCAAGTGTGTGGATCCTCCAACCTGTGAATGGTTTGTGTCATCCACAGCTGTGCAGGAGGGTGCAGGGCCATCTGGCCTGACCGCTCCAATGCCAGGACAGCAGCCTAATGAGGCCCCCCCAACAAGGCCAGAGTCCGCAGAGGAGGAACAAGAGGAGGAGGATGATCATGCGGAGGACGATCATGAGGAGGAGGAGAATCATGAGGAGGAGGAGAATCATGAGGAGGAGGAGAATCATGAGGAGGAGGAGTCCATGGCAGGCACTGGACGTTTGGTTTCTGCGGACTCTTCCCCTCTGGCTGCAAGAAGCCTGCCCTCCCTAAGGGTGAGCCCCCCCCCCCTCCTCCCCCAACATGGCTCCCCTCACAAGGGCCTCCCCTTCTCCCCGGCTACAACCATCAGCTGGAGCCAGGAGGTCATCCCAGAGCACCAGGGGGGCGCCCAATCTCCTGCCCGCCTGTCTGAGAAGGAACCTGGCCACCCAGACCCGCCTTCTGAGACAGCTCTGCCAGACTATGGGGCGGGTGGATCAGAGCCTGTCCTCCATCAACGATAGGCTGGGTAACCTGGACTCCCACTCCCGGGCCTCCACAACCTGCCTAAATGACCTGCAAACTACAGCAGCAGGCGTTGGGCAGGATGTGAGGGCCCTTACCCAGGCTATCCAGGGCAACACGGCAACACTTGGTGCTGCCCTGGACAGAATAGCCGTGGCCTTGGAGGGCAGGCCGCCAGGTGGGCAGATCTCAGGGGCTGCTCCTCCTTCCCCGTCTTTTCCCCTCCCCCATGCGTCTCCCCTGAGGGTCCGGGGCCGTGGCCGGGGGCGCCCCAGGCGTGGCTCAGGCAGAGGGCATTAATTTTTTTTTCCCCCTTTTTTTGGTTTGAAAGCATTTTTATTTTTGTTCTCTGCCTTTTTTTTTTCTATGCATTTTTTTTTTCTATGCATTTTTTGTTTTTTTTGCTGATCTTTTTTGCATTTTTTGGGTTGTGAATGATGTTTGAATGTGGGGGTGACATTCCTGCTGGAAAAGGGGTGTCATCCTCAATTTGGGTGGAGAAGGGTTCCCCAGGACCAGGGAGAAGTGATTCCCAGGTCCGTGTGAATGGTGTATGAATGTACAGTGACATAATTGGAGCCTTGACGTGGCGTTACTGCTCACCAGTCTTGCATGATGGACTGGTGCCAATCCAATTAGATGAGGATGTGGGGTGTGTGTGCTAGGGACCACAGTGGTGTGCATGCATGCATTCTCATTGTGCCATGATTAATGTGTGTGTTTAACGTGCAAAGATGCATAATGTGAGCTGGCATGAGATGGGGTCATGAGATGGGGTACCAGTGCATATGCAGAGTCACCTTGAAGGGAAAAGACAGGAGGATGTTAGTCATGCATGTGCCACTTGTGAGGTGTGCATCACGGGAGGGGATAGTCATGCCTGACTCCCATGTCACTCACCAACCAGCCAGCTGTCCCCATACATGTTCTGTTCGAAATCTGTGGGGATGGGGCTCTGATTGTATATGTAGCTGTCATGGGTGTCATGGGTGGTGCCATGTGTTGGGCTGCTGATGTCCTCCTGCAAGGTTGTGGTTAATTCTAGGATGGCATGAGGGGTGAATCTGAAGATGCGAAACACCTCAGAATCACTCATGCCAAAGATGTCTATGCGTGTGTGATATATCAAGTGAAGAGTGAGGGGCTTGTATCAGATAAGAATATTGTATTAGATTAATTTAAATTGTAAATTTTATATAAGCAAAGAAAAAAAAAATAAAACATCTCCCGTGCCCTCCTTAGTGCCATCCTCCGTGCCCTCCTCCTTCTTTGTTCATCTAAAGTCAGTAGTATAGCTATGCGCGACGATGCCCCTGGCATGTTGGCATACAGATTGTTGGGCAACACGTGTGACTGCTGAACTCCTCACTAACAGTGTTGCTTTATCTGACAATTAGACTTTTTTTCAAAATTTAGACCAGCTTTTAGGTCCTCTAACTTTAGACAGAACATTTTGCTGTTGCGCACATCGCGTAGCCTGCGCAGCAACTGCGTTTTTTTGTGAATCCCCGTAACTCCCTCATTAGCATATTTGACTAGCAAATCAATGGTGTGTCTAGCGCAGTTTTGCGCGAAGGGAAGCGAAGGTCTAACTCAATTACGCCGGACCAAAAAACGTAGATTTCTGGCGTATATTGTTTTGTGAATCGCGTGCAACTATACGCACGCGCACATTTAGACTTACGCACGCGCAACAGCAGTTGCGCACGCGTAATCGCTCTGTGAATCTGGGCCATAATCTTTAATATTCTCATTCAATATAGTAGTTTGGAAACTTTATACACTAGTAAACCAGGCCTAGGTCCAATTTACAAAATTGTAGTTCTCTATAAATCTTAGTAACCCAGGCCTACTTAGTCAGACACCGTATGGAGGTCATTTTAGTAGTGTAAAATCAGAAATGCACTTTTTTTCAGAAGCATTAAAAAGCCCAATACAGATTTTAGGATTGATTTACTAATATTCTCCCACTTGTAAGGGAAATGTCATTCTGTCCTTATGCTCCCTAAAAACACAGTCCCCAGCATCCTCTACTCCTGCATTATGATCACGTGGCCCCTGGCGTCCTTTCCTCCTGCTCCCTTCACATATGCCCCCAGCATACTTTCTTCTTGCACTCTGATAACATGCCCCCCCATGTCCTTTTCTTCTGTTTCTGCTCCCTGATCTTTTCCACTTGCATTTGGTTTCTGCTTCTCCTCCTCTTTGTCACACGGTCCTTGGTGTGGTGTGTCCTCTCTTCTACTCCTGCTTGATAATCACATAGCTCTACTCTCATCCCTCCATGCTCTCAATGATCCCAGTTAATCACAGTTACTCACAGCCTTTAGAACCCACAGCACTGCCAGTTACTCAAAGCCCTCAGTACTCACAGTGCTCTCATTTGCTCACAGCCCACAGTACTCACAGACAGTGTTCTCATTTACTCACAGCCAACAGTACTCAGAGCACTCACAGTTACTCACAGCCCTCAGTACTCACAATGCTCCCTTTTTATTAGTCATCAGTGCTCACAATGCTCTCAGTTACTCCCAGCCCCCAGTGCTCACAATTCTCTCACTACCAGTCCTCAGTAGTCACAATGTTCCAACTTACTCCCAGTCCTCAGCACTCACAATGTTCCCACTTACTGCCAGTTCTCAGTACTCACAATGCTCCCAGTTACTCACAATCCCTCAGTACTTCCTCTCATTGCTCAACTCAGCTCCTGCTGCCCAGCTTCCTCTCACTGCACAGCTTCTTGCTGCCCAGCCTTGCACAGCTTCACCTCCCTGCTCAGCTCAGCACCTGCTGCCCAGCCTTTTACAGCTTCCTCTCACTTCTCAGTGTGTACTGCATGGTTCTCATGTGCTCAGCCCACTTTTACAGATCCATTATGAGCCCATTATCTCCTCCATGTTAACGTGGTCTGTCATACATCCAGCATGAGCCTGCTCTCTCCTCCAGCATTGTTACAAATATCCCAAATGCACAGCAAATTGTACAAGCAGAGTTAATTTGTGAAAAACATCCCTAAATGAATCTAGTTGAGGCACAGGTAAATTTGCCCCCAACTAAAGTTAATTTTTAAAGGAAATTGATTTAAATAGAGACTGATATTTGGTACACCTGGTCTTCGCAAGCTTGTAAATGTTTTTTTTTTCCTATATTAAATTCCTAACTGGAAAATGTCTTTAAGATTTACAGAGAGAAAAATGGCAGTTATTTGGTAACAAATGGCATGTGAGGCAAAACATTCAATTTAGGCATATTTACTCTACTCAGCCATGTGAATACTAGTCTGTCACAGTCTTATAGGTCCTGAAAAACCATCAGTAATAGAGCCTTGGAAATGAGCATAGCAAATTATTGGACAGTTGAAACCCAAGGTGCATTATTGAATGTATTTTCTACATGAAAGAAAAATGTTTATTTGTATCTTTAGTAGAGGCTAGTATCAAACTAAACGCTTCTGATCTTGTGAAAAATGTTTTAAAGTTTACCAGATTCTCCAAAGTATTTCCCTTGGGAACATGATGTATAATAAATGCATAGTGGGTTTGAACATTTTTCTCTTTAAAGTGGTTCTAAAGGCAGGAGGTTTTTTTTTTAATCTTAATGCATTCTATGTTCATGACTCTCCCTCCTGATTGGCTGAGACACAGTAGTAGGCTTAATTGGCTCCCGCTGCTTTCAATCAAAGTCAGTGAGCCAGTGTGGAGAGAGAGAGGGGGCAGGGCTGAGCCATGGCTCCATGTCTGAATGAACACACAGAGCAGTGGCTCAGCTCAGGTGCCCCCATAACAAGCTACTTGCTGTGGGGGCCCTCAGCAGGAGGATGGGGCCAGGAGAATCGACGAGGGATCTGAGAAGAGGAGGATCTGGGCTGCTCTGTGCAAAACCATTACACAGAGCAGGCAAGTATGACATGTTTGTTATTTTTAAACAAAAAAAATAACAAGACTTTAATATCACTTTAATAATGGGAGAGTTCCATTTTTTTTAGGTAAATATTTTATTTTTTTGCATATGCATATATTATAAATTTGTTTAAAGCCATTTGGTGGAGTTCCAGGCACATTTTTTTTACATATTATTCATACTATACTTATCATTTTTGCTGAAAAAAAGTTTGTATTTATACTTTAAGAGATCAAGCTCAAATTTAGACACACAGTTAATTGAGCCAGAGAAATGACTCATATACTTCGACTGCCATCCTGCCTGTTCAGACAGCTACCTACAAATGTCAATTAGAGATAACGCTGAAAAAAAACTAAAACTTACATTGCTCTTTGACTCCAGTATCATAGGTGCACCCTACATGTATTTTTAGAACAAATTATTTATATAAGTAGTAAAAATCAGGGCTGTCTTAATAGCATTATGGTCCCCTGGACAAAATAATGCACTGGGGGCCTTATCAGCCTGCACCAATTTACGCAACTACTTTTAAGAATTAAAGTACAAAAAATATTTGATAGAATTAAATATACAGTATATTTATTAGTACTTTCAATACAATCTATTTTAAACAATGTTACATGTCAACACAGAGTGGTACTTGTAAACCGTGCCTTGTCCCGTGTTAGGTAGTAGGAATGAATAAAGAGAAAATGGACTTTAATGGCACAACAAAGTCAAATACGTACAACACGGAAGACGTAACTCTGAAGGGGAAGTTCCATTCAAGCTCCTATCTCCTAACTTGCTTTTGAGCATGCGTGAGTTTAAACCGTTTTAGCCCACACATGATCATTTTTTACAACCCGAAAAACAAAATTTTTAAAAACGATGTTAAAAAATGCAGCATGCTTGAATTTTTTTTTATCGTTTTTCAGAAGATGAAAAACAATGTGAAGCCCACACATGATCATTTTAAATGACGTTTTTAAAAACGTTGTTTTTTTATATGCCGAAAAACGATCGTGTGTACGGGACATTATCGTTTATATGAAAAATTTTTAAAAATTGCATCACATACAAAAAGCATTTTCTGGTAACCACAATCAGACCTAATACAGGAGGGGTTCCCCCAAAGAAACTCAGTGTATCAGTCTATACAGGAATAACACCAAACTATCTGACACACAAAGGTAACTACTTAGAGGGATTATGAGGTCCATCTTGAGGTCCTGCTCGACTTGTTTTTATGACAAACGCACTTCTTAAGGAATGGAGTTTAAAGAGTTTTTTTCTAAATAGAATGAAACAATATAATCAATATCAAATTGCATATAGTAAGATCGCTGTACTATGCACAATGATTCCTAGAACTAAGAGGGCTGTACTTACAATATATAGTATAACCATAAAAGGAGGCAGATAGAGGAGGGTGGTCAAGTGAACATCAACCCCGGGTCCCAAAATGGTTGATGTGGGGACGCATCTGGGGGTAAGGGAAAGGATTAGTAAACAAAACAACTTAGTGTTAACTTATATTAGAAAAATTACCTGAGATAAAATCCTACAGGGTTTGACTGGTCTCTAAAAACAGAAAAGGTGTACTGCAGGATCACCTGCAGGATCACCCCCTAATACCATGGTGTCTCAAAAGGGTTAAGAGTATGCCACAAAATCTCCCCTGACATGACGTCCAAGCACCCCCTGGTGGCACCTGCATGCTCCGCAACCCAAGGCAGAGAACAGGATGTAATCCCTGCCTTGGGGGGTAGAGAATAACCGTGGCGCTACCAGCCCCACATCCACCACAAGAGACAAAGGCCAGGAGTGAGACATCACCAACCCCCGATAATAATGTGGAGCATTTAACAAGTCAGAACCTTAGAATAAAGGATTTACAGATATATTTGTTCATAGGACATATAGGGCCAGATTCACAGAGCGATTACGCCTGCGCAACAGGAGATGCGCGTGCGTAAGTCGAAATGTGCGCGTGCGTTTCGATTCACGGCATCCCCAGAACGAGATACGCAAAAAATCTACTTTTTTTTGTCCTGCGTAATTTCATTAGACTGGCGCATCCGTCCGCGCAAAAGTGCGCTAGACAGACTATTGATTTGCTAGTCAAATATGCTAATGAGGGACTTACGGGGATCCACAAAAGAACGTTGGGGCAGCGCAGGCGACGCAGTGTGCGCAACAGCAAAATGTCCTGTCTAAAATTAGAGCATATAAAAGCTGGTCTAAAAAGAGAAAAAAAGTCTACTTGTTAGATAAAGCAACACTGTTAGTGAGGAGCTCAGCAGTCACACGTGTTGCACAACAATCTGTATCCCAACATGCCATGGGCATCGTCGCACATAGCTATACTACTGACTTTAGATGAACAAAGAAGGATGAGGGCACGGAGGATGGCACGGAGGATGGCACGGGAGAGGATATACCGCACCCGCATAGACCTGTTTGGCATGAGTGATTCTGAGGTGTATCGCATCTTCAGATTCACCCCTCATGTCATCCTGGAATTAAGGATAAGTCTGGGGGTACCCTCTTGTATTCCCCAAACTTCGTGTGCCAGATCATCGGTGCATGTTGCATGCTGCACAACTTCGCAGAAAGAAAGGGCCTGCAGATTGACCTACGTGATGACCTGACCCCTGAACCAGACAATCCCCCCCTAACCGAGGGTCCCCCGTCTTCTGAGGGAAGAGCAGCCAGGAGACAGCTCACATTGGGCATCTTTGCACGTTAAACACACACATTAATCATGGCACAATGAGAATGCATGCATGCACACCACTGTGGTCCCTAGCACACACACCCCACATCCACATCAAATTGGATTGACACCAGTCCACCATGCTGGACTTGTGAGCAGCAACGCCACACCAAGGCTCCAATTATGTCACTGTACATTCATACACCATTCACACGGACCTGGGGATCACTTCTCCCTGGTCCTGGGGAACCCTTCTCCACCAAAATTGAGGGTGACACCCCTTTTCCGGCAGGAATGTCACCCCCACATTCAAACAGCATTCACAACCCAAAAAAAAAAAATTCCCAGCAAAATCAAAAATTTTCCAGCAAAAAAAAAAGAGGGGAAATTTTTTTTATTGCCCTTGACGTGAGCCACGCCTGGGGCGCCCCCGGCCACGGCCCCGGCTCCTCAGGGGAGACTCATGGGGGAGGGGGAAAACCGGGGAAGGAGGAGCAGCCCCTGATCTCTGCCCACCTGGCGGCCTGCCCTCCAAGGCCACGGCTATTCTGTCCAGGGCAGCACCAAGTGTTGCCGTGTTGGCCTGGATAGCCTGGGTAAGGGCCCTCACATCCTGCCCAACGCCTGCTGATGAAGTCTGCAGGTCGTTTAGGCAGGTTGTGAAAGCCCGGGAGTGGGAGTCCAGGTTCCCCAGCGTATCCTTGATGGAGGACAGGCTCTCCTCCATCCGCACCAATGTCTGGCTGACCTGTCCCAGATGGCGGGTCTGGAGGAACTGGTCCCTTCTCAGAGTGGCGGGCAGGAGATCGGCCAACCCCCTGGTGTTCTGAGATGAAATCCTGCCTCCAGCTGATGCTTGTGGCCGGGGAGAAGGGGAGGGGAGCCATGTTGGGGGAGGAGGGGGGGGCTCCCCCTTAGGGAGGGCTGCCTGCTGCCAGCCAGAGGGGAAGAGTCCTCAAAAACCAAACGTCCAGTGCCTGACATGGACTCCTCCTCCTCATGATTCTCCTCCTCCTCTTGAACCTCCTCCTCCTCTTGAACCTCCTCCACGGACTCAGGTCTTGTTGGTGGGGCCTCATTAGGCTGCTGTCCTGGGGATGGTGCGGTCAGGCCAGATGGCCCTGCACCCTCCTGCACATCTGTGGATGACACAAAGCATTCACAGGTTGGAGGATCCACACAATTGCCACATATTCCCTTTCACCCCCTCCCCTACACATGCTACACACCTGATATTAAAAAAAAAAACGTTCCTGGCACCACGGGCTCCGGACTTGAGTCAAAGCCGGGCAGGCCCTCAACTTCATGCCGATGAAAGGTCAGGGCCACCGCACGCTCCTCCGCTGTCAGCCTAATATGGCATGGTGGGCCCCCTCCTGTGCCCTTGGCATGGGCATGGGCATGCATTCTGGCCAGCTTCTGTTTGAGGTCATTGATTTTTTTGTCAATCCCAGACCAGGTCTGTGTCTCCCCCTCCCCCGCTGAATTGACCTGCTCAGTTATCATATCCAAAAGCTCCCTCCTCCTGGCCGGGGTGGTGTTGGCACTGTCCGGGCTGTGGAGGAAATGCCCATAATCGCTAATGGCCCGGGCAAGAATTCTTTTTTCCCCCACAGTAAAATTGAGCTTTCGCTTTCTCTCTGTCATACTTCCAAAAAAACTCAGTCTCAGTCAGCAAAAATCACTCACAAAAACAAGCACAACCAATCAAGCAAGAACACACACAAATCTAACACCCAAAAAATCACACTAGCACTCAGCAAGAAACAGTCAAAAAAACAAACAGCAAAAAAACAGCAAGAAAACAAACAAACAGAAATATATCGAACAAACAGTCACTCAAACACTTATCAAAAAACACTTTCAAAGATCTACTAACAAACACTTGATCACACAGAACACTAATCTGACAACTACAAAACACAATGCAACGAACAACAGGACAAAAGCACTTGGTTAAATGGGAAGGGACAAAGGGATGTACTTTTGCAATGCAAGTGCGTTTGTGTCTGTCTATTTATGCTGTTTGCGTAGTTCACAACGTTGCCCTAGTCCATTTCCAATTTCACTGATTGCGCCGCTCCCGAGTTGTGAGCATGCGCACAGCGGAGCTGACCATGGTCTCCTTCAAGCGTGCATGTGCGAGCCGGCCGGCCCTTCATTTGCATGGGGTCACGGCTCATTTCAATGTAACACGCCCACGTCCTTCCCAATTTGTATTACTCCACCTTACGCCTCTGAAAAAACTTTTCGCATGCGCAATTTTCTGCGCAAAAGCTACAAAAATAGGGTGATTACGCGGCAAAATTGCGCAAGTCTAACGTAAAGGCGGTGCACTACGCCGGTCCAATAATGCGCAGATGTACCTGAATCTGGGCCATACTTTCTATCTTGTTACTATAAATTGTGCCATTTGCAGAGTCAGAAACTGATAATATACTTAAGGGGGGTCCCTGTTTTTATTAATCATTATGACTTGGTATTTTTCTTAAATACTAGAGAAAGGGTCTGTATGATAAAACCTCATTTATGGCAGGTAAATGTGTTACATTAAGCTTCTCTATCCACAGAGTTTCTCTCTGGAGGATTTTTCCCCTCTGGGGTCCTTATGTATTGTTTCCAATATTATAAAAGATACGTAAGACGTATCAAAGTGATGATAAAGGTATAAATATCGGCTGACCATGTTAATCATTTAACCATTTGAGACATAGCAGAAGTGATCATTAAGTCTTTGTTTAAATGTCTGTATTGTCTTGCCAGCTTAGAAAGACCCCCAGCAACAAAGCATAAGGTATATCGAGATCCTTCATGTGGCGTTGGAGGTCTCCTAGCTGCAGAATGTGGGAATCATGTTGAGATACTACTTTCTTCACCTCACGGACTCTGTATACCAGCCAGTGAATATCCAGGCCTGAGGTCTGAGATGGTCGCTGATAGTGTGTCCTTGATGTCTGCAGCGATGGTACATAGGTTGCCGAGGCTTAGCATGCTGTCATTCCCTGAGTTGATTTCTGTATGTGCGGGCGGTGATCCAGTCAGCGGTATGTGTCTGTCCTTGGCGAGATGCTGCCATGTTGCCTCTCTGGGTCCAGAACAGCTCTGGAATACTTTGGCTCAGTCTCACGGGGAGAGCAGGATTGGGTGGCCGAGGAGCTACGGGAGGCTGTCCCCATGCCTCCAGGCTGTTTTAGTCAGGCAAAACCTCCAATGCAAGATAGAGTAGTCTTGTGGCGGCGGGAGCTCTTTTCTGAGGGGGCCATCTGCCAGCGAGGTCAAACCATGCTCCCAGCACAGAGTTGGTATACTTTTTCACTGCAAATAAACATTTATGATAAATTATACAAAGAGCACAATGGGTTAGCTAAAGATAGAGCACAGCAGTGATATTCTCCATAAAACTGTATTTACTCATTTGCAGTCAAATTTGAGAAAACCCACTTTATGTTTGTTATGTGTTTCCATTTGTACAGAATATATATATATTTTTTTTATTGTGTCTTAGGCTCAATTTATATATATGCTGTGTGTTTCCCCACACCACATTGAAATCAAATAGCGTTCATGTGTACCGAATTGGGTGTCAATGTTAAGTTAACAACACCCCAAAATGATTTGCAAAAAGTAGTGTGATTGACACATTCAAATCAAATAGGTTTGAACACCCATGTGATCCAATTCAAATGTGAGAATAAATAGGGTCCTGAGCTTTTTTGTGCAGAAGTTACAGATGTTTTCTGTATTATTGCAAATGTTTTCTCCCATTCTTTCTCTGATATTGGGCTTCCTATTTCCTTCTCCCATTTGTTTCAATCTTGTTAACTCTCTTAGGCCCCATACACACGAGCAAATAAATCGGTTTAAATCGGTCTGACAGACCGATTTGATGAGATTTGTCTGCTGGGCTGTTTTGGTTTGATCGCTGTACACACGATCAAACCAAAGTCCCCGCCGGCAGACAGCGCGGTGACGTGAAGATGACGGCACCAGGAAGTAAAACACTTCCGCGCATGCGTCGAATCCATTCGACGCATGTGCGAGCAGATATGTCTGCTGGTTAGCGTACTAACCAGCAGACATGCCGGACGGACGGATTCCCAGCAGACAGATTTTAAAGCATGCTTTAAAATCTGTCTGCTGGCAAAATCTGTCTGTCCGCCCGTACACACAATCAAATCTTTCTGCTGAAACGGTCTGTCAGACCGTTTCCAGCAGATAGATTTGATCGTGTGTATGAGGCCTAAGAGATTCAGAGGGGAGTAATAGGTCATATATCTTAGATATTTTTTAATCAGGTTTTTGTTCTTCTATTAATATTTTTTGGCCTATTTATTAAAGATAGTTGTATTTTTGTTTCAATATATGTGTTTAATTGATGGTATTGTAGCCATTTATTCTTATATTCAGGTCCTAAATCCTGCATTTTTGGCAATTTACCATCCACTAGGATCTGAACCAACCTTGCATTCTCCAATATATTCCATTCTAAATACTATGTGGTTCCTAAAGCTGACAGAAATTCTGGATTGGAGAAAAGTGGAGTCATGGGTCCGATCATAGCAGAGAGTTTCCCCTTTTTAAATACTGCATACCATATTTTTAATGTAGATGTTACAAAAATTGTTAGTTCTTTTTTTACAGGTCTTAAATGGGGTTTTATCCTATAGTATTACCTGCGGTAGGTTTTCTGAACAATTTACAAGAAAGCATATTTATATTATCTTTAAATATCTCGACATCCAAGAAAGTAACCTTGGATGTGTCAGAGACCATAGTACATTTTATAATTTAATTAATTTGTGTTTAGGGCTACCAAGCACTCGTCCAGCAGTTGTTGGGATCCATTTCATACAACGAAGATATTATCTATGTACCTGTGCCACATAATGATGGTTAGTATATGGTTTGTTTTGCAAAACTTTACAAAATCATCACCAGCTTAATTTTTTTCTCTTAAACCATACTTTATAACCACTGCAATTTTGGATTTACATCCTACTTTTGCAGTGAAGTCCCCCATGATAATCCTGATTGGTAGATATTGATCCCTTGCTTGGTTTATTGCACTTTGACGTTGTTTATAAAACAACTCTACCTCTTATCTTTTGCATCTGTTGTTGGAGCATACACTTGAATCAAGATGACATTGATTGGCCTTTCCTGTAGATAATATATGTGTAAAACACAAGGCTCAATCTGGCCTCCCAGGCAATTTCATGTGGCCCTCACATTTCACCTATAGCTGCAGCACTGAAGGGGACAGAACTACTCTGCCAGATCCTTCCCTTTTCTGTGCAGCCCAGATAGGATTGTCTCAGCAGTTGACAGCAGAGTGGAAGACAGGACTCCTACAGATTCTGCACCTCTCACTGCATTCGCAGCACTACCTCGTCTCTGCCTCCCCTGGTTTTTGGATTTTAACAGACCCTGGCAGCTGAATCCAGCCTGAATCCAGACCCTGCACATTCTGCTTCCCAGCTCCAACCCCAGCTTCTTCCCAGCAGCAGCAGCACATGGTAAGTGGGGGTGGAGGACCTTTGACTTCTGTCCATGGGGGAGCTTGATCTAGACATCCAGTCTTACAGATACAGGTCTGAGGTAACCATAATGTTGAAGTGCCCTGCAATGAAATTGAGTTAGACAGCCCTTCTGTAGATGGATTGGAATGACTATATTACTGATAGTATTGTATTTTAGTATCATCTTTGAGAGATTATTATTGAGGATAAATGCCACACCATTTTCCTAGGTTTTGTGGCCAGAGTAGCATATCTAATGTTCATTTGATTTAAAGTCTGTCTGTCCTGTCCATTTGAGTTCACTGACTTTATCTATTTGATCTTTAACAATTCAAATTTTCATTGGTTCATACTTTATAGATTCCATGTTTCTATGGTGATAATGTCTTTACATCTTCTGATGTCCCTTTTCAACTCTGTAACATCAACATCAACTTTATAATTACTGGGCTTACTCTTGGTGACCTTTAGCTCTTTCCTACTAGCATAATAAGAGCCTTCCAACCTAGGGGATCATCTTTCAGCACTATACAACAGTTTGCTTTCTTTTCTCATTATCATCAAGTTTTCTTGGCATAATACAGGCAGTTACAAACAAGATAAGGAATGTAAATTTCAGCGCCAATAATACCTATAATAAAATCTAAAGCTGCTCCTGAAAAAAAGTAGTATATACTTGATTTCAATAGTGAAAATGTTTGTAAAGGGCGCTATACTACAATAAAGTGCTAAGTAATACCAAACCACAATATATATAGTCATATATAGCAAAAGTGCATTAAATAAATTGTGCCAATTCCACACAAAAAAAAAAAAAATCAATTAAATATGCAAATATAGTGCCAATATGACATTAGATTATAAGTGCCAAATTCATACACTGAAATACATATAAAGAACCAACACTGGTGCTAGAGGTAGAGTCCCAATGATATGTATAACAGTCAAGTCCCAATATTTTTTTACAGATAAATCCACTGACAGACTATCTTGATAACTTTATATAACAATTGCTGTTTTGAGTGATGTTATTCATCCACCAAACAATACTGGTTTTCCGTCACCCAAAAGTGCTCGAAACTAAAATGCGCTTACCAAAACCACCTGACCTCTTTACTTAAAAAGAAAGTCAGATAGAGCTTTAGCAGGATTGTGCCTGCACACATCCCAGGAAATAGATTCGGTAACCTCTCCCTCGGATCCCCAGGTTATATATGTGAAAAAATATGAGGAGAATCCATCGCATAATACTGTTTATTAAGTTAAAATAGGTATGAAAAAATGCCAAATGGGTCCTTACATGGAAGGTGCCTACCTGGCACTGGGGCTGTAAACCTTTTTAGTTTTCTCTGAGTTCCGCTCGCTCCCACCTCCATGTTAGGTGCGTTCCTCCAGATTGGATGACATCCACAGCACCGTAAATGGTGTAAGGTTAACACGTGACCAGGTACCGCCACCAAGGTATGTTTCGTAAGATTACGTCTTCAGGGGACTGTAGGTTTGGTATTAAGTTGAATTTGTATGTAAATTGGAACAGGTACATTTTTCAAGTGTAATTCCAGCCCAAAAAAAATATTACATTTTTAGATAGCATAGGTAAGGGTTAACACCCCTGCAATGTTTGTTTTGTTGTCTGTTGCCCCTGTTCAGAACATTTCATCGCACTTTCTGTACCTGTAACAATGAGATTTTGAAAAATTTGGGTTGTCGTGGAAACAAGGATTGGTGATAAAGCTTCAGTGAATACACTTTTTCCGATGAACTCTTAGGCCCCGTACACACGAGCAAATCTATCTGTTCAAATCGGTTGGACAGACCGATTTGAACAGATCTGTCTGCTGGGATGTATTGGTTTGATCGTGTACACACGATCAAACCAAAATCCCCGCCGGCAGACAGCGCGCTGACGTGGCGGTGACGTGGCGGTGACGTTGACGCCGCCACGTCACCGCACCAGGAAGTAAAACACTTCCGCGCATGCGTCGAATCCATTCGACGCATGTGCGAGCAGATATGTCTGCTGGTTAGCGTACTAACCAGCAGACATGTCGGGTGGACGGATTCACAGCTGACAGATTTCAAAGCATGCTTTGAAATCTGTCAGCTGGCCAAATCCGTCTGTTTGCCCGTACACACAATCGAATCTGTCTGCTGAAACGGTCTGGCAGACCATTTCCAGCAGACATATTTGATTGTGTGTACGCGGCCTTACAGGAGTAAATTTCCCTCCTTTTTTTTATTTTATTTCTTCACACTTCCTGTTGTCTCCCTCCAAGTATGAATTGTACATAAATTGGATTTTTGTAACTGGGGACTGTAACAGGGCTGCCTGTACAGAAGAAGATTGCCAGGCCTTGCTTGTGCACAGTGTAAATTCAAATTTGATCTTTTGTCTTCAACACTGCCCACCTGCTGCATCCCAGATGGGTGGAACATCATTAGTCTGGTGTCTCTATCATAAACTGCCTGCCTTGGCATAGTTTTGGCTTCATAGATACACACAAGCCCTGGAGGCATGCCAAGCCTATGTCCAATGTCTGGTGGAGACTCACTATTTTAGTCAAATGTGTACATTTCAGTGGAACTCTGCAAACAGAATTGTTATCAAAGGCCCTGGAATATATATATATATATATATATATATATATATATATATATATATATATATATATATATATATATATAAAAAAATCAAACCTTCACAAACTGAATCAAAAGCAGAATGGAAAATTATAGTATTGAATATTTATTATTATATTATTATGTATACATTCACCATTTATCTACATTTAAAAAAAATCTATATATTTTTGTGAAATCAGCATGCATCAGCTGACAGTTTGAAAGCTTGCGGCTGTGTCTATATCAATTTATTTGCTGTTTTTGTGCAAAATTTGGAATAAAGGAACAATTTTTTACTGCACTATGACATTTCCTCTTTTCTGAACCTCTAACATATATTGGAGAAATACAAGATAAAACAATTGGAAGCTTTGGAATCTTTCAAATCATTATTTCTGTCTATAGCAGAGGAGAGAGGCTAATTGTTGGAGCGGACCGAGTGAAATACTACAGGTGAACACTGTGTATATCAGGTGTGTTTGACCCTTATAATCTGGGGTCCATCTTGTCTGGTAAGAGGCCATCTGGCTTTATATTTCTCTGCTGGGATAATAACATCCATTTTGTTGTTGGGACTTTTATTTAAACACAGTATAATAACATGTTTATTTGATTACTTTTATTGATTGATTTTTTAATAGATTTTTTGGATTCTTATCACCAGGCATTTATCAATTACACGGTATGTTGTTTAGGCTTGCACAATTCCTATATATATATATATATATATATATACTGCTCAACAGTGGCGGCTGGTGAAGTTTTAGAATGGGGGGGCGCCAAACCCATTCCTTCCTTTTTGACCCCTCCCACTTTCTGGAATTGGGCGTGGTTTCATCAAAATAGTGGGCGTAGCTCTAAGGTGGTGTGGTTAGCATCTGAGATAAACGAGGGTTGGAGGGAGAGAGAGGGACAGCAGGCCCACATCCTACACAACAATAGAAATATGTGCATTCTAGAAAGTTTAACAATCAGCAGATAAAGATACTTCAATCATCCCGGCACCAAGGTTGTTATGGTGTCAGGATGATTGAAGTGCATTATTTCTATTATTACATTGTAATATAAAATTAAACCATTCAACTCACCATAATGCAGAATCAGTGGGAGCCCAGAGCATGTCGCCTGCCACCAGATGCCATCAGGTGTCCCCAGCGGAGTCCCTCCTTAAATCACGTGCCCCCAGCGGAGTCCCTCCTTACATCAGGTGCCCACAGCGGAGTCCCTCCTTACATGCAGCCCTGATTTACATCAAAGGCAGCCTCTCTCCCTATCACTTGCAGCCAGCGCCTGTCCCCATCAATAGCAGCCTCTGCCCCTATCAATAGCAGCCTCTGCCCCTATCAATAGCAGCCTCTGCCCCTATCAATAGCAGCCTCTGCCCCTATCAATAGCAGCCACAGCCCCATCAATAGCAGCCTCTGCCCCTATCAAAAGCAGCCACCGCCCCATCAATAGCAGCCACAGCCCCATCAATAGCAGCCACCGCCCCATCAATAGCAGCCACCGCCCCATCAATAGCAGCCTCTGCCCCTATCAATAGCAGCCACAGCCCCATCAATAGCAGCCTCTGCCCCATCAATAGCAGCCTCTGCCCCTATCAATAGCAGCCACAGCCCCATCAATAGCAGCCACCGCCCCTATCAATTGCAGCCACCGCCCCATCAATAGCATCAACTGTCCTATCAATAGCATCGACTGTCCTATCAATTACAGCGACTGTCCCATCAATTACAGCGACTGTCCCATCAATTACAGCCACTGTCCCATCAATTGCAGCGACTGTCCCATCAATTACAGCGACTGTCCCATCAATAGCATCAACTGTCCTATCAATTGCATCAACTGTCCCATCAATTACAGCGGCTGTCCCATCAATAACAGCACCTGTCCTATCAATTACAGTGACTGTCCCATCAATTACAGCGACTGTCCCATCAATTACAGCGACTGTCCCATCAATTACAGCGACTGTCCCATCAATAGCATCAACTGTCCTATCAATTGCATCAACTGTCCCATCAATTACAGCGGCTGTCCCATCAATAACAGCACCTGTCCTATCAATTACAGTGACTGTCCCATCAATTACAGCGGCTGTCCCATCAATAACAGCACCTGTCCCATCAATTACAGTGACTGTCCCGTCAATTACAGCAGCTGTCCCATCAATTACAGTGACTGTCCCATCAATAACAGCACCTGTCCCATCAATTACAGCGGCTGTCCCATCAATAACAGCGACTGTCCCATCAATTACAGCGACTGTCCCATCAATTACATCGACTGTCCCATCAATAGCATCGACTGTCCCATCAATTGTATCAACTGTCCCATCAATTGCATCAACAGTCCCATCAATTACAGCGACTGTCCCATCAATTACAGCGACTGTCCCATCAATTACAGCGGCTGTCCCATCAATAACAGCACCTGTCCCATCAATAACAGCACCTGTCCCATCAGTTACTGCAACTGCCCCATCAATTACAGCGACTGTCCCATCAATTACAGTGACTGTCCCATCAATTACAGCGACTGTCCCATCAATAGCAGCGACTGTCCCATCAATTGCAGCACCTGTCCCATCAATTACAGCGACTGCCCCATCAATTACAGCGACTGTCCCATCAATTACAGCAACTGTCCCATCAATTACAGCAACTGTCCCATCAATAGCAGCGACTGTCCCATCAATTGCATCAACTGTCCCATCAATTACAGCGGCTGTCCCATCAATAACATTACCTGTCCCATCAATTACAGTGACTGTCCCATCAATTACAGCGGCTGTCCAATCAATAACAGCACCTGTCCCATTAATTACAGCGGCAGTCCCATTAGTTACAGTGACTGTCCCATCAATTACAGCGACTGTCTCATCAATTACAGCGACTGTCCCATTAATAGCAGCGACTGTCCCATCAATTGCAGCACCTGTCCTATCAATTACAGTGACTGTCCCATCAATTACAGCGACTGTCCCATCAATTACAGCAACTGTCCCATCAATAGCAGCGACTGTCCCATCAATTGCATCAACTGTCCCATCAATTGCATCAACTGTCCCATCAATTACAGTGGCTGTCCCATCAATAACAGCACCTGTCCCATCAATTACAGTGACTGTGACATCAATTACAGCGGCTGTCCCATCAATAACAGCACCTGTCCAATCAATTACAGCGGCTGTCCCATCAATTACAGCGGCTTTCCCATCAATAACAGCACCTGTCCCATCAATTACAGCACCTGTCCCATCAATTACAGTGACTGTCCCATCAATTACAGCGACTGTCCCATCAATAGCAGCGACTGTCCCATCAATTGCATCAACTGTCCCATCAATTGCATCAACTGTCCCATCAATTACAGCACCTGTCCCATCAATTACAGCACCTGTCCCATCAATTACAGTGACTGTCCCATCAATTACAGCACCTGTCCCATCAATAACAGCACCTGTCCCATTAATTACAACGGCTGGCCCATCAATTACAGTGGCTGTCCCATCAATAACAGCACCTGTTCCATCAATTACAGCACCTGTCCTATCAATTACAGCGACTGTCCCATCAATTACAGCGACTGTCCCATCAATAGCAGCAACTGTCTCATCAATTACAGCACCTGTCCCATCAATTACAGTGACTGTCCCATCAATTACAGCGGCTGTCCAATCAATAACAGCACCTGTCCCATTAATTACAGCGGCTGTCCCATTAGTTACAGTGACTGTCCCATCAATTACAGCGACTGTCCCATTAATAGCAGCGACTGTCCCATCAATTGCAGCACCTGTCCTATCAATTACAGTGACTGTCCCATCAATTACAGCGACTGTCCCATCAATTACAGCAACTGTCCCATCAATAGCAGCGACTGTCCCATCAATTGCATCAACTGTCCCATCAATTGCATCAACTGTCCCATCAATTACAGTGGCTGTCCCATCAATAACAGCACCTGTCCCATCAATTACAGTGACTGTGACATAAATTACAGCGGCTGTCCCATCAATAACAGCACCTGTCCAATCAATTACAGCGGCTGTCCCATCAATTACAGCGGCTTTCCCATCAATAACAGCACCTGTCCCATCAATTACAGCACCTGTCCCATCAATTACAGCACCTGTCCCATCAATTACAGTGACTGTCCCATCAATTACAGTGACTGTCCCATCAATAGCAGCGACTGTCCCATCAATTGCATCAACTGTCCCATCAATTGCATCAACTGTCCCATCAATTACAGCACCTGTCCCATCAATTACAGCACCTGTCCCATCAATTACAGTGACTGTCCCATCAATTACAGCAGCAGTCCCATCAATAACAGCACCTGTCCCATCAATTACAGCGGCTGTCCCATCAGTTACAGCGACTGTCCCATCAATTAGAGCGACTGTCCCATCAATTACAGCGACTGTCCCATCAATAGCAGTGACTGTCCCATCAATTGCATCAACTGTCCCATCAATAACAGCACCTGTCCCATCAATTACAATGACTGTCAAATCAATTACAGCGGCTGTCCCATCAATAACAGCACCTGTCCCATCAATTAAAGCGGCTGTCCCATCAGTTACAGCGACTGTCCCATCAATTACAGCGACTGTCCCATCAATTACAGCGACTGTCCCATCAATTGCAGCACCTGTCCCATCAATTACAGCAACTGTCCCATCAATAGCAGCGACTGTCCCATCAATTGCATCAACTGTCTCATCAATTGCATCAACTGTCCTATCAATTACAGCGGCTGTCCCATCAATAACAGCACCTGTCCTATCAATTACAGTGACTGTCCCATCAATTACAGCGGCTGTCCCATCAATAACAGCACCTGTCCCATCAATTACAGTGACTGTCCTGTCAATTACAGCAGCTGTCCCATCAATTACAGTGACTGTCCCATCAATTACAGCGGCTGTCCCATCAATAACAGCACCTGTCCCATCAATAACAGCACCTGTCCCATCAATTACAGCGGCTGTCCTATCAATAACAGCACCTGTCCCATCAATTACAGCACCTGTCCCATCAATTACAGCACCTGTCCCATCAATTACAGTGACTGTCCCATCAATTACAGCGACTGTCCCATCAATAGCAGCGACTGTCCCATCAATTGCATCAACTGTCCCATCAATTGCATCAACTGTCCCATCAATTACAGCGACTGTCCCATCAATTACAGTGACTGTCCCATCAATTACAGCGGCTGTCCCATCAATAACAGCACCTGTCCCATCAATTACAGCGGCTGTCCCATCAGTTACAGTGACTGTCCCATCAATTACAGCGACTGTCTCATCAATTACAACGACTGTCCCATCAATAGCAGCAACTGTCCCATCAATTGCAGCACCTGTCATATCAATTACAGCGACTGTCCCATCAATTACAACGACTGTCCTATTAATTACAGCGACTGTCCCATCAATTACAGCAACTGTCCCATCAATAGCAGCGACTGTCCCATCAATTGCATCAACTGTCCCATCAATTGCATCAACTGTCCCATCAATTACAGCGGCTGTCCCATCAATTACAGTGACTGTCACATCAATTACAGCGGCTGTCCCATCAATAACAGCGACTGTCCCATCAATTACAGCGACTGTCCCATCAATTACATCGACTGTCCCATCAATAGCATCGACTGTCCCATCAATTGTATCAACTGTCCCATCAATTGCATCAACAGTCCCATCAATTACAGCGACTGTCCCATCAATTACAGCGACTGTCCCATCAATTACAGCGGCTGTCCCATCAATAACAGCACCTGTCCCATCAATAACAGCACCTGTCCCATCAGTTACTGCAACTGCCCCATCAATTACAGCGACTGTCCCATCAATTACAGTGACTGTCCCATCAATTACAGCGACTGTCCCATCAATAGCAGCGACTGTCCCATCAATTGCAGCACCTGTCCCATCAATTACAGCGACTGCCCCATCAATTACAGCGACTGTCCCATCAATTACAGCAACTGTCCCATCAATTACAGCAACTGTCCCATCAATAGCAGCGACTGTCCCATCAATTGCATCAACTGTCCCATCAATTACAGCGGCTGTCCCATCAATAACATTAAGTAAAAAATAGCAGGTAATGGCGCCTCCTAGAAATAAAGGAATGTGCAAATATAAATATAGATGGTGTCTGTCTAAATCAAAGGTGCTGGTCCTAGTCAGAATATAACATATATATACCACAAAGTAAATTGAATATTACTTGATAATTAGTGATTGAAAAAATAGTGATTGAAAAAATAAATAAAAATAAAAATAATTCTTAAATCCTAAAAGTCCAATTCCTAGTGATAAAAATTCCCAAAATAAGTGTTGCAATATTAAATGATGATGATAATAATAATCCAAAGAAGTCCAGTTTTATAAAAATATAAATATATTTTCAGGATTGCTTCCAAAGAATATAAAGTGATATGTGCTTCATGCAGGTATAGCCGTCAGTGGTTCATTCAGTGCTCTCCCCAATGGTCCCGCACTCACCGGATCCAACTACCCCTGCAGGGGTAATAGGCTTTCTCAGTAAAACTCCACACTTCAGTAGGATCTGCCTGGTTTCCTCACATGGGGTCTACTTCAACCATTCAGCCGCTCATAGGGAAGATAGGATAAAACTAAAGTGCCCAATAGCGTGATACCGTTTTGTGCCAAGTAAAATTATTTATTGATAAACAATGGGTACTCACAATTTACATGCAGTTTAAAAAGCCTTTAGAAAATATATGCTGTAGCTCTAAGGAACGTTCGCTCGACCGGTTTCGTCGTTCTGACGTCATCTGGAGCGTGCCTCTGAGTCTACAGCATTAGCTATTTATAATTGACGTTTAGTCGGAAAATGCGGACGTTGTGTCGAAAAATGCGGAAGTTGTGTCGACAAAAAGTCGAAAAAACCCGGTCCGACGTTACGTCGTAAGAACTCCGTTGTTCCGGTATCCTCCATGTTGGAGATTACTACAGACCGTAGTCCTAACACTAGAGCCTCAGTGTTGCGGTCGACGATGGACGTTCTGTCGGGGAAGCAAACTCCCGATCTTACGTCGAAAAAGTTCCGATCGTCCTCCATGTTGGAGATTCTTGCAGACTGAAGTCCGGTCTCAAGAGGCTCTACATTAAAAGGAGAAAAGACGTTCGTTCTCATATCGGGAAACCCGGAGATTAGATCAAAGTATAGTAAAGACTTGATTATTTAGCTGATCTCATTATTGCAGCGAGATGATGTTAATAACATATTCAGATATATATATAAGATTGCAAATGGGTGAGAAATACATATATAAAAAAAATTATAAAAATATAAATAGTCATTATGGAAAAAACATTAGTTAAAAATACAATTATAATTAAATGAGGAGTAATTGATAGGTAAAAGAGGAGAGGTGAATGTGTATTGTCGATGAGGCACTCCGATGTATTATTATAATTAGATATATGGTAAAAATTCCCGTAATAAAATTGATATAAAATTAAAATAAAAACAAATTGGAATATGGAATTGTTAAAAATTTGTTAAAAAACAATTTAGATCCACATCAATATTCATACCAGACGGTTGGAGGGTATCTAACGTGTAGATCCACCGGGTTTCGTTTTGGGACACTTTTATAGTTTTATTTTCCCCCCTCCAATGTTCTTTTATTCTGTCTATTCCATAAAAAGTCATGCATCCCGGATCTTTGTGATGGTAATCTCTAAAATGTCGAGACACACTATGTTTATTAAACCCTTTTTTGATGTTGGCTATGTGTTCTCTAATCCTGATATGTAGTTCTCTTGTTGTTCTGCCTACATATTGTTTTTGGCATGGGCATTCCAGAACATACGTAACATGTGTACTACTACATGTTATCAGCTCTCTTATTTTATGTGTGGTACCATTAGTTGTAGATGTGAACTCAGTTTTTTTCTTATTTGTCTTTTTGCTGACTCGGCAGGGTAGGCATTTACCACATTTGTGGAAGCCTTTGAGGTTTTTAAAAATTTGAATCTGTTTTGGGGGGTCAATTGCATTGTGGACTAATCGATTTCTTAGATTGGGGGCTTTACGATATATAAAACTCGGTCTGTTCGGTAATAGATTTTTCAGGTTTTTATCAGATTGCAGAATGGGCCAGTATTTTTTGAATATTTTTTCCACGTCTCTGTGTTGTATATTGTATCCAGTCAGGAAGGCTACTTCTATGGTTTTCCTGTTTGTTTTCTTCCTTTGTGTTCCTGCTATAATGTTGTCTCTGTTCATTTCTTTAACTCGATTTTTCAGAGTATCTAAATCTCTGCGTTGGTAACCTTTCTCCACAAATTTGTTAATGATTTGTGTAGCTTGTAATTCAAAATCCTCCTCATTGCTACAATTTCTGAATATCCTCATAAGTTGTCCTTTAGGGATATTCTGGATCCATTTCTTGTGGTGACAACTGGTTACTGGAATGTAGCTATTCCTATCTGTTTTTTTAAAAAACGTTCTGGTGTGTATTCTGTTTTCTGCTTTGAATAATTGTAAGTCCAGGTAATCAATGGATTCTGCATTCCAAATGCCTGTAAAAGTAATCCCATATATATTATGGTTGATTTCATCAAAAAACTTCTGTAGTTCCGTTTCAGTGCCTCCCCATACAATTAGTATGTCATCTATATACCTTCTATAGAATTTCAAAGATGGTCTTTCTGTTCCTTGAATCTGTTCTGCCTCCCAATGGTTCAAAAAGATATTGGCTACACTGGGGGCATACTTGGCCCCCATGGCTACTCCTTTAGTCTGGACAAAGAAGTTCCCTTTATTCCAAAAATAGTTGTGGCTCATAGCTAATGTTAGCCCCTCCAAAATATAGTTTATTTGTTCCTGTTTTAATTTTGAGTCTTTGTGTAAAGCCCATTTTGCCCCTTTAATGCCATCTTCTTGTACTATATTCGTGTACAATGAGTTGACATCTATGGTGACGAGAAGATCCGTGGGTTCTATTTCCAGGTCCACAAGTTCCATTAAAAGTTGTTTACTGTCCTTGAGATATGATGGTCCTTCCTTCACCAATGGTTGTAGGAATCCATCAATATAGGCTCCAAGCCTTGAGAAGAGGGAGTCTATGCCACTTATAATTGGTCTTCCTGGTGGGTGTGATTGGTTCTTGTGTATTTTTGGAACATAGTAGATAATAGGTGTTTTTGCCGTTTCTGGGTTTAGATATTTGGCTTCTTTTTTTGTAAGAATGCCCAACTTTTTGCCTTTTTCTATATATACATTTAATTTCTTTTTGTATTCTTTTTTGGGGTTTGTCTTTAATTTTTTGTAGGTGTCTGGTATGTTGAGTAGTTTTGTCATTTCGGATTCGTAATCTGTTTTCCTGAGAATGACTAGACCTCCCCCTTTGTCCGCGGGTCGGATAACAATGTTTTTCTTCTTTTCAAGGTCCCTAATTGTTTTCCATATTTTATTGCGTTTTGATTTGTTTATCTTTAGATTTCTTATATCCTCCTCTACCAATTTTCTGAATACCGTCAAGCTCTCATTTTGTTGATTTTTGGGGTTGAACGTTGAATTGTTTCTTAGATTAGAGTGTTGGTACTGGGTAGTGTTTTCGTCTTCTTTGTTCTTCTTGTTTGCAAAGAACTTTTTAATATTTAACTTCCGTACAAATTTGTGCAGATCTATATAGGCTTCGAATTTATCTAATTCTTTGTCTGGTGCATATTTAAGCCCTAAATCTAGAACTCTCATCTCCTCCTCTGTAAAAATTTTGTCACTTAGATTAAAAATTCCTCCTCCTAGTATTCTCTCCTTCTTTTTCTTGCGCCCCCCTCGTTTGCCTCGTTTGCGTATCCTCTTTCCCCTCTTTGGGGTCTGTATATCCGTTCTCTTCTCTCTTCCCAATTGTTGTCTTCTTGTTCCCAATTGTTCCCTCTCGGGTGTCTGTATGTTCTGGTACCCCACCCTTGTTGTTCTCCGTATTGGGGTCTCCTTTGTGGATACCGGAAAGGTTGCCTCCACCCTTGGGTTCTGAAAGGTCTGTTGTCTTCTCTCATGACTGGTGGTCGACCTCTGTACTCCCTGGGAAAAAAATTCCCTCTATTTTGGGGTCTTCTATATGGAGTTTCTTGTGGGTAATTTCTCAATGGAGAAAATCTGTTTCTATGCCGTGGAATTCTTGGTGTGTATGGTGCTTGTGGTCTTCTTTCTTCACTTCGAATTCTTTCCCTCTGTGTTTGTCTTATGGGACTTATTTCCTCTCTTCTCTGCGGTGTTGTAGCATTATTAATGCGTAAAGTTCTGTTTGGTCTAGTTGTTGTTGTTGTGGTTGGTTGCCATATGTTGGTTTCCATGTCTGGAGAATCCTCTCTTGTATCCTCCACCATGGAATTATTCATATAGGTGTCATCAGTTTGCCACTTGTATACCTGTTGGTTCTTGTAGTCCAAAACATCTCTTTTGAATTTTTTCTGTTTTTTCTGTTGAATTTCTTTATCATATTTTGTAATAATTTCTTGTAGTAGTGCTTCTTTCTCCTTGTATTGTGGTGTATTTGAGAAGGGTAAAAGTTGATCTTTCACATGGAGAATTTCAGATTCTATCATTTTTAGTTTGACTTGTCTTCTCTCTAGTATTTTATGTAACAAAGATGGGATATTGAGATGGGATATCTCACCTAATGATGCTATTAATGATAAAGATTTAATGGAAGAGTGGTATAGATTTTTCAATCAAAGGGAAAATGATTTGTTACATAAAATACTAGAGAGAAGACAAGTCAAACTAAAAATGATAGAATCTGAAATTCTCCATGTGAAAGATCAACTTTTACCCTTCTCAAATACACCACAATACAAGGAGAAAGAAGCACTACTACAAGAAATTATTACAAAATATGATAAAGAAATTCAACAGAAAAAACAGAAAAAATTCAAAAGAGATGTTTTGGACTACAAGAACCAACAGGTATGCAAGTGGCAAACTGATGACACCTATATGAATAATTCCATGGTGGAGGATACAAGAGAGGATTCTCCAGACATGGAAACCAACATATGGCAACCAACCACAACAACAACAACTAGACCAAACAGAACTTTACGCATTAATAATGCTACAACACCGCAGAGAAGAGAGGAAATAAGTCCCATAAGACAAACACAGAGGGAAAGAATTCGAAGTGAAGAAAGAAGACCACAAGCACCATACACACCAAGAATTCCACGGCATAGAAACAGATTTTCTCCATTGAGAAATTACCCACAAGAAACTCCATATAGAAGACCCCAAAATAGAGGGAATTTTTTTCCCAGGGAGCACAGAGGTCGACCACCAGTCATGAGAGAAGACAACAGACCTTTCAGAACCCAAGGGTGGAGGCAACCTTTCCGGTATCCACAAAGGAGACCCCAATACGGAGAACAACAAGGGTGGGGTACCAGAACATACAGACACCCGAGAGGGAACAATTGGGAACAAGAAGACAACAATTGGGAAGAGAGAAGAGAACGGATATACAGACCCCAAAGAGGGGAAAGAGGATACGCAAACGAGGCAAACGAGGGGGGCGCAAGAAAAAGAAGGAGAGAATACTAGGAGGAGGAATTTTTAATCTAAGTGACGAAATTTTTACAGAGGAGGAGATGAGAGTTCTAGATTTAGGGCTTAAATATGCACCAGACAAAGAATTAGATAAATTCGAAGCCTATATAGATCTGCACAAATTTGTACGGAAGTTAAATATTAAAAAGTTCTTTGCAAACAAGAAGAACAAAGAAGACGAAAACACTACCCAGTACCAACACTCTAATCTAAGAAACAATTCAACGTTCAACCCCAAAAATCAACAAAATGAGAGCTTGACGGTATTCAGAAAATTGGTAGAGGAGGATATAAGAAATCTAAAGATAAACAAATCAAAACGCAATAAAATATGGAAAACAATTAGGGACCTTGAAAAGAAGAAAAACATTGTTATCCGACCCGCGGACAAAGGGGGAGGTCTAGTCATTCTCAGGAAAACAGATTACGAATCCGAAATGACAAAACTACTCAACATACCAGACACCTACAAAAAATTAAAGACAAACCCCAAAAAAGAATACAAAAAGAAATGAAATGTATATATAGAAAAAGGCAAAAAGTTGGGCATTCTTACAAAAAAAGAAGCCAAATATCTAAACCCAGAAACGGCAAAAACACCTATTATCTACTATGTTCCAAAAATACACAAGAACCAATCACACCCACCAGGAAGACCAATTATAAGTGGCATAGACTCCCTCTTCTCAAGGCTTGGAGCCTATATTGATGGATTCCTACAACCATTGCTGAAGGAAGGACCATCATATCTCAAGGACAGTAAACAACTTTTAATGGAACTTGTGGACCTGGAAATAGAACCCACGGATCTTCTCGTCACCATAGATGTCAACTCATTGTACACGAATATAGTACAAGAAGATGGCATTAAAGGGGCAAAATTGGCTTTACACAAAGACTCAAAATTAAAACAGGAACAAATAAACTATATTTTGGAGGGGCTAACATTAGCTATGAGCCACAACTATTTTTGGAATAAAGGGAACTTCTTTGTCCAGACTAAAGGAGTAGCCATGGGGGCCAAGTATGCCCCCAGTGTAGCCAATATCTTTTTGAACCATTGGGAGGCAGAACAGATTCAAGGAACAGAAAGACCATCTTTGAAATTCTATAGAAGGTATATAGATGACATACTAATAGTATGGGGAGGCACTGAAACGGAACTACAGAAGTTTTTTGATGAAATCAACCATAATATATATGGGATTACTTTTACAGGCATTTGGAATGCAGAATCCATTGATTACCTGGACTTACAATTATTCAAAGCAGAAAACAGAATACACACCAGAACGTTTTTTTAAAAAACAGATAGGAATAGCTACATTCCAGTAACCAGTTGTCACCACAAGAAATGGATCCAGAATATCCCTAAAGGACAACTTATGAGGATATTCAGAAATTGTAGCAATGAGGAGGATTTTGAATTACAAGCTACACAAATCATTAACAAATTTGTGGAGAAAGGTTACCAACGCAGAGATTTAGATACTCTGAAAAATCGAGTTAAAGAAATGAACAGAGACAACATTATAGCAGGAACACAAAGGAAGAAAACAAACAGGAAAACCATAGAAGTAGCCTTCCTGACTGGATACAATATACAACACAGAGACGTGGAAAAAATATTCAAAAAATACTGGCCCATTCTGCAATCTGATAAAAACCTGAAAAATCTATTACCGAACAGACCGAGTTTTATATATCGTAAAGCCCCCAATCTAAGAAATCGATTAGTCCACAATGCAATTGACCCCCCAAAACAGATTCAAATTTTTAAAAACCTCAAAGGCTTCCACAAATGTGGTAAATGCCTACCCTGCCGAGTCAGCAAAAAGACAAATAAGAAAAAAACTGAGTTCACATCTACAACTAATGGTACCACACATAAAATAAGAGAGCTGATAACATGTAGTAGTACACATGTTACGTATGTTCTGGAATGCCCATGCCAAAAACAATATGTAGGCAGAACAACAAGAGAACTACATATCAGGATTAGAGAACACATAGCCAACATCAAAAAAGGGTTTAATAAACATAGTGTGTCTCGACATTTTAGAGATTACCATCACAAAGATCCGGGATGCATGACTTTTTATGGAATAGACAGAATAAAAGAACATTGGAGGGGGGAAAATAAAACTATAAAAGTGTCCCAAAACGAAACCCGGTGGATCTACACGTTAGATACCCTCCAACCGTCTGGTATGAATATTGATGTGGATCTAAATTGTTTTTTAACAAATTTTTAACAATTCCATATTCCAATTTGTTTTTTATTTTAATTTTATATCAATTTTATTACGGGAATTTTTACCATATATCTAATTATAATAATACATCGGAGTGGCTCATCGACAATACACATTCACCTCTCCTCTTTTACCTATCAATTACTCCTCATTTAATTATAATTGTATTTTTAACTAATGTTTTTTCCATAATGACTATTTATATTTTTATAATTTTTTTTATATATGTATTTCTCACCCATTTGCAATCTTATATATATATCTGAATATGTTATTAACATCATCTCGCTGCAATAATGAGATCAGCTAAATAATCAAGTCTTTACTATACTTTGATCTAATCTCCGGGTTTCCCGATATGAGAACGAACGTCTTTTCTCCTTTTAATGTAGAGCCTCTTGAGACCGGACTTCAGTCTGCAAGAATCTCCAACATGGAGGACGATCGGAACTTTTTCGACGTAAGATCGGGAGTTTGCTTCCCCGACAGAACGTCCATCGTCGACCGCAACACTGAGGCTCTAGTGTTAGGACTACGGTCTGTAGTAATCTCCAACATGGAGGATACCGGAACAACGGAGTTCTTACGACGTAACGTCGGACCGGGTTTTTTCGACTTTTTGTCGACACAACGTCCGCATTTTTCGACACAACGTCCGCATTTTCCGACTAAACGTCAATTATAAATAGCTAATGCTGTAGACTCAGAGGCACGCTCCAGATGACGTCAGAACGACGAAACCGGTCGAGCGAACGTTCCTTAGAGCTACAGCATATATTTTCTAAAGGCTTTTTAAACTGCATGTAAATTGTGAGTACCCATTGTTTATCAATAAATAATTTTACTTGGCACAAAACGGTATCACGCTATTGGGCACTTTAGTTTTATCCTATCTTCCCTATGAGCGGCTGAATGGTTGAAGTAGACCCCATGTGAGGAAACCAGGCAGATCCTACTGAAGTGTGGAGTTTTACTGAGAAAGCCTATTACCCCTGCAGGGGTAGTTGGATCCGGTGAGTGCGGGACCATTGGGGGAGAGCACTGAATGAACCACTGACGGCTATACCTGCATGAAGCACATATCACTTTATATTCTTTGGAAGCAATCCTGAAAATATATTTATATTTTTATAAAACTGGACTTCTTTGGATTATTATTATCATCATCATTTAATATTGCAACACTTATTTTGGGAATTTTTATCACTAGGAATTGGACTTTTAGGATTTAAGAATTATTTTTATTTTTATTTATTTTTTCAATCAATATTTTTTCAATCACTAATTATCAAGTAATATTCAATTTACTTTGTGGTATATATATGTTATATTCTGACTAGGACCAGCACCTTTGATTTAGACAGACACCATCTATATTTATATTTGCACATTCCTTTATTTCTAGGAGGCGCCATTACCTGCTATTTTTTACTTATTCTTCACTCCCACCTAGGTGGGTTTTTATGTAGGGGCAGCCACTTCAAACTCAATCACTTTGTATTTTTATTATTTTTATCACATCACTATTTTATTTAAATTGTCTGTGGCGCAGATTCATCTTTTTTTACCATCAATAACATTACCTGTCCCATCATTTACAGTGACTGTCCCATCAATTACAGCGGCTGTCCAATCAATAACAGCACCTGTCCCATTAATTACAGCGGCAGTCCCATTAGTTACAGTGACTGTCCCATCAATTACAGCGACTGTCTCATCAATTACAGCGACTGTCCCATTAATAGCAGCGACTGTCCCATCAATTGCAGCACCTGTCCTATCAATTACAGTGACTGTCCCATCAATTACAGCGACTGTCCCATCAATTACAGCAACTGTCCCATCAATAGCAGCGACTGTCCCATCAATTGCATCAACTGTCCCATCAATTGCATCAACTGTCCCATCAATTACAGTGGCTGTCCCATCAATAACAGCACCTGTCCCATCAATTACAGTGACTGTGACATCAATTACAGCGGCTGTCCCATCAATAACAGCACCTGTCCAATCAATTACAGCGGCTGTCCCATCAATTACAGCGGCTTTCCCATCAATAACAGCACCTGTCCCATCAATTACAGCACCTGTCCCATCAATTACAGCGGCTGTCCCATCAATTACAGTGACTGTCCCATCAATTACAGCGACTGTCCCATCAATAGCAGCGACTGTCCCATCAATTGCATCAACTGTCCCATCAATTGCATCAACTGTCCCATCAATTACAGTGGCTGTCCCATCAATAACAGCACCTGTCCCATCAATTACAGTGACTGTGACATCAATTACAGCGGCTGTCCCATCAATAACAGCACCTGTCCAATCAATTACAGCGGCTGTCCCATCAATTACAGCGGCTTTCCCATCAATAACAGCACCTGTCCCATCAATTACAGCACCTGTCCCATCAATTACAGCGGCTGTCCCATCAATTACAGTGACTGTCCCATCAATTACAGCGACTGTCCCATCAATAGCAGCGACTGTCCCATCAATTGCATCAACTGTCCCATCAATTGCATCAACTGTCCCATCAATTACAGCGGCTGTCCCATCAATTACAGCACCTGTCCCATCAATTACAGTGACTGTCCCATTAATTACAACGGCTGGCCCATCAATTACAGTGGCTGTCCCATCAATAACAGCACCTGTTCCATCAATTACAGCACCTGTCCTATCAATTACAGCGACTGTCCCATCAATTACAGCGACTGTCCCATCAATAGCAGCAACTGTCTCATCAATTACAGCACCTGTCCCATCAATTACAGTGACTGTCCCATCAATTACAGCGGCTGTCCAATCAATAACAGCACCTGTCCCATTAATTACAGCGGCTGTCCCATTAGTTACAGTGACTGTCCCATCAATTACAGCGACTGTCTCATCAATTACAGCGACTGTCCCATTAATAGCAGCGACTGTCCCATCAATTGCAGCACCTGTCCTATCAATTACAGTGACTGTCCCATCAATTACAGCGACTGTCCCATCAATAGCAGCGACTGTCCCATCAATTGCATCAACTGTCCCATCAATTGCATCAACTGTCCCATCAATTACAGTGGCTGTCCCATCAATAACAGCACCTGTCCCATCAATTACAGTGACTGTGACATCAATTACAGCGGCTGTCCCATCAATAACAGCACCTGTCCAATCAATTACAGCGGCTGTCCCATCAATTACAGCGGCTTTCCCATCAATTACAGCACCTGTCCCATCAATAACAGCACCTGTCCCATCAATTACAGCACCTGTCCCATCAATTACAGTGACTGTCCCATCAATTACAGTGACTGTCCCATCAATAGCAGCGACTGTCCCATCAATTGCATCAACTGTCCCATCAATTGCATCAACTGTCCCATCAATTACAGCACCTGTCCCATCAATTACAGCACCTGTCCCATCAATTACAGTGACTGTCCCATCAATTACAGCAGCTGTCCCATCAATAACAGCACCTGTCCCATCAATTACAGCGGCTGTCCCATCAGTTACAGCGACTGTCCCATCAATTAGAGCGACTGTCCCATCAATTACAGCGACTGTCCCATCAATAGCAGTGACTGTCCCATCAATTGCATCAACTGTCCCATCAATAACAGCACCTGTCCCATCAATTACAATGACTGTCAAATCAATTACAGCAACTGTCCCATCAATAGCAGCGACTGTCCCATCAATAACAGCACCTGTCCCATCAATTAAAGCGGCTGTCCCATCAGTTACAGCGACTGTCCCATCAATTACAGCGACTGTCCCATCAATTACAGCGACTGTCCCATCAATTGCAGCACCTGTCCCATCAATTACAGCAACTGTCCCATCAATAGCAGCGACTGTCCCATCAATTGCATCAACTGTCTCATCAATTGCATCAACTGTCCCATCAATTACAGCGGCTGTCCCATCAATAACAGCACCTGTCCTATCAATTACAGTGACTGTCCCATCAATTACAGCGGCTGTCCCATCAATAACAGCACCTGTCCCATCAATTACAGTGACTGTCCTGTCAATTACAGCAGCTGTCCCATCAATTACAGTGACTGTCCCATCAATTACAGCGGCTGTCCCATCAATAACAGCACCTGTCCCATCAATAACAGCACCTGTCCCATCAGCGGCTGTCCTATCAATACAGCACTGTCCCATCAATTACAGCACCTGTCCTATCAATGTCCCAAATTACAGCACTGTCCCATCAATTACAGCGACTCCCATCAATAGCAGCGACTGTCCCACAATTGCACCTGTCCCATCAATTACAGCACTGTCCCATCAATTACAGTCTGTCCATCAATTACAGCGGCTGTCCCACTAACAGCACCTCCCATCAATTACAGCGGCTGTCCCACTTACAGCGGCTCCCATCAATAACAGCACCTGCCCATCAATTACAGACTGTCCCTTCATCAGCGATTCCCATCAATTACAGCATCAAATAGCAGCGACTGTCCCATCAATTACAACTGCCCATCAATTGACTGTCCTATCATCAATTCCCACAATTACAGTGACTGTCCCATCAATTACAGTAGCGTCCCATCAATAACAGCACCTGTCCCCTCATCAGCGGCTGTCCCATAGTTACAGCACTGTCCCATCAATTACAGCGACTCCCATCAATAGCAGCGACTGTCCCACAATTGCATCAACTGTCCCATCAATTGCTTAACTGTCCCATCAATAGCAGCGACTGTCCCACAATAACAGCACCTGTCCCATCAATTAAAGCGGCTGTCCCATCAGTTACAGCGACTGTCCCAAATTACAGCACTGTCCCATCAATTACAGCGACTCCCATCAATTACACCTGCACAATTACAGCAACTGTCCCTCAATCAGCGATTCCCACAATTGCATCAACTGTCTCACTGTCCTGTCATCAATTACAGCGGCTGTCCCACTAACAGCACCTCCTATCATCAGTGATGTCCCATCAATTACAGCGGCTGTCCCATCAATAACAGCACCTGTCCCACTTACAGTCTGTCCTGTCATCAATTCCCATCAATTACAGTGACTGTCCCATCAATTACAGCGGCTGTCCCATCAATAACAGCACCTGCATCAATAACAGCACCTGTCCCCCATATCAATTCCCTTCAATTACAGCACTGTCCCATCAATTACAGCGACTCCCATCAATAGCAGCGACTGTCCCACAATTGTCAACTGTCCCACTGTCAATTGTCCATCAATTACAGCACCTGTCCCATCAATTACAGTGACTGTCCCATCAATAAGTAGCTGTCCCATCAATAACAGCACCTGTCCCCTCAATTACAGCGGCTGTCCCATCAGTTACAGCGACTGTCCCATCAATTACAGCGACTGTCCCATCAATAGCAGCGACTGTCCCATCAATTGCATCAACTGTCCCATCAATTGCATTAACTGTCCCATCAATAGCAGCGACTGTCCCATCAATAACAGCACCTGTCCCATCAATTAAAGCGGCTGTCCCATCAGTTACAGCGACTGTCCCATCAATTACAGCGACTGTCCCATCAATTACAGCGACTGTCCCATCAATTGCAGCACCTGTCCCATCAATTACAGCAACTGTCCCATCAATAGCAGCGACTGTCCCATCAATTGCATCAACTGTCTCATCAATTGCATCAACTGTCCCATCAATTACAGCGGCTGTCCCATCAATAACAGCACCTGTCCTATCAATTACAGTGACTGTCCCATCAATTACAGCGGCTGTCCCATCAATAACAGCACCTGTCCCATCAATTACAGTGACTGTCCTGTCAATTACAGCAGCTGTCCCATCAATTACAGTGACTGTCCCATCAATTACAGCGGCTGTCCCATCAATAACAGCACCTGTCCCATCAATAACAGCACCTGTCCCATCAATTACAGCACCTGTCCCTTCAATTACAGCGACTGTCCCATCAATTACAGCGACTGTCCCATCAATAGCAGCGACTGTCCCATCAATTGCATCAACTGTCCCATCAATTGCATCAATTGTCCTATCAATTACAGCACCTGTCCCATCAATTACAGTGACTGTCCCATCAATTACAGTAGCTGTCCCATCAATAACAGCACCTGTCCCCTCAATTACAGCGGCTGTCCCATCAGTTACAGCGACTGTCCCATCAATTACAGCGACTGTCCCATCAATAGCAGCGACTGTCCCATCAATTGCATCAACTGTCCATCAATTGCATTAACTGTCCCATCAATAGCAGCGACTGTCCCATCAATAACAGCACCTGTCCCATCAATTAAAGCGGCTGTCCCATCAGTTACAGCGACTGTCCCATCAATACAGCGACTGTCCCATCAATTGCAGCACCTGTCCCATCAATTACAGCAACTGTCCCATCAATAGCAGCGACTGTCCCATCAATTATCAACTGTCTCATCAATTGCATCAACTGTCCCATCAATTACAGCGGCTGTCCCATCAATAACAGCACCTGTCCTATCAATTACAGTCTGTCCATCAATTACAGCGGCTGTCCCATCAATAACAGCACCTGTCCCATCAATTACAGTGACTGTCCTTGTCAATTACAGCAGCTGTCCCATCAATTACAGTGACTGTCCCATCAATTACAGCGGCTGTCCCATCAATAACAGCACCTGTCCCATCAATAACAGCACCTGTCCCATCAATTACAGCACCTGTCCCTTCAATTACAGCGACTGTCCCATCAATTACAGCGACTGTCCATCAATAGCAGCGAGCTGTCCCATCAATTGCATCAACTGTCCCATCAATTGCATCAAATTGTCCTATCAATTACAGGGCACCTGTCCCATCATTACAGTGACTGTCCCTCAATTACAGTAGCTGTCCCATCAATAACAGCACCTGTCCCCTCAATTACAGCGGCTGTCCCATCAGTTACAGCGACTGTCCATCAATTACAGCGACTCCCATCAATAGCAGCGACTGTCCTCAATTGCATCAACTGTCCCATCAATTGCGCATAACTGTCCCATCAATAGCAGCACTGTCCCATCAATAAACAGCACCTGTCCCATCAATTACAAGGCTGTCCATCAGTTACAGCGACTGTCCCATCAATTACAGCGACTGTCCCATCAATTACAGCGACTGTCCATCAATAGCAGATCACTGTCCATCAATTACAGCATGTCCTTTGTCCCATCAATTACAGTGACTGTCCCATCAATTCCCATCACAGCGGCTGTCCAATAACAGCACCTGTCCCATTAATTACAGCGGCTGTCCCATTAGTTACAGTGACTGTCCCATCAATTACAGCGACTGTCTCATCAATTACAGCGACTGTCCCATTAATAGCAGCGACTGTCCCATCAATTGCAGCACCTGTCCTATCAATTACAGTGACTGTCCCATCAATTACAGCGACTGTCCCATCAATAGCAGCGACTGTCCCATCAATTGCATCAACTGTCCCATCAATTGCATCAACTGTCCCATCAATTACAGTGGCTGTCCCATCAATAACAGCACCTGTCCCATCAATTACAGTGACTGTGACATCAATTACAGCGGCTGTCCCATCAATAACAGCACCTGTCCAATCAATTACAGCGGCTGTCCCATCAATTACAGCGGCTTTCCCATCAATTACAGCACCTGTCCCATCAATTACAGCACCTGTCCCATCAATTACAGTGACTGTCCCATCAATTACAGTGACTGTCCCATCAATAGCAGCGACTGTCCCATCAATTGCATCAACTGTCCCATCAATTGCATCAACTGTCCCATCAATTACAGCACCTGTCCCATCAATTACAGCACCTGTCCCATCAATTACAGTGACTGTCCCATCAATTACAGCAGCTGTCCCATCAATAACAGCACCTGTCCCATCAATTACAGCGGCTGTCCCATCAGTTACAGCGACTGTCCCATCAATTAGAGCGACTGTCCCATCAATTACAGCGACTGTCCCATCAATAGCAGTGACTGTCCCATCAATTGCATCAACTGTCCCATCAATAACAGCACCTGTCCCATCAATTACAATGACTGTCAAATCAATTACAGCAACTGTCCCATCAATAGCAGCGACTGTCCCATCAATAACAGCACCTGTCCCATCAATTAAAGCGGCTGTCCCATCAGTTACAGCGACTGTCCCATCAATTACAGCGACTGTCCCATCAATTACAGCGACTGTCCCATCAATTGCAGCACCTGTCCCATCAATTACAGCAACTGTCCCATCAATAGCAGCGACTGTCCCATCAATTGCATCAACTGTCTCATCAATTGCATCAACTGTCCCATCAATTACAGCGGCTGTCCCATCAATAACAGCACCTGTCCCATCAATTACAGTGACTGTCCTGTCAATTACAGCAGCTGTCCCATCAATTACAGTGACTGTCCCATCAATTACAGCGGCTGTCCCATCAATACAGCACCTGTCCCATCAATAACAGCACCTGTCCCATCAATTACAGCGGCTGTCCTATCAATAACAGCACCTGTCCCATCAATTACAGCACCTGTCCCATCAATTACAGCACCTGTCCCATCAATTACAGCGACTGTCCCATCAATTACAGCGACTGTCCCATCAATAGCAGCGACTGTCCCATCAATTGCATCAACTGTCCCATCAATTACAGCGACTGTCCCATCAATTACAGTGACTGTCCCATCAATTACAGCGGCTGTCCCATCAATAACAGCACCTGTCCCATCAATTACAGCGGCTGTCCCATCAATTACAGCGGCTGTCCCATCAATAACAGCACCTGTCCCATCAATTACAGCACCTGTCCCTTCAATTACAGCGACTGTCCCATCAATTACAGCGACTGTCCCATCAATAGCAGCGACTGTCCCATCAATTGCATCAACTGTCCCATCAATTGCATCAATTGTCCTATCAATTACAGCACCTGTCCCATCAATTACAGTGACTGTCCCATCAATTACAGTAGCTGTCCCATCAATAACAGCACCTGTCCCCTCAATTACAGCGGCTGTCCCATCAGTTACAGCGACTGTCCCATCAATTACAGCGACTGTCCCATCAATAGCAGCGACTGTCCCATCAATTGCATCAACTGTCCCATCAATTGCATTAACTGTCCCATCAATAGCAGCGACTGTCCCATCAATAACAGCACCTGTCCCATCAATTAAAGCGGCTGTCCCATCAGTTACAGCGACTGTCCCATCAATTACAGCGACTGTCCCATCAATTACAGCGACTGTCCCATCAATTGCAGCACCTGTCCCATCAATTACAGCAACTGTCCCATCAATAGCAGCGACTGTCCCATCAATTGCATCAACTGTCTCATCAATTGCATCAACTGTCCCATCAATTACAGCGGCTGTCCCATCAATAACAGCAAAATGAAGACAAAGAAAAATGGATAGCCGCACTCCAAAACCTGATGGGTGGTCTTTTATTCAATAGACAGCATGTACAAAAATAGGGTCACAGCAGTAGAAACAAGGAACAGCCGACGCGTTTCGCACTGGATCAGTGCTTATTCATGAATAAGCACTGATCCAGTGCGAAACGCGTCGGCTGTTCCTTGTTTCTACTGCTGTGACCCTATTTTTGTACATGCTGTCTATTGAATAAAAGACCACCCATCAGGTTTTGGAGTGCGGCTATCCATTTTTCTTTGTCTTCATTTTGCTTAGTGCACCGCCAGCACCCTCGGTATCCTGCACCACCTGTAACTATTTAGTGATCCCACCTGGAGCGGTGACTCCTTTCTCTCCATCAATAACAGCACCTGTCCTATCAATTACAGTGACTGTCCCATCAATTACAGCGGCTGTCCCATCAATAACAGCACCTGTCCCATCAATTACAGTGACTGTCCTGTCAATTACAGCAGCTGTCCCATCAATTACAGTGACTGTCCCATCAATTACAGCGGCTGTCCCATCAATAACAGCACCTGTCCCATCAATAACAGCACCTGTCCATCAATTACAGCACCTGTCCCTTCAATTACAGCGACTGTCCCATCAATTACAGCGACTGTCCCATCAATAGCAGCGACTGTCCCATCAATTGCATCAACTGTCCCATCAATTGCATCAATTGTCCTATCAATTACAGCACCTGTCCCATCAATTACAGTGACTGTCCCATCAATTACAGTAGCTGTCCCATCAATAACAGCACCTGTCCCCTCAATTACAGCGGCTGTCCCATCAGTTACAGCGACGTCCCATCAATTACAGCGACTGTCCCATCAATAGCAGCGACTGTCCCATCAATTGCATCAACTGTCCCATCAATTGCATTAACTGTCCCATCAATAGCAGCGACTGTCCCATCAATAACAGCACCTGTCCCATCAATTAAAGCGGCTGTCCCATCAGTTACAGCGACTGTCCCATCAATTACAGCGACTGTCCCATCAATTGCAGCACCTGTCCCATCAATTACAGCAACTGTCCCATCAATAGCAGCGACTGTCCCATCAATTGCATCAACTGTCTCATCAATTGCATAAACTGTCCCATCAATTACAGCGGCTGTCCCATCAATAACAGCACCTGTCCTATCAATTACAGTGACTGTCCCATCAATTACAGCGGCTGTCCATCAATAACAGCACCTGTCCCATCAATTACAGTGACTGTCCTGTCAATTACAGCAGCTGTCCCATCAATTACAGTGACTGTCCCATCAATTACAGCGGCTGTCCCATCAATAACAGCACCTGTCCCATCAATAACAGCACCTGTCCCATCAATTACAGCACCTGTCCCTTCAATTACAGCGACTGTCCCATCAATTACAGCGACTGTCCCATCAATAGCAGCGACTGTCCCATCAATTGCATCAACTGTCCCATCAATTGCATCAATTGTCCTATCATTACAGCACCTGTCCCATCAATTACAGTGACTGTCCCATCAATTACAGTAGCTGTCCCATCAATAACAGCACCTGTCCCCTCAATTACAGCGGCTGTCCCATCAGTTACAGCGACTGTCCCATCAATTACAGCGACTGTCCCATCAATAGCAGCGACTGTCCCATCAATTGCATCAACTGTCCCATCAATTGCATTAACTGTCCCATCAATAGCAGCGACTGTCCCATCAATAACAGCACCTGTCCCATCAATTAAAGAGGCTGTCCCATCAGTTACAGCGACTGTCCCATCAATTACAGCGACTGTCCCATCAATTACAGCGACTGTCCCATCAATTGCAGCACCTGTCCCATCAATTACAGCAACTGTCCCATCAATAGCAGCGACTGTCCCATCAATTGCATCAACTGTCTCATCAATTGCATCAACTGTCCATCAATTACAGCGGCTGTCCCATCAATAACAGCACCTGTCCTATCAATTACAGTGACTGTCCCATCAATTACAGCGGCTGTCCCATCAATAACAGCACCTGTCCCATCAATTACAGTGACTGTCCCCATCAATTACAGCGGCTGTCCCATCAATAACAGCACCTGTCCCATCAATAACAGCACCTGTCCCATCAATTACAGCACCTGTCCCTTCAATTACAGCGACTGTCCCATCAATTACAGCGACTGTCCCATCAATAGCAGCGACTGTCCCATCAATTGCATCAACTGTCCCATCAATTGCATCAATTGTCCTATCAATTACAGCACCTGTCCCATCAATTACAGTGACTGTCCCATCAATTACAGTAGCTGTCCCATCAATAACAGCACCTGTCCCCTCAATTACAGCGGCTGTCCCATCAGTTACAGCGACTGTCCCATCAATTACAGCGACTGTTCCATCAATAGCAGCGACTGTCCCATCAATTGCATCAACTGTCTCATCAATTGCATCAACTGTCCCATCAATTACAGCGGCTGTCCCATCAATAACAGCACCTGTCCTATCAATTACAGTGACTGTCCCATCAATTACAGCGGCTGTCCCATCAATAACAGCACCTGTCCCATCAATTACAGTGACTGTCCTGTCAATTACAGCAGCTGTCCCATCAATTTACAGTGACTGTCCCATCAATTACAGCGGCTGTCCCATCAATAACAGCACCTGTCCCATCAATAACAGCACCTGTCCCATCAATTACAGCACCTGTCCCCTCAATTACAGCGGCTGTCCCATCAGTTACAGCGACTGTCCCATCAATTACAGCGACTGTCCCATCAATAGCAGCGACTGTCCCATCAATTGCATCAACTGTCTCATCAATTGCATCAACTGTCCCATCAATTACAGCGGCTGTCCCATCAATAACAGCACCTGTCCTATCAATTACAGTGACTGTCCATCAATTACAGCGGCTGTCCCATCAATAACAGCACCTGTCCCATCAATTACAGTGACTGTCCTGTCAATTACAGCAGCTGTCCCATCAATTACAGTGACTGTCCCATCAATTACAGCGGCTGTCCCATCAATAACAGCACCTGTCCCATCAATAACAGCACCTGTCCCATCAATTACAGCACCTGTCCCTTCAATTACAGCGACTGTCCCATCAATAGCAGCGACTGTCCCATCAATTGCATCAACTGTCCCCATCAATTGCATCAATTGTCCTATCAATTACAGCACCTGTCCCATCAATTACAGTGACTGTCCCATCAATTACAGTAGCTGTCCCATCAATAACAGCACCTGTCCCCTCAATTACAGCGGCTGTCCCATCAGTTACAGCGACTGTCCCATCAATTACAGCGACTGTCCCATCAATAGCAGCGACTGTCCCATCAATTGCATCAACTGTCCCATCAATTGCATTAACTGTCCCATCAATAGCACGACTGTCCCATCAATAACAGCACCTGTCCCATCAATTAAAGCGGCTGTCCCATCAGTTACAGCGACTGTCCATCAATTACAGCGACTGTCCCATCAATTACAGCGACTGTCCCATCAATTGCAGCACCTGTCCCATCAATTACAGCAACTGTCCCATCAATAGCAGCGACTGTCCCATCAAATTGCATCAACTGTCTCATCAATTGCATCAACTGTCCCATCAATTACAGCGGCTAGTCCCATCAATAACAGCACCTGTCCTATCAATTACAGTGACTGTCCCATCAATTACAGCGGCTGTCCCATCAATAACAGCACCTGTCCCATCAATTACAGTGACTGTCCTGTCAATTACAGCAGCTGTCCATCAATTACAGTGACTGTCCCATCAATTACAGCGGCTGTCCCATCAATAACAGCACCTGTCCCATCAGTTACAGCGGCTGTCCTATCAATAACAGCACCTGTCCCATCAATTACAGCACCTGTCCCATCAATTACAGCACCTGTCCCATCAATTACAGCGACTGTCCCATCAATTACAGCGACTGTCCCATCAATAGCAGCGACTGTCCCATCAATTGCATCAACTGTCCCATCAATTACAGCGACTGTCCCATCAATTACAGTGACTGTCCCATCAATTACAGCGGCTGTCCCATCAATAACAGCACCTGTCCATCAACAATTACAGCGGCTGTCCCATCAATTACAGCGGCTGTCCCATCAATAACAGCACCTGTCCCATCAATTACAGCACCTGTCCCTCAATTACAGTGACTGTCCCATCAATTACAGCGACTGTCCCATCAATAGCAGCGACTGTCCCATCAATTGCATCAACTGTCCATCAATTGCATCAATTGTCCTATCAATTACAGCACCTGTCCCATCAATTACAGTGACTGTCCCATCAATTACAGTAGCTGTCCCATCAATAACAGCACCTGTCCCTCAATTACAGCGGCTGTCCCATCAGTTACAGCGACTGTCCCATCAATTACAGCGACTGTCCCCTCAATAGCAGCGACTGTCCCATCAATTGCATCAACTGTCCCATCAATTGCATTAACTGTCCCCATCAATTACAGCGACTGTCCCATGAATAACAGCACCTGTCCCATCAATTACAGTGACTGTCCCATCAATTACAGCAACTGTCCCATTAATAGCAGCACCTGTCCCAACAATTGCATCACCTGTCCCATCAATTACAGCGACTGTCCCATCAATTACAGCGTCTGTCCTATCAATAACAGCACCTGTCCCATCAATTACAGCACCTGTCCCATCAATTACAGTGACTGTCCCATCAATTACAGCGGCTGTCCATCAATAACAGCACCTGTCCCATCAATTACAGCACCTGTCCCATCAATTACAGTGACTGTCCCATCAATTACAGCGATTGTCCCATCAATAGCAGCGACTGTCCCATCAATAGCAGCACTGTCCCATCGATTCATCAACTGTCCCATCAATTGCATTAACTGTCCCATCAATTACAGCGACTGTCCCATGAATAACAGCACCTGTCCCATCAATTACAGTGACTGTCCCATCAATTACAGCAAACTGTCCCATTAATAGCAGCACCTGTCCCAACAATTGCATCACCTGTCCCATCAATAACAGCGACTGCCCCATCAATTACAGCGACTGTCCTATCATAACAGCACCTGTCCCCATCAATTACAGCACCTGTCCCATCAATTACAGCACCTGTCCCAACAATTACAGCGACTGTCCCATCAATTACAGCGACTGTCCCATCATAGCAGCAACATGTCCCATCAATTGCATCAACTGTCCCATCAATTGCATCAATTGTCCCATCAATTACAGCACCTTCCCATCAATTACAGTGACTGTCCCATCAATTACAGCGGCTGTCCAATCAATAACAGCACCTTCCCATCAATTACAGCGGCTGGTCCCATCAGTTACAGCGACTGTCCCATCAATTACAGCGACTGTTTCCCATCAATAGCAGCGACTGTCCCATCAATAAGCAGCGATCTGTCCCATCAATTGCAACTCAACATCTCCATCAAATTGCATTACAGCTGTCCCAACACTTACAATTGCATCACTGTCCCCAAAGAAAACCAGCACCTGTCCCATCAAATTAACAGTGACTGTCCATCAATTACAGCAACTGTCCCATTAATACACAACCTGTCCCAACAATTGCATCACCTGTCCCATCAATTACAGCGTACTGTCCTATCAATAACAGGCACCTGTCCCATCAATTACAAGAACCTATCCCTATCAATTACAGCACCTGTCCCATCAAGTTACAGCGACAGTCCCATCAATTACCAGCGATTGTCCCATCAATAGCATCGACTGTCCCATCAAATGCTTCAACTGTCTCCATCAATTGCATCAACTGTCCCCCATCAATAACAGCACCAGTTCCATCAATTACAGCGGCTGTCCCATCAGATACAGCACTGTCCCATCAATTACAGCGACTGTCCCATCAATAGCCTCGTCTGATCCCATCAATAGCAGCGACTTGTCCCATCAATTGTCATCAACTGTTCCCATCAATTGCATTAACTGTCCCATCAATTACAGCGACTGTCCCATGAAAAACAGCACCTGTCCCATCAATTACAGTGACTGTCTCCATCAATTAACAGCAACTGTCCCATTAATAGCAGCACCTGTCCCAACAATTGCATCACCTGTCCCATCAATTACAGCGACTGTCCTATCAATAACAGCACATGTCCCATCAATTACAGAACCTATCCCATCAATTACAGCACCTGTCCCATCAATTACAGCGACTGTCCCATCAATTTACAGCGATTGTCCCATCAAATAGCACGATCTGTCCATCAATTGCATCAACTGTCCCATCAATTGCAATCAACTGTCCCATCAATAACAGCAACAATGTTTCCATCATTACAGCGGCTGTCCCATCAGTTACAGCGACTGTCCCATCAATTACAGCGACTGTCCCATCAATAGCAGCGACTGTCCCATCAATACAGCGACTGTCCCAACAATTGCATCAAATGTCCATCACTTGTTAACTGTCCCATCAATTACAGCGACTGTCCCATGAAATAACAGCACCTGTCCATCAATTACAGTGACTGTCCCATCAATTACAGCAACTGTCCCATTAATAGCAGCACCTGTCCCAACAATTGCATCACCTGTCCCATCAATTACAGCGACTGTCCTATCAATAACAGCACCTGTCCCATCAATTTACAGAACCTATCCCATCAATTACAGCACCTGTCCCATCAATTACAGCGACTGTCCCATCAATTACAGCGATTGTCCCATCAATAGCAGCGACTGTCCCATCAATTGCATCAACTGTCCATCAATTGCATCAACTGTCCCATCAATTACAGCACCTGTCCCATCAATTACAGTGACTGTCCCATCAATTACAGCACCTGTCCCATCAATAACAGCACCTGTCCCATCAATTACAGTGGCTGTCCCATCAGTTACAGTGACTGTCCCATCAATTACAGCCACTGTCTCATCAATTACAGCGACTGTCCATCAATAGCAGCGACTTTCCCATCAATTGCAGCACCTGTCCTATCAATTTCAGCGACTGTCCCATCAATTACAGCGACTGTCCTATCAATTTACAGCGGCTGTCCCATCAATTACAGCAACTGTCCCATCAATAGCAGCGACTGTCCCATCAATTGCATCAAATGTCCCATCATTTGCATCAACTGTCCATCAATTACAGCGGCTGTCCCATCAATAACAGCACCTGTCCCATCAATTACAGTGACTGTCACATCAATTACAGCGGCTGTCCCATCAATAACAGCACCTGTCCCATCAATTACAGCGGCTGTCCCATCAATTACAGCGGCTGTCCCATCAATAACAGCACCTGTCCCATCAATTACAGCACCTGTCCCATCAATTGCATCAATTGTCCCATCAATTACAGCACCTGTCCCATCAATTACAGCACCTGTCCCATCAATTACAGTGACTGTCCCATCAATTACAGCGGCTGTCCCATCAATAACAGCACCTGTCCATCAATTACAGCGCCTGTCCCATCAATTACAGCGACTGTCCATCAATAGCAGCGACTGTCCCATCAATAGCAGCGACTGTCCCATCAATTGCATCAACTGTCCCATCAATTGCATCAACTGTCCCATCAATTACAGCGACTGTCCCATTAATAACAGCACCTGTCCCATCAATTAAAGTGACTGTCCCATCAATTACAGCAACTGTCCCATTAATAGCAGCACCTGTCCCAACAATTGCATCACCTGTCCCATCAATTGGCAGGGGGGGGGGTGTCCTGCCCAAATTCCCGTAATGCACGTGGCTGGCGCCACATAGAGCATGTGGTAAAGGATTTTAAAAAAAAAAATTCTTAAAGGGGCCATTTGAAAAAAAAAAATTTTTGTGACTACAGGAGGGGGGGGGGGGGGCGGCGCCCGGGTGCCCCCTATGGTCGGGGGCCGCCACTGCTGCTAAATAAAATTAAAGGACACTTTGAAAACATATCAGATGTCAACGGGCAAAAATCTCATGCTGGAT